>OW121758.1:30982369-31582369 GCA_933228765.1 Miltochrista miniata | reverse complement strand
TATCGCGCTCTCTGTTGATAGTTTTGGCCTGAACCCAAACTGTGCGTCATGTATCTCAATGTACCTATCCAGTTGAGTATCAAGCAGGCCGTCCAGCACCTTCGCTATTATGGTAGCCAACGATATAGGCCTGTAGTTACCACCGTTAGCCAAATCACCCGTCTTGTTTTTCGGTATCGGTACAACAATTGTTTTTATGCAGTCCGCCGGCAGATACGAATGACTCAGACATAGTGAGTAAAACATAGCCAAAACTCGGGGCAGATGACAGCCCGCGTATTTAAGGTGCTCAATGCTCAGACCGTCATGGCCCGGCGATTTACCTCCGACCATCTTATTTATTCTCGTAGTAACATCCCTAGCTGAGAATCGAAGTAGCACCGCGCCATGACTGCCCGCACTACTGAGCTTTCCTTGAGAAGGGCCAAGGGGAGATACATTCCTGAAGCGTTGTGCAAACGCCTCAGCAATGCAATGCACCCTCGTCTCTCCGTCAACACACTCAGGTCGCCCAGACTTGACGTTCAACTTTCGTGTGGCCTTCCAAAACTGATTGAACTTCTTCGAAGAGTGAAGAGAGGCAATACTGTCCATTTTAAATTGGTCCTGATGTTTCATGCACCATCTCAATCTACTTTTAAAAATTTTACGACTCTCCCTCAACTCTTCAAATAGTGGTCCAACTCTAGGTCTGCCATTTTGTAACCACACCCTATGCTTAAGTCGCGCTGTACGGTAGGCCTCTCGAACGTGCCTATTCCACCCCACTACACGATTACCCACGTTCCTGTGTTCCAAAGCTGTGTGGCTCTCAGATGCAGCTTCGGACAGAATGGAAACTATTGCATTGTAAAGTATATCCAGTTCCCTCATGTGTCCTGGTTCACTACAAAAACTATCGGCACACAGTCTGAACGGTTCAGGAAAATGAAGATCTCTGAGTCTAGCGTTACATAAAGCCGAAAATCGTTTTATTTGTCCGGAGTCCCTCTCCCCCCACACAGCTTTGTTCACCGGAATCGAACTATGACTGACCTTGGCCCTCACACTAAGTAAATTGCATTCTATACTCAAAGGAAGGTGGTCGGACCAGTACACATCGTAATTTATGACAATATTAGATATCGTATTGAAAGCAGACTGTGTTACCAAGCAATGATCCAACCAAGACCTACTACCGAAAACATCGCAAACAAATGTATATGAACCCGAGTCTAGCTTGTCCATATCGGCGCATACCCATTGCTGCTCACTACAGAAATTTACAAGTTCGTGGCCAAACGGCATGCCGGGATGGGCGTTATAATCCCCTAGCATATAAACCGATTCTATTTCACTAGTAGTTACAATTGCGTTTAACGTACTTAGACAGTCAGTAAATTCAGCTAAATTTTCCTTTCTGTCGGTTGGCATATAAACATTGAGTATTATTATCTCTCGATCACTTAGCACCGCCTTGACGGCAGCCACACGCGCATTATCACACTCAATAACAGAAACAGATTTGAACGTACCTTTGCGCCACATGAGCCCCACTCCCCCATACGGCCTACCTCTCAGTACTCCTTTAGAAATGTCCATAGCTGATTTTCCATAGTACTCGAAGTCGGTGTGTATAGTTCCCAAGTAAGGCACATCGCAAGGCAAGAGCCACGTTTCCTGAAGAGCAATGACATCCGAAGACCGACATAAGCGTCTCACATCCTCCGTAGATCGCTTAATTCCCTTACAGTTGAATGTAGTAAAAGTAACGAGTGTATTATTCATTATTATATTTAGGATTGTCGTTCAATGCCGTTATTCTATTCGTATGTGCTGACTTAAAGTTCACAAAGCGTCTAAAAATTATTCCCTGGGGCCACAAGTTTGGGTCCAAAAATACAGACTCCTTGGTTTCATCCACAAAAAATTTAAACGCATTATGTGCCTTTTGTTTTCTCATATTTATTTTACGTAACACTACGTTCATTTGTGTTTTATCGTGTATGTACTTCGTTATTTCCCCTTCTTTTGTATCATTGTGCACATTTGTAATCAGTATAGGTACCTGTCTAATAGCTGATTTAAAATTACACTCATTATCCTTTGCAACACCTGATTTTCCTCTGTATCTATATGGTTGTGTTCGTTTACGCTGCTTAGATACCGTCTGCCAACATTCACTGTTATCAATACTCGATATCTGCTGATGTGACGTCACTGATTGTTCAATAGGATCACTCAACGGTGTGATTACTACTGGTTCACACGCGTGGTCCAAACTCGAAACATTTTCACGTTCATTTACACTATTTACGGTAACCGTAACGTTTTGTCGACGTTTGCATGAGTTTAATACTCGAGCGTACTGTATGCGGCTAGTAGTAGGGGTAACTGTCACGACGTCATCGCTTGGTCTGTCTGCCGTTAAAATCCGTCTAGTTAAAGTTGTATCCGTGCAATTTTGAGCCGTCTCCCTCACACTTGCACTCTGCTGATAACTATATCCATCTCCGTTGTTACCGATGACTTTATTGTCGTTCAAATTTGAGTCTTGACTGCAAGGCATACGAGACACTATTGGTGTAGTCGCACAAAAATTCGTTATGTCATTCATTCGCTTTGATTTTAATTTATCAATGTCTACCTTCAACAGCTGATATTGCTCCTCCGAAGTATCTTCCAAGGTTTTAATTTGAGTTTTTAGCAAGTTAATATTACGTAAAAGGCTTGTAACATCAACACTGTTGAAATCGACCGGTGGGAGCTTATAAAGATTTCTGGCTACAAATATCGGAAATAATTCTGGGTCCGTACCTTTCAACAATCCAATAATGTCATCCAGATCTCTCGACATCTTTTTCTTCCCTTCTCTTCTTTTAATATTTTTCTGTTTAGTAGATGGTATTGATTGAAACAGAAGGTTTTTTGCAGTCACTATCTCCTCAGAAGAGAACGCGGAGGCACAGATCTGATGCAAACTCACTTCATCCATCACATCCATTTTATTTTGAATGTATGCCAGTAACTCGTTTATCACAATATTACACGTAACGCACTTCACTGTACTCGATTGATTCGTTTCACTTGCAATTTTTCTTTTGTAAACAAGCGCCCGTTAAACAGATCAACGACACGACCGCTCATTACCGCGGGGTCGCGGGTAGTGAATAATATTGTATACTGCTCGTTCGCTCTAACTTTGCCGCTCGGCTCTATACTAAAGTCGAATTTTTAATTAGACGAAGTAAATTGACAGCAACTAATGTCACTTCTTCATAAAATGTTGCGTATTTTCTATGACGAAGTGACATTAGCTACTGTCAATTTACTTTGTCTAGTTAACAATTCAGGTATATGCCTCTACGCCAGCGGCAAAGTTAGAGCGAACGGGTAGTACTATTTTTTTAACGTCAGGGAAATTCCTCATGGATGCTATGCCGGACTCCTACCGACTAAAATACCTCACGTTACGCCCAACAGCCTATGGTTGGGAGTCCCAGGTAAGCCCTCGGAAGGATGTCCCAGGACTCCCAACAGACCCACGGCCGCCACTGCGGCCTCGCCTAGGGGGTGGTTCGGGTGCTATCCCGCGTCTTTGGGGGGACTAATATTGCATACTTGCGGACGTCACGTGGTTTCACCCGCGTAGCTCCCGTTCCCATGGGAATAAAATAAAGTCTATGTTCACCGGGGATAGTGTAGCATCCGAACAATGAGAGGATTTTTCAAATCAGTTCTGTAGTTTCGGAGCCTATTCAATGCAAACATACAGATAAACAATCAAATCTTTGTATTTTAAAATGTTCTTTACTTTTGCAAAAGATCCATTGCGTAGAGAAGGAAAACTCGAAATGAGACCCGGTTGTCAGTAAAAAGACAATCGTTAAGCCAAGTTGAAGGCCTTATGGGCGGCTTGAAAAAAATTCAACTGCGGGTTGCGGCGACCTGCGCATGTCCATTTCAACACGGTAATAGGCTCACCACAGGAACTACCTTCTTCTCAAGATACAAACATTCATTGAACCAGTTCGCATAAGCATGAGATGCAGAGCTTTTAAGTTTTTCAAACGTACACGAACCAACATCTCATTTTCTTTTGATCGTAAGCTTATGATATTAACCCATGTGACTGTAAAATACACGAAACATAACAGTCGTTTCTTCCTTCTTCAATTTCATTATACAGCTTACATAGAAACCCGTTTTAGCCCCTCTCTATAAAATAGAGCGCAGAGGGGCTTTTTTTTTTGTTAAAACCTCACGTAACGCCCAACAGCCTATGGTTAGGAGCCCCGGGAAAGTCCTCGGAAGGATGGCCCGAGACTCCCAACAGACCTACGGCCGCCACTGAGGCCTCGCCAAGGGGGGGTGGTACGGGTGCTATCCCGCGTCTTTGGGGGGTTTCGGGTGTGATCCCGCTTCTAAGGGGGGCGTGCGTGAGTTCCTCACGTCACGCTGCCGTCATGGGCCTGCTTCTGTAAGGACGGTGAGCGACCCTCTCACCGTCCTCAGACCCCCTGGTCATGGAGGCCGATAGTCGAGTGCAGAGGGGCTTATGGCGAGACTTGTGTCTTTAGTCTGTGACTCTGTTGCATTAAACTACGTCACTAGGTCACGTGGATCATCTGTTCAAAGTTTGAAATAAAACAAAAATGACTACGTCAATCGGATTGAACTTTCACTTTCACAATAAACGTTTTAAAAAGGGGCAGTCGGGTGAAACCGTCTCTCGGCTTCTTGTTTATGAAGGATTAAGTATTTCTATTTTCTCTTGTAAAGTTGACGTTTAAAGTGCACGTTTATTCGACGTGGTCTTTGACAAGCTTGTAAAGAAAGCTATTCAGTAAATACAAAACAAATCTAAAATGTTTTCTATTTTACCGCAACACGATATTTTAAACCAACAACTTGTAGAGCCTAATATATAACTTACTTGACAGTACTTAAAGCTTGTTCACTGAATTCTCACAAGTTTGTGTCGTTCAGAAAATTAATATTTATTACATTTTTAGGGTTCCGTGCTCAAAGGTAAAAACAGGACCACATTCGATTATTATGAGACTTCGCCGTCCATCTGTCTGTCTGTCTATTCGTCCTAAGGCTGTATATCAGGAATCGTGATAGTTAAAGAGCTGAAATTTTTACAGACGACGTATTTCTGTTGCCGCTTTAACAAATTTAAGAACATAATAATATTATTTAACACTCGCACTTGGCTGGTTTTTAGCCCCTCTCTATAGAATAGAGTACAGAAGGGCTTATGTCGAGACTTTGTCTGTAGTCTGTGACTCTGTTGCATTAAACTACGTCACTAGGTCACGTGGATCATCTGTTCAAAGTTTCACAAAAAACAAAAATGACAACGTCAATCGGATTGTACTTTCACAATAAACGTGTTAGAGAGGGGGCAGTCGGGTGAGAACGATCTCACGGATTTCTTGTTTATGTTTATGCTAGTAATTTTCCATCATAGAACAATTTACACTCTAACGGCCTGGCCACGGGGCACGGCGGTGGCGGCGGCGGCGGCGGCGGCGGAGGCGACTAATCGTGCGGCATCGTTTGCAGGCCACGGGGTAGTCGCGTTCGCCGCCGCGACCAGTCATTTGATCACTAGCCTAGTCGCCGCGACTGCCGCCCGACGCCGTGGCCCGCGCCGTACTGATTCATGTATTTGTTTCACTCGCTCGCCGCACCGCCAGTCGCCGTGTCGTTCGCTCGGTACATTTCGCCGGTCGCATCGCCGTTCGCCGTGCCGCGTGGCATGCTCAGTACATTTCTATTCATTTGTTTGAGTCGCAAGACGCTTCGCCGGTCGCGCCGCACAAATTTTCGCCATGGCGACTGCCCCGTGGCCAGGCCGTACGATGTCGCGGGCGACTGCTGGTACAGATTAACAATTACCTATGTTTTTAGTTTTGTAGGTGATGCGAGTTTCTATTGTTGTTACTACTTAAAACCAAAAAATCATTATAATATTTAGTACAATCAATTGATAATTTTGCTGATCGTCGATACCAAGAGTACGAGTACAATCTTGCCCTCTGCAACGAGTATAATATAAGACTTGGTGTACAAATATAAATTATTTATTGTATGAATAAACGCATTGATCTCACGAAGATATTCGCAGTTCTTTGAATATTTCATAAGAGATCCATAATTTGGGACTCTCTGCATAAGTTATCTACAGAATAAAATCAAAAAGTAAACATCAAACAGCATAATATGATCTGTAGCTTTTTGAAAATTTGATAATACAGGAAAACATCAGTTAAATTTACGTAAAAAAATACACAATTATCCGACCTTATTGGGTTTAAATTCCTTTACATAGTGAACTCTAGTCACACATTTTATTTAATCTCCGTACTGAGGTACCTAGTTATTTTTGTAGAATTAAATTTTCAGTAAATAAATCTAATTCGTTACACAAAAAAACATGATTTTCTTAAAAGTTTGGATTCAAATTACCAGCTTGGAAATTATCTGTCAAAGTGGATCGTCATCTGATGTATACAAAGAGCATCGCGCGCCTTTACAGAGTTCGCGTTGCTCTATGGATGTCTATGGTGTGGTGTATGTATTTAGAAATATATATAAGTAAGTATAAAAAAAGACTAAGAATGCTGTTGTTTCTTTTTAAAAATAATGATCTGTATTCTTTCATTAGTGTAGACTAAAGGATTTCAGGTAGTTGCCCTTCAGAGCCCAAAGAAAAAAAAGTTGTTTGTTTATTTGCATCGAATTGGCTCCGAAAATACTGGACCGATTTGAAATATACTTTCACTGTTAGGAAGCCACACTATCCCTGGTGAACATAGGCTATATTTTATTCCCATATTCCCATAGGAACGGGAAGTATGTGGGTTAAATCGCGTGGAGTCCACTAGTCTTACTAATATTATAAATGCGAATGTTTGTGAGTGTGGATTTGTGGATGTTTGTTACTCTTTCACGCTCGAACAGCTGAACGGATCTAACAGAGATACATTATAGTCTGGAACTACTGGAAGCATATAAGTACTTATAGTCTGGGAGCACATAGGCTACTTTTTATCCCGGGAATAAGTTCCCACGGGAGGCGGGAACGGGAACAAATTTTACGCAGGCGAAGTTGCGAGCATCAGCTAGTTAATAGAAATAATTTTAGCATCCACGAGTTCTAAATTTCCAGCTTAACCCTCACCTTAGTTAAATCACTTGTGTTAGGGACCGGCCCGTTGGGTATAATGACGGTTGTGTAGCTAATGACCGGTGGTCGAGCTAAGGCCGTGAGATTCCTAACTATTTAGTTACCTCCGTTTCTATATAGGTAACTATAGCCGTAGGTCCGTGTTGCCAGTAATATGGACTCGTTAAGCTAAGCTTAAGGCTATGTGGGCGGCTGGAAAATTTCTACAACAGTTAATTACAAACTGTGTCTGTCTATTCGACATGAAAATAAGACTACCACGCTTCCACTGCAAAATTATGTGATACAAAAGTGAAATAATTATGAAAGTTTTGTAGGTTTTTACACTTATTATTTACATACATATATACATATAGTCAGGCTTTTATCTCCGAAGGGGTAGGCAGACGCATAATATACGACCACATTTCACCTTATAGTTTTATGCCCCACGTAATGTGTAAGGAAAATCCTACATGAATGCTGTGTCGGACTCCTACCGACTAAAAACCACACGTATCCTACCTAACAGCGTACCCTTTTACCCTTCCGGAAAAAAAGCGTGACTACATGTATAGATGTACCTGTTTTACAAGCCTCATTGAAACGACCTTGAATAGCAAGTAGGTAATGCTTCAACGCTTGCAACAATATGTTCCTCGATTTGTCTTCCGTTCGTGTTCCCGCGTGAATTCCCTCCCCCACTATACTATTCCATTAAATGTAAGCACTGCCACAGATGTACGTAAATCCGTTTTAAATAACAATCGCGTTTCCCTTCGTCTGAGTTTACATTCAAATACGTCGAACGTGGCTTGCCGCTAAGAAAAAGAAATTTTCTTTATTTACTTTAAGACTAAAATATCCCAGTACAGAGAATCTATTTGCGTAGCTACTTTATATTGATTTATATTAAACTCTTTTGTAACACTGCGCCAGCAATGAATTTGCAGTATGCAAAATACTTCAGCTGTTCTTATTCTCTCACGGTAAGTAGCGCGGGTCAAAAACATAACGTGACTTCCGAAGCTTAAAAACACTCGTGAATGAAATATCGCAGAGAAGATCACCCGTTCGAGGATCAGTTTAGTGAAAAATGTTTATTATATTGCATTAATCGTTTACAGAAGACTTAGCCAGCGGCCACCAGCGGGGCTATGAGCACTTAAATTTATCTTTGCAAAATTTTGAAGTGATTTGCAAGACATTCTAACTTTTGGGAATTTACCGACATCGAGCTCATAAACAATTTCACATATGAAATTGTTCTGATAGTGTCATTACTCTAGATCTAGATTTACAAGAGTCACAGTAATAATAAGATTGCCTATAGGAATAGTCTTTCTATAGCTTTAATAAAACCACTGATATAAAAACCCTTATGAGAAAAGTGCCAAAAGTAATGAATATAAAAATATGCAATCGTACTTGATGTTATTTTTATTATATTTCTAAGATTGGGTGAAGTGTATAACATGACGCTCGACCGAATACTGAAAGCTATCAACTCAAATGAGATTCCGTCGGAAATCCCATTTATTTATGATGTGCGACAAAAATATGCCATTTTGTTTATAAAAGTTATAAATTATTCCAACCTTGCAGCGAATAATGACTAATTTAATGGTGTTCCGGTAAATAAACACATTAATTAATGAGCGGAGGTGTTAATGTAATGTAATGAAAGTGTTTTTTTGTTTACTTTAATTTTACTGTCATTCTAAACAAGCTATGTTTTAGCTTATCCCCGCGGCTATGCTTACATGGTAAAGGTTTCCCATAACCGTTTCCGACTTGAAATTTCTCCCGGATTAAAAAGCCTATTTGTTAATGGTGAGGCGGCATTTCTCCTAGCCGGGACCCCTCGATGGGACCTGGATGCGAGGGCCCTTGCATCACTATTTAGATGGTGCAAGGAGGTCCCTACTCCACAAGGAAACCGTGGAGACATGGAAGGTGCGACTTGAGCAACCAAAGTACGTGGCTCATGTACGAGTGGCTGGAGAGGGGACACGGTACTTTCTTCTACCGGTTGTCACAGATTACCGAAGCTACCAGGCCCGGTAGCTTCGGTAAGTATCTGTGGCAAAGACACCGGAAAACCACGGGGAGTGGGACTGCGCCGCCTCTTTCTGCGAGCAGGTCATGCTCGTGAAAGAGTCGGCGGGTCGGGAGCGGGAGAGAACTCTTCCAACCGAGTTCCGCAGTCGGCGGCTTGGGCGCTGCCGACGTGTCTTCGCCGAAGACTATCGGCCTCCATGACCGAGGTTCTGAGAACCGTGAGTGGGCTGCTCACCGTCCTTACAGAAGCAGGCCCATGACGGCAGCGTGACGTGAGGGATTCACGCACGATCCCCCTAAGACGCGGAATTGCACCCGAACCACCCCCTAGGCGAGGCTGCAGTGGTAGCCGTAGGTCTGTTGGGAGTCCTCCTGGGACATCCTTCCGAGGGCTTACCCGGGGCTCCCAACCGTAGGCTGTTGGGCGTTACGTGAGGTTTTTTAGTCGGTAGGAGTTCAGCATAGCATCCATGAAGGATTTTCCCTCACGTTAAAAATAAAACAAAAAAAAACCTATTTGTATATTGTAATGTGTCATCTATCTGTATGGCAAAGTTCAGTTAAAGTTTTGACAAACCTCTTCACAATTTTTGTCATTTTATAATATGAGTTGGACAGAATAATTTACATAACCTACAAGTATATCCCTAGGGAGGCAGACAGAGGTGAATTACATAATATCCATTTTGCCAGTAATTTTCTTTGGTGCCATGTAATTTGACGCAATTTAAGCTTATTGCCGTCACTTGGCATTTTATATACGAGAACATTAAAAAAAACGAACCGCCTCCGTCAGCCCACCCGCCCTAATGATATCATTAGAATACAATGTGTATCTCAATATCTAATTGAGCTGTGCATTATACCTACATGTATTCTGTAATATTGTTAATGCAATGCAATTGTGAATGTTAATGCAATCCGGAACCAAATGCACATATCAATTCGATATAAGAATGTGCACTCTCTGCTGTTCAACCTTCTGAAGTGGAGATAAAGTTTATTTTTGTTTGAATTTTTATTATTTTATTATGACATAAGATCTGAATCAATGGCCTTTAAATACCAAGGGCAACGCACTAACTACAGTAAAAAATCGTATGTACTGTATTTCTGATC
The DNA here is from genome assembly GCA_933228765.1 of Miltochrista miniata. Lineage (NCBI taxonomy): Eukaryota > Metazoa > Arthropoda > Insecta > Lepidoptera > Erebidae > Miltochrista > Miltochrista miniata. Next base: position 31,572,033 of record OW121758.1, on the reverse strand, counting down.
GCAGAAAAGGTGATAGCTAAACTAAGTTGATAGCTTAGTGTCCTGGGACATCCTTCCGAGGGCTTACCCGGGGCTCCCGACCGTAGGCTGTTGAGCGTTACATGAGGTTTTTTAGTCGGTAGGAGTCCGGCATAGCATCAATGAAGGATTTTCCCTCACGTTAAAAAAAAAGTTGCCTAGTCCAGACTCTTTTACAGCTACAGCATCGCCTAAATAGGTTTCACATGGCCACAAATAAAACTTTGTAATACAAAAACTCCTTGACCATCATATTGACGTCATAGATTGGTCACCGCCTCGTCTTTATTGGCTGATCAGACCTCGTTTTAGGCTGTGACAAAGTGCAAAAGAATGGTAATTTCTAAGTTCAGCTTATTTTACATCACAATGGTTTCGGCAAAGTATATTAGGGAATATATTTAGCCTATACAAGCAAAGCACAGAGAGATGATATCATTTTTGGGTTAAGTGATGGACTTTTGATACTTATTTTATGGAGGGTACGTTAAAAAATATAGTTTGATAGGACCGGCACAGTTTTTTGCTGAAAATAGTTTGACAGAATAACCTATTTTAGCAAAGAATATAAAGAAATAGTTTTTTCGCAGAATCAATCTGGACCTTTCAGTTGATGATAACGACTTTAGCATATTTTTAGGGTTCCGTGCCCAAAGGGTAAAAACGGGAGCATATTTATGAGACTTCGCCCTCAGTCTGTCTGTCCATCACGAGGCTGTATCTCAGGAACCGTGATAGCTAGAGACCTGAAATTTTCACAGATGATGTAGGTGTTTTTGTTGCCGCTATAACAAACTAAAATCAGAAAAAAAGGGCGGATTCAGGGGGGGCTCCCGTACAACAAACGTGAATTCTTGCTGTTTTTGGTATGGAACCCTCCGTGCACCAGCCCGTATAAATCGAAGTATTTTAGTCATAGTTACCATCTGAGTACCCCTGCCTGTTTGAAAGTTTATTTACAGAAAGGCACCCTTGAAAACACGTCGCTTTGCCAGTCTACCTACCGTCCTAGATGATGTCTATATGAAGAAGTTTTTCGATAAAAATATAACCTCTATTAATATTCTTAGAACAATACGCTACGATATCAGTATACGATGTCTCAATCATCACAAGCTCTAATATTATAGTGTAGACTAGTCAAGTGTATTAGGAGCTTGTAGCACTGTAGAGTTCCGTATGAGATTTTTATTGTGATTTATAAACTTAGTAGTTATTACCACTCCAGTGGGTTCCCAGTTTTCATCCACAGGAAATTGTATCCTGGCTTAATCAGTAGCTTATGTCGTTTCCCAAGCTCTATTGACTCCTCGGTGGCGCATTCGGTAGTAATACCGCCTGCCGCGCTGAGGTCCCGGGTTCGATTCCCGGGTCGGTCCAAATAGGTATTTGTGTGATCCACAAACGTTTGTGTCGGAGTTTGGGTGTTTTCTATGTATGTATATCAGTCGTCTAGATCTTATAGCACAAGCGTGTATTAGCTTAATTTGAGCTAGATGATGTGCGAGAATGGCCGAAAAATATATTTTAAAAAAAATCTATCATCATACAGAAAATCACCAGAATTCGTGCAACGGGCTGGTGGAAAGCGGTCGTCGTAGTCTATAGACGTTTTCAACGCCAGAGGTGCTACATTGCACAATCTAAGCGAAAACAGAAGAACTATGTATCCACTTTCCGAGATATTCGGCTCCCTTAACAATGAGAAGCTATGACTGTTCAGACTTGTCTCTTAATACATGACTTAGCGAAGAAAGTAAAGTCAGGTAATTGAACAATTAATGTAGAGCTTATATAACTGAACAAATGAAAAAAACGTGTATAAGGAGAGCCCCAAAGATGCTGGTATCTTTGGGGCTCTCCTTTTACACGCTTTTTTCGCCTGCGCTGTAAGGAATCTTACAATCTTGGAAAAAAGACTCGCCTTCGAGGTGACCCGTATCATGTATTTATACCATGTCCCGTAGGTATAACTTACCACAAATTCACAACATTTATATTATATTAAGTCCTGGGACATCCTTCCGAGGGCTTATCCGGGGCTCCCAACCGTGGGCTGTTGGGCGTTGCGTGAGGTTGTTTAGTCGGTAGGAGTCCGGCATGGCATCCATGATGGATTTTTCCTCACGTTAAAAAAAAGTATTTCTTTGTTGCAATGGGCAGGCGCAAGATATGACATTTGTATATGACCCTTTCGCAGCTCGGGCAACTCTCGCGCGTGTCTATCATAATATTGTTTGGTAAGTAACTGCTTTCGCGATATTGACTCAAAATCAAAAGTGTTATCACGACTTGGTTCTAGTTTATTATCGTGAACAGGGAGCCTGGTGCTAAGCCTGCGTCCCATTAATAGTTGCGAGGGTGAACTAATGCCGTCTCTAGGGGTCGTTCGAAAATTTAGTAATCCTAAATAAAAGTCTGAATTTGACGCTAACGACTTAATGATCATGTTTTTAACAATATGGACACTTTTTTCACTTCTTCCGTTAGATTGAGAGTAATTAGGAGAACTCGTAACATGACGGAAAGCCCATTCATTGCTAAATATTCTAAATTCCCTAGAAGCGTACGCTGGCCCATTATCTGTTATTAATTCTTTTGGGATACCGTGTCTAGCAAATTGATCCTTCATTGCCACGATAACAGACTTGCTTGTTATACTTCTTAAAGGATTTACTTCTATAAAATTTGAAAAATAATCTACAAGTATTAAATAGTAATTTCCACCGTATTGAAATATATCAGATCCCACTTTCACCCAAGGTAAACTTGGTACAGGATGAGGGATGAGCGGCTCTCGAGCAGGCCGAGCCGCCCGCTCCGCGCACGTGCTGCAGCGGCGCACCGCGCGCTCCACGTCCCGCGCCATCCCCGGCCAGAACATGACCTCGCGAGCGTTTCGCTTGCACCTGTCTATCCCCATGTGCCCATCGTGCACACGTCTCACCATCTCAGATCTTAAACTACACGGAATATAGACTAAATTATCCTTAAAAATTATACCATCTAAATATTCGAATTTTTCTCTGTACGACCACTGCCCTCTCACTCTTTCGTCTGCTTGATATTTATTATTAGGCCAGCCTTTTTTAATGTACTCAATTATTAACTGACATTCATCATCTTGCATTACATGTTCCCTAATAAGACCCATTTTACTGTCACTAAAACGAACACATTCCAATAGAAAACAAGATTGTTCTTCTATTTCAACACTAATCTTATCTTGCAACTTATCCGGCAATGGGGCTCTTGATAATGTATCCGCGACATACATATATTTACCCGGTTTATATGTAACCTTAAAGTCATACCCTTGAATGCGCAACATCATGCGTTGTAATCTCGCAGGGACGGAATCTAGGGGTTTATTAAATAAAGCCTCTAACGGCTTGTGATCCGTTTCCACAGTCACGTCTTTTCGCCCATAAACGTATTGATGAAATCGTTCTAATGCAAACACTATCGCCAGTAACTCCTTTTCAATCTGTGCATACCTACATTGCGTGTCTGTGAGTGTCGAAGACGCAAACTCCACCGGCCGGCCAGCCTGTAGCAAGACACCGCCGACAGCGTGCGAGCTCGCGTCAACTGATAACAACACCGGCTCATGTGACGATTATAGCGCTAACACAGGGGCACCGCACACTGACTCTTTTAACCGCTGTATGGCAGATTTGTGTGTTTCATCCCAGTACCAAATTGAATCTTTTTTTAAAAGATTACGCAATGGCAATGCTAATTCTGAGTACTGTGGAATAAATTTTGACAAATAATTCACCATACCTAAGAAGCGTTCCAATGAAGCCCTGTCATGTGGATTTGGCATATCGAGAATGGCTTTCAGTTTATTTTTATCTATTTGCATTCCTTGAAAGCTAAATGTGTGACCTAAATAACTTACACTTTCAACACAAAACTCGCACTTTTCTTTGTTGAATTTAATACCTGCCTGACGCGCCCTATTTAATAATAGTTTTAATCTCTCATTATGTTGGGTTATAGAAGAACCCCACACAATTATATCATCAATAAAGGACTCCACTCCTTCTAAGTCTTCTAATATTTGACGTACTTTCGCATGGAATACTTCCGAGGCACAGTTGACCCCATAAGGTAAACGCAAAAATTGGTATCTTCCAAATGGTGTCCCAAACGTACACAAATCTGCACTCTCATCATCAATTTGGATCATCCAAAACCCCGACCTAGCATCTAGTTTACTAAAAAATCGAGCCCCTTCTAATTTGGCAGCTATCTCTGTGAGCGTCGGTAACGGGTAGTGAGCGCGGCGTATTACTTTATTCAATGGCCGTGGATCTAAGCACACGCGAATAGTACCATCCTTCTTAGCAGCTACTACGATTGCATTTACCCACGGCGTTGGGTAGGCTACCTTCCTAATAACTCCTATTTTTTCCATTCGCACTAACTCATTGTGTAATTTATCACGGACACCCATAGGTATTTTACGAACTGGGCAGACTGACGGGTGCGCATCTGGCATCGTTACAATCTTATATTTACCTTCTAATTTACCTAACCCTTGAAAAAGATCACTGTACTCGTTAAAGTTTATGGAGTAAATGCGTTTGATCAAACCTAACTCTTCACAAGCGTATTTTCCGAGCACACTTTGACAATCATGCTCAGCAATGACAAATCGTAAACTATACATATTATTTTTATATACCCAGTCTATATAACATGAGCCAACTACCGGAATTAAATTACCACAAAACGATTGAGCTCTAATATTACTGTGACTTAGATTCGAAACGTTAAAGCCTAAATTACAATATTTATTCTTAGACATAACATTTAAGTCAGACCCTGTATCTAATTTAAAGGGCCTGTAGCAAGACACCGCCGACAGCGTGCGAGCTCGCGTCAACTGATAACAACACCGGCTCATGTGACGAGTATAGCGCTAACACAGGGGCACCGCACACTGACTCTTTTAACCGCTGTATGGCAGATTTGTGTGTTTCATCCCAGTACCAAATTGAATCTTTTTTTAAAAGATTACGCAATGGCAATGCTAATTCTGAGTACTGTGGAATAAATTTTGACAAATAATTCACCATACCTAAGAAGCGTTCCAATGAAGCCCTGTCATGTGGATTTGGCATATCGAGAATGGCTTTCAGTTTATTTTTATCTATTTGCATTCCTTGAAAGCTAAATGTGTGACCTAAATAACTTACACTTTCAACACAAAACTCGCACTTTTCTTTGTTGAATTTAATACCTGCCTGACGCGCCCCCATCTCAGATCTTAAACTACACGGAATATAGACTAAATTATCCTTAAAAATTATACCATCTAAATATTCGAATTTTTCTCTGTACGACCACTGCCCTCTCACTCTTTCGTCTGCTTGATATTTATTATTAGGCCAGCCTTTTTTAATGTACTCAATTATTAACTGACATTCATCATCTTGCATTACATGTTCCCTAATAAGACCCATTTTACTGTCACTAAAACGAACACATTCCAATAGAAAACAAGATTGTTCTTCTATTTCAACACTAATCTTATCTTGCAACTTATCCGGCAATGGGGCTCTTGATAATGTATCCGCGACATACATATATTTACCCGGTTTATATGTAACCTTAAAGTCATACCCTTGAATGCGCAACATCATGCGTTGTAATCTCGCAGGGACGGAATCTAGGGGTTTATTAAATAAAGCCTCTAACGGCTTGTGATCCGTTTCCACAGTCACGTCTTTTCGCCCATAAACGTATTGATGAAATCGTTCTAATGCAAACACTATCGCCAGTAACTCCTTTTCAATCTGTGCATACCTACATTGCGTGTCTGTGAGTGTCGAAGACGCAAACTCCACCGGCCGGCCAGCCTGTAGCAAGACACCGCCGACAGCGTGCGAGCTCGCGTCAACTGATAACAACACCGGCTCATGTGACGAGTATAGCGCTAACACAGGGGCACCGCACACTGACTCTTTTAACCGCTGTATGGCAGATTTGTGTGTTTCATCCCAGTACCAAATTGAATCTTTTTTTAAAAGATTACGCAATGGCAATGCTAATTCTGAGTACTGTGGAATAAATTTTGACAAATAATTCACCATACCTAAGAAGCGTTCCAATGAAGCCCTGTCATGTGGATTTGGCATATCGAGAATGGCTTTCAGTTTATTTTTATCTATTTGCATTCCTTGAAAAAATTGCAAAAATAAAATACTCTGAAATACCGTAACGTACGAAGGTATTATTTATTATAAAATTTTGCTATTTTCTTTCGTGCCTCAACCCCCGCCAGCCTGCCAACACGATTATGGTCTAGAGGTCCACCACTAACCGTTCCAGCGCTCTCTGCGGAAGGTAAAAGTGCATTTCCACTATTTTTTACACTGGCACTAGACTCATTTTCGTCGCTTTCAGCGCTTGACCATTTGTCTCCGTCACCCGAAATCTGGTCTTCTCCTGGGGAATCTAAGTCTGTTTCTACTTTAATCAAATGACGCCTATTACGCCTATATCGCTTGCTCTGCGGAAGGTAAAAGTGCATTTCCACTATTTTTTACACTGGCACTAGACTCATTTTCGTCGCTTTCAGCGCTTGACCATTTGTCTCCGTCACCCGAAATCTGGTCTTCTCCTGGGGAATCTAAGTCTGTTTCTACTTTAATCAAATGACGCCTATTACGCCTATATCGCTTGCCCGTGTAGTCCGATACAAAATAAGAACGTGGTTGTGGAGCCTTAGCCTCCACCCGCGCATGCTTTCTACCAGTAGCATCTACCATGACCACCGGCTGACCCTTTCGCAGCTCGGGCAACTCTCGCGCGTGTCTATCATAATATTGTTTGGTAAGTAACTGCTTTCGCGATACTGACTCAAAATCAAAAGTGTTATCACGACTTGGTTCTAGTTTATTATCGTGAACAGTTAGCCTGTTGTGAATCAAAGACAAGTTACGTCAAAGACTGATTTTTATTTCTTTTTATATGTACGTCATCTTCCCCCTTTTTTTTATAAACAAAACCCTTATCTTCTCTCCTCAAAATTTAGTAAATTTTGAGCAATATCATACTGTTTCACCGTTACTGAGTAGGTATAGGTACCAGGCATCATAATAAGTATAACAATTTATACACACTTATACCTACTTACATAACAATAATAAAACAAGAAATAATAAAACAATAGACCTGCATTGCTAAATTAAATGTTTAAAATAAACGAACTTCTCGGAAAAATTGCAAAAATAAAATACTCTGAAATACCGTAACGTACGAAGGTATTATTTATTATAAAATTTTGCTATTTTCTTTCGTGCCTCAATTACTGGCGATAGTGTTTGCATTAGAACGATTTCATCAATACGTTTATGGGCGAAAAGACGTGACTGTGGAAACGGATCACAAGCCGTTAGAGGCTTTATTTAATAAACCCCTAGATTCCGTCCCTGCGAGATTACAACGCATGATGTTGCGCATTCAAGGGTATGACTTTAAGGTTACATATAAACCGGGTAAATATATGTATGTCGCGGATACATTATCAAGAGCCCCATTGCCGGATAAGTTGCAAGATAAGATTAGTGTTGAAATAGAAGAACAATCTTGTTTTCTATTGGAATGTGTTCGTTTTAGTGACAGTAAAATGGGTCTTATTAGGGAACATGTAATGCAAGATGATGAATGTCAGTTAATAATTGAGTACATTAAAAAAGGCTGGCCTAATAATAAATATCAAGCAGACGAAAGAGTGAGAGGGCAGTGGTCGTACAGAGAAAAATTCGAATATTTAGATGGTATAATTTTTAAGGATAATTTAGTCTATATTCCGTGTAGTTTAAGATCTGAGATGGTGAGACGTGTGCACGATGGGCACATGGGGATAGACAGGTGCAAGCGAAACGCTCGCGAGGTCATGTTCTGGCCGGGGATGGCGCGGGACGTGGAGCGCGCGGTGCGCCGCTGCAGCACGTGCGCGGAGCGGGCGGCTCGGCCTGCTCGAGAGCCGCTCATCCCTCATCCTGTACCAAGTTTACCTTGGGTGAAAGTGGGATCTGATATATTTCAATACGGTGGAAATTACTATTTAATACTTGTAGATTATTTTTCAAATTTTATAGAAGTAAATCCTTTAAGAAGTATAACAAGCAAGTCTGTTATCGTGGCAATGAAGGATCAATTTGCTAGACACGGTATCCCAAAAGAATTAATAACAGATAATGGGCCAGCGTACGCTTCTAGGGAATTTAGAATATTTAGCAATGAATGGGCTTTCCGTCATGTTACGAGTTCTCCTAATTACTCTCAATCTAACGGAAGAAGTGAAAAAAGTGTCCATATTGTTAAAAACATGATCATTAAGTCGTTAGCGTCAAATTCAGACTTTTATTTAGGATTACTAAATTTTCGAACGACCCCTAGAGACGGCATTAGTTCACCCTCGCAACTATTAATGGGACGCAGGCTTAGCACCAGGCTCCCTGTTCACGATAATAAACTAGAACCAAGTCGTGATAACACCGGCCGGCCAGCCTGTAGCAAGACACCGCCGACAGCGTGCGAGCTCGCGTCAACTGATAACAACACCGGCTCATGTGACGAGTATAGCGCTAACACAGGGGCACCGCACACTGACTCTTTTAACCGCTGTATGGCAGATTTGTGTGTTTCATCCCAGTACCAAATTGAATCTTTTTTTAAAAGATTACGCAATGGCAATGCTAATTCTGAGTACTGTGGAATAAATTTTGACAAATAATTCACCATACCTAAGAAGCGTTCCAATGAAGCCCTGTCATGTGGATTTGGCATATCGAGAATGGCTTTCAGTTTATTTTTATCTATTTGCATTCCTTGAAAGCTAAATGTGTGACCTAAATAACTTACACTTTCAACACAAAACTCGCACTTTTCTTTGTTGAATTTAATACCTGCCTGACGCGCCCTATTTAATAATAGTTTTAATCTCTCATTATGTTGGGTTATAGAAGAACCCCACACAATTATATCATCAATAAAGGACTGTTGTGAATCAAAGACAAGTTACGTCAAAGACTGATTTTTATTTCTTTTTATATGTACGTCATCTTCCCCCTTTTTTTATAAACAAAACCCTTATCTTCTCTCCTCAAAATTTACTAAATTTTGAGCAATATCATACTGTTTCACCGTTACTGAGTAGGTATAGGTACAGGCATCATAATAAGTATAACAATTTATACACACTTATATCAGAAGGCTATGACATTTATTCAACTTTTAAATTCAAAAATGAAAGTGATCGTGAAGATCCCGATATATTAGTAAGCAAATTCAATGAACATTTTGGTACCAAACAAAATACAATAATGGCTCGCTTCAAATTCTTTACGAGGAATCAAGAAGACGGAGAATCTATAGATGAGTATGTGACAGCTTTGAAACTTCTCACATGTCACTGTCAGTTCGAACATTTGGAGGAGGGACTCATACGTGATCGTATAGTGTGCGGCGTAGTCGATGGAAAACTGCGTGATAGATTACTGAGAGCCGACGATCTTACCCTTGAGCGAACGGTCAAGCTGTGTCAAGCAAATGAGATGTCTATTGAGGAAAAGAAACAGATTGAAAGGACTAAAGTAGAACATAGTAGCCATAGCGCGGCGGGCACGTCTTCAGCAGCCGTAGATGCGGTTTACAAGAGACACGCAGCTTGTACTGGCTGTCCAGAAAATAGCAAAATTTTATAATAAATAATACCTTCGTACGTTACGGTATTTCAGAGTATTTTATTTTTGCAATTTTTCCGAGAAGTTCGTTTATTTTAAACATTTAATTTAGCAATTCGTCTTCGACACTCACAGACACGCAATGTAGGTATGCACAGATTGAAAAGGAGTTACTGGCGATAGTGTTTGCATTAGAACGATTTCATCAATACGTTTATGGGCGAAAAGACGTGACTGTGGAAACGGATCACAAGCCGTTAGAGGCTTTATTTAATAAACCCCTAGATTCCGTCCCTGCGAGATTACAACGCATGATGTTGCGCATTCAAGGGTATGACTTTAAGGTTACATATAAACCGGGTAAATATATGTATGTCGCGGATACATTATCAAGAGCCCCATTGCCGGATAAGTTGCAAGATAAGATTAGTGTTGAAATAGAAGAACAATCTTGTTTTCTATTGGAATGTGTTCGTTTTAGTGACAGTAAAATGGGTCTTATTAGGGAACATGTAATGCAAGATGATGAATGTCAGTTAATAATTGAGTACATTAAAAAAGGCTGGCCTAATAATAAATATCAAGCAGACGAAAGAGTGAGAGGGCAGTGGTCGTACAGAGAAAAATTCGAATATTTAGATGGTATAATTTTTAAGGATAATTTAGTCTATATTCCGTGTAGTTTAAGATCTGAGATGGTGAGACGTGTGCACGATGGGCACATGGGGATAGACAGGTGCAAGCGAAACGCTCGCGAGGTCATGTTCTGGCCGGGGATGGCGCGGGACGTGGAGCGCGCGGTGCGCCGCTGCAGCACGTGCGCGGAGCGGGCGGCTCGGCCTGCTCGAGAGCCGCTCATCCCTCATCCTGTACCAAGTTTACCTTGGGTGAAAGTGGGATCTGATATATTTCAATACGGTGGAAATTACTATTTAATACTTGTAGATTATTTTTCAAATTTTATAGAAGTAAATCCTTTAAGAAGTATAACAAGCAAGTCTGTTATCGTGGCAATGAAGGATCAATTTGCTAGACACGGTATCCCAAAAGAATTAATAACAGATAATGGGCCAGCGTACGCTTCTAGGGAATTTAGAATATTTAGCAATGAATGGGCTTTCCGTCATGTTACGAGTTCTCCTAATTACTCTCAATCTAACGGAAGAAGTGAAAAAAGTGTCCATATTGTTAAAAACATGATCATTAAGTCGTTAGCGTCAAATTCAGACTTTTATTTAGGATTACTAAATTTTCGAACGACCCCTAGAGACGGCATTAGTTCACCCTCGCAACTATTAATGGGACGCAGGCTTAGCACCAGGCTCCCTGTTCACGATAATAAACTAGAACCAAGTCGTGATAACACCGGCCGGCCAGCCTGTAGCAAGACACCGCCGACAGCGTGCGAGCTCGCGTCAACTGATAACAACACCGGCTCATGTGACGAGTATAGCGCTAACACAGGGGCACCGCACACTGACTCTTTTAACCGCTGTATGGCAGATTTGTGTGTTTCATCCCAGTACCAAATTGAATCTTTTTTTAAAAGATTACGCAATGGCAATGCTAATTCTGAGTACTGTGGAATAAATTTTGACAAATAATTCACCATACCTAAGAAGCGTTCCAATGAAGCCCTGTCATGTGGATTTGGCATATCGAGAATGGCTTTCAGTTTATTTTTATCTATTTGCATTCCTTGAAAGCTAAATGTGTGACCTAAATAACTTACACTTTCAACACAAAACTCGCACTTTTCTTTGTTGAATTTAATACCTGCCTGACGCGCCCTATTTAATAATAGTTTTAATCTCTCATTATGTTGGGTTATAGAAGAACCCCACACAATTATATCATCAATAAAGGACTGTTGTGAATCAAAGACAAGTTACGTCAAAGACTGATTTTTATTTCTTTTTATATGTACGTCATCTTCCCCCTTTTTTTATAAACAAAACCCTTATCTTCTCTCCTCAAAATTTACTAAATTTTGAGCAATATCATACTGTTTCACCGTTACTGAGTAGGTATAGGTACAGGCATCATAATAAGTATAACAATTTATACACACTTATATCAGAAGGCTATGACATTTATTCAACTTTTAAATTCAAAAATGAAAGTGATCGTGAAGATCCCGATATATTAGTAAGCAAATTCAATGAACATTTTGGTACCAAACAAAATACAATAATGGCTCGCTTCAAATTCTTTACGAGGAATCAAGAAGACGGAGAATCTATAGATGAGTATGTGACAGCTTTGAAACTTCTCACATGTCACTGTCAGTTCGAACATTTGGAGGAGGGACTCATACGTGATCGTATAGTGTGCGGCGTAGTCGATGGAAAACTGCGTGATAGATTACTGAGAGCCGACGATCTTACCCTTGAGCGAACGGTCAAGCTGTGTCAAGCAAATGAGATGTCTATTGAGGAAAAGAAACAGATTGAAAGGACTAAAGTAGAACATAGTAGCCATAGCGCGGCGGGCACGTCTTCAGCAGCCGTAGATGCGGTTTACAAGAGACACGCAGCTTGTACTGGCTGTCCAGAAAATAGCAAAATTTTATAATAAATAATACCTTCGTACGTTACGGTATTTCAGAGTATTTTATTTTTGCAATTTTTCCGAGAAGTTCGTTTATTTTAAACATTTAATTTAGCAATTCGTCTTCGACACTCACAGACACGCAATGTAGGTATGCACAGATTGAAAAGGAGTTACTGGCGATAGTGTTTGCATTAGAACGATTTCATCAATACGTTTATGGGCGAAAAGACGTGACTGTGGAAACGGATCACAAGCCGTTAGAGGCTTTATTTAATAAACCCCTAGATTCCGTCCCTGCGAGATTACAACGCATGATGTTGCGCATTCAAGGGTATGACTTTAAGGTTACATATAAACCGGGTAAATATATGTATGTCGCGGATACATTATCAAGAGCCCCATTGCCGGATAAGTTGCAAGATAAGATTAGTGTTGAAATAGAAGAACAATCTTGTTTTCTATTGGAATGTGTTCGTTTTAGTGACAGTAAAATGGGTCTTATTAGGGAACATGTAATGCAAGATGATGAATGTCAGTTAATAATTGAGTACATTAAAAAAGGCTGGCCTAATAATAAATATCAAGCAGACGAAAGAGTGAGAGGGCAGTGGTCGTACAGAGAAAAATTCGAATATTTAGATGGTATAATTTTTAAGGATAATTTAGTCTATATTCCGTGTAGTTTAAGATCTGAGATGGTGAGACGTGTGCACGATGGGCACATGGGGATAGACAGGTGCAAGCGAAACGCTCGCGAGGTCATGTTCTGGCCGGGGATGGCGCGGGACGTGGAGCGCGCGGTGCGCCGCTGCAGCACGTGCGCGGAGCGGGCGGCTCGGCCTGCTCGAGAGCCGCTCATCCCTCATCCTGTACCAAGTTTACCTTGGGTGAAAGTGGGATCTGATATATTTCAATACGGTGGAAATTACTATTTAATACTTGTAGATTATTTTTCAAATTTTATAGAAGTAAATCCTTTAAGAAGTATAACAAGCAAGTCTGTTATCGTGGCAATGAAGGATCAATTTGCTAGACACGGTATCCCAAAAGAATTAATAACAGATAATGGGCCAGCGTACGCTTCTAGGGAATTTAGAATATTTAGCAATGAATGGGCTTTCCGTCATGTTACGAGTTCTCCTAATTACTCTCAATCTAACGGAAGAAGTGAAAAAAGTGTCCATATTGTTAAAAACATGATCATTAAGTCGTTAGCGTCAAATTCAGACTTTTATTTAGGATTACTAAATTTTCGAACGACCCCTAGAGACGGCATTAGTTCACCCTCGCAACTATTAATGGGACGCAGGCTTAGCACCAGGCTCCCTGTTCCTGTAATAGGCGTCATTTGATTAAAGTAGAAACAGACTTAGATTCCCCAGGAGAAGACCAGATTTCGGGTGACGGAGACAAATGGTCAAGCGCTGAAAGCGACGAAAATGAGTCTAGTGCCAGTGTAAAAAATAGTGGAAATGCACTTTTACCTTCCGCAGAGAGCGCTGGAACGGTTAGTGGTGGACCTCTAGACCATAATCGTGTTGGCAGGCTGGCGGGGGTTGAGGCACGAAAGAAAATAGCAAAATTTTATAATAAATAATACCTTCGTACGTTACGGTATTTCAGAGTATTTTATTTTTGCAATTTTTGTTGTGAATCAAAGACAAGTTACGTCAAAGACTGATTTTTATTTCTTTTTATATGTACGTCATCTTCCCCCTTTTTTTATAAACAAAACCCTTATCTTCTCTCCTCAAAATTTAGTAAATTTTGAGCAATATCATACTGTTTCACCGTTACTGAGTAGGTATAGGTACAGGCATCATAATAAGTATAACAATTTATACACACTTATACCTACTTACATAACAATAATAAAACAAGAAATAATAAAACAATAGACCTGCATTGCTAAATTAAATGTTTAAAATAAACGAACTTCTCGGAAAAATTGCAAAAATAAAATACTCTGAAATACCGTAACGTACGAAGGTATTATTTATTATAAAATTTTGCTATTTTCTTTCGTGCCTCAACCCCCGCCAGCCTGCCAACACGATTATGGTCTAGAGGTCCACCACTAACCGTTCCAGCGCTCTCTGCGGAAGGTAAAAGTGCATTTCCACTATTTTTTACACTGGCACTAGACTCATTTTCGTCGCTTTCAGCGCTTGACCATTTGTCTCCGTCACCCGAAATCTGGTCTTCTCCTGGGGAATCTAAGTCTGTTTCTACTTTAATCAAATGACGCCTATTACGCCTATATCGCTTGCCCGTGTAGTCCGATACAAAATAAGAACGTGGTTGTGGAGCCTTAGCCTCCACCCGCGCATGCTTTCTACCAGTAGCATCTACCATGACCACCGGCTGACCCTTTCGCAGCTCGGGCAACTCTCGCGCGTGTCTATCATAATATTGTTTGGTAAGTAACTGCTTTCGCGATATTGACTCAAAATCAAAAGTGTTATCACGACTTGGTTCTAGTTTATTATCGTGAACAGGGAGCCTGGTGCTAAGCCTGCGTCCCATTAATAGTTGCGAGGGTGAACTAATGCCGTCTCTAGGGGTCGTTCGAAAATTTAGTAATCCTAAATAAAAGTCTGAATTTGACGCTAACGACTTAATGATCATGTTTTTAACAATATGGACACTTTTTTCACTTCTTCCGTTAGATTGAGAGTAATTAGGAGAACTCGTAACATGACGGAAAGCCCATTCATTGCTAAATATTCTAAATTCCCTAGAAGCGTACGCTGGCCCATTATCTGTTATTAATTCTTTTGGGATACCGTGTCTAGCAAATTGATCCTTCATTGCCACGATAACAGACTTGCTTGTTATACTTCTTAAAGGATTTACTTCTATAAAATTTGAAAAATAATCTACAAGTATTAAATAGTAATTTCCACCGTATTGAAATATATCAGATCCCACTTTCACCCAAGGTAAACTTGGTACAGGATGAGGGATGAGCGGCTCTCGAGCAGGCCGAGCCGCCCGCTCCGCGCACGTGCTGCAGCGGCGCACCGCGCGCTCCACGTCCCGCGCCATCCCCGGCCAGAACATGACCTCGCGAGCGTTTCGCTTGCACCTGTCTATCCCCATGTGCCCATCGTGCACACGTCTCACCATCTCAGATCTTAAACTACACGGAATATAGACTAAATTATCCTTAAAAATTATACCATCTAAATATTCGAATTTTTCTCTGTACGACCACTGCCCTCTCACTCTTTCGTCTGCTTGATATTTATTATTAGGCCAGCCTTTTTTAATGTACTCAATTATTAACTGACATTCATCATCTTGCATTACATGTTCCCTAATAAGACCCATTTTACTGTCACTAAAACGAACACATTCCAATAGAAAACAAGATTGTTCTTCTATTTCAACACTAATCTTATCTTGCAACTTATCCGGCAATGGGGCTCTTGATAATGTATCCGCGACATACATATATTTACCCGGTTTATATGTAACCTTAAAGTCATACCCTTGAATGCGCAACATCATGCGTTGTAATCTCGCAGGGACGGAATCTAGGGGTTTATTAAATAAAGCCTCTAACGGCTTGTGATCCGTTTCCACAGTCACGTCTTTTCGCCCATAAACGTATTGATGAAATCGTTCTAATGCAAACACTATCGCCAGTAACTCCTTTTCAATCTGTGCATACCTACATTGCGTGTCTGTGAGTGTCGAAGACGCAAACTCCACCGGCCGGCCAGCCTGTAGCAAGACACCGCCGACAGCGTGCGAGCTCGCGTCAACTGATAACAACACCGGCTCATGTGACGAGTATAGCGCTAACACAGGGGCACCGCACACTGACTCTTTTAACCGCTGTATGGCAGATTTGTGTGTTTCATCCCAGTACCAAATTGAATCTTTTTTTAAAAGATTACGCAATGGCAATGCTAATTCTGAGTACTGTGGAATAAATTTTGACAAATAATTCACCATACCTAAGAAGCGTTCCAATGAAGCCCTGTCATGTGGATTTGGCATATCGAGAATGGCTTTCAGTTTATTTTTATCTATTTGCATTCCTTGAAAGCTAAATGTGTGACCTAAATAACTTACACTTTCAACACAAAACTCGCACTTTTCTTTGTTGAATTTAATACCTGCCTGACGCGCCCTATTTAATAATAGTTTTAATCTCTCATTATGTTGGGTTATAGAAGAACCCCACACAATTATATCATCAATAAAGGACTCCACTCCTTCTAAGTCTTCTAATATTTGACGTACTTTCGCATGGAATACTTCCGAGGCACAGTTGACCCCATAAGGTAAACGCAAAAATTGGTATCTTCCAAATGGTGTCCCAAACGTACACAAATCTGCACTCTCATCATCAATTTGGATCATCCAAAACCCCGACCTAGCATCTAGTTTACTAAAAAATCGAGCCCCTTCTAATTTGGCAGCTATCTCTGTGAGCGTCGGTAACGGGTAGTGAGCGCGGCGTATTACTTTATTCAATGGCCGTGGATCTAAGCACACGCGAATAGTACCATCCTTCTTAGCAGCTACTACGATTGCATTTACCCACGGCGTTGGGTAGGCTACCTTCCTAATAACTCCTATTTTTTCCATTCGCACTAACTCATTTTCGTCGCTTTCAGCGCTTGACCATTTGTCTATTTGCATTCCTTGAAAGCTAAATGAAAAATAAATAAATCTAAAAAAAATGCAAAAATACTAAAAAATAGTATACTCAAAAATGGTATGAGACTTTATTTTTACCGAAAAGTGGCCTGGTGGAGCAGGGTCCGCTGGGCCTCGATTTCTCGAGACTCAGGCCTTTGGCCCCGCTCCAGCGCCTCCTTGCGCCATCTGAACAGTGACGCAAGGGCTCTCGCTTCCAGGTCCCATGGAGGGGTCCCGGCTAGGAGACATGCCGCCTCACCGGAGATCGTGCGGTATCCTCTTATCACCCTGACGGCCATAACTCTCTGCGGGCTCAGCAGTCTAGCCTCATTGCTGGCCGTCAGGGTCTCCGCCCATACGGGAGCCCCGTACAAGGCCATGCTTCGCACGATCCCCAGGTACAGTGTCCTGTAGGGAGCGTTGGGTCCCCTGATGTTGGGCATCAGCCTTGCGAGTGCGGCCGATGCTCCCCTCAGTTTTGGGACCAAACTTCGGAAGTGATGTCCGAAGTTCCACCGGCCATCGAGTACGAGCCCCAGATACTTCATCGTGGGCTCGATGCCGATGCTGACGCCCCCTACCTGTAGGCTGGATCCCGCAGGTGGCCCCATCCGAGGTCCGTGGAAGCACAGAGCCTCGGATTTGTGAAGGGCGACCTCGAGACCCAGCCGCCGAATCCGACCCACGACCTGAGCAACCCCTGCCGTGGCCAGTGCTGCGGCACGGTGCGTTGCTCCCCGCGCCGTAACGAGGGTGTCGTCGGCGTAACACGTTACGCCGACCCCTCTGAGCAACGGACCACGCAGCACCCAGTCGTAACCGATGTTCCACAGGAGCGGCCCTAAATAAATAAATAAATAAATAATAATTCATTTATTTCAGGCATCATAAACCCATATAACTTAACAATAATATCACAATCAAAATAACAACATAAAATACACATGAAAATTTTAAAATTCAATAAATATTATATAATTAAAAATATTGTAAATTTTAAAAAATGATAAATTAATATTAATTACAAATTCATACATTAAAAAGTCAAAAATTAAAATAAATTATGATTAAAATACATAAAAACAGAACAATAATAATAAATAACAAAATCATAATAAATAAATTCACATTATTAAAATTTCTAAAATGTCAAATGAATATTAATTACAAATTTATATCATAAAATAGTCAAAAATTAAAATAAATTCATGATTAAAAATACATAAAACAAAATAACAATAATAAATAACACAATTATAATAAATAAATTCACATATTTAGGATATTATATAATATAAAATAATTATCACAAGACAACACACATAATAAATACCCAAATCCACTGCCTATCTCATGCCACAAGATTGCAACCTAAATGTCGGTTACAACAATGCCGTATGTAACCACAGTCAATGCGACCAGCTATCATCACTAGAACCGTGTTTGAGCTAGTCCTCACCCTGCGCACCAAGGACGCGCACCGCTTGCGCATGGTGGTGTGGAAACAGTCGGTGCGCGCATCCGCAAACATGCCCGAGGCACTACAAAAACGAGGTAACCCCAACACGGCCCTAAACGCGTTGTTATATTGGACACGGAGGGCACCGTAGGCAGCCTGCCCGTAGTTTGCCCACAGGCTGCATGTGTATAAAGATGTGCAATATGTTTTAAAAAGCATGATTTTAATAGCATCTGTGCATCGAGCAAACCTGCGAGCAATCATGTTCGCCCGTACTGACAGCGCCCTCCGCTCCCGTTCTATATCAACATTATCTTTTAAATCGGATGTTAGCCAGTGCCCAAGATATTTAAATTGTTCCACTTTCACAAGGTTTACTCCATTCAAAGTAATGGGTGGTATAGTTTGTGCATTACTAGCCCCAGGCCGAAATAACATGTACTGACTCTTGTCAGCATTGTAGATAAGACCGTGTCTACCCGCATATTCCTCACATACCCGCAATAACCTACGTAATCCACAGATCGATGCACTCAGCAGTACCATGTCATCTGCATAACTCAAGTTGTTCACAGAGATATCATCAACGTGGCAGCCAACATGCATACTGCTGAGCGCAACAATCAGCTCATTCATATAGATATTAAATAATGTGGGTGAGGTTAACCCCCCCTGCCTCACTCCACACTGCATTTTGTACGGTTCCGACATTGCATCCGCCCACCTGACTCTATTGACCTGGTGTGCATACCAATACCTAAAGATGTTAACAATATTAGCAGGTATGTTCATGTTCTCTAGTTTTTTCCACAGTATCTCATATGACACCAGATCAAATGCCCTGGACAAGTCAAGAAAACACGCATAAACTGGAGTTCTACGCTGGGTATAGTACTTGACGGTATGCTTGAGACACAGTATGGCACTCTCTGTCGACAATTTAGGACGAAAACCAAATTGATTATCGTGCAAGTTCACAAATTTATCCAACTGTGTAGCAAGCAGACCGTCCAATACCTTGGCCAGTATAGTCGCAAGAGAAATTGGCCTGTAATTATTTTTATTACCGAGATCACCTGTTTTGTTCTTTACCACAGGCACGACAATTGTCTGCATGAGGCTCTGTGGGAGGTATGAGTGACTCATGCACAAAGAGTAGAACACAGCAAGAATTCTAGGTAAATGTAGGCTAGCATGCTGCAAGTGTTCAATGCTCAGGCCATCGTCGCCTGGGGATTTACCTCGAGTCATGTTTCTTATTACATGAGCCACTTCCTCTGCCATAAAACATATTGGCTTACCCTCAGCAGGTTCCCGAGACCCGAACTTGCCATCCACTGCTGCTCCCAATGGTGACTGCACATAGAAATGATCCTTAAATAAACCCGCTATATCCTTTGGCCCACACACCCCCTCAATGCTCACCGGTAGACTAGGCCTTATACTCAATTTCGCAGTACTTTTCCAAAAACCTGAAAAGTCACCCATTGAAAATTGTGTTACTAATGCATCCATTTTCATCTGGTCTTGGTTGTTTTGACACCACCTAAGACGCGACTTAAACACTTTTCTGCTATCAGACATTTCATCAAAGAAGTGACCATATCTAGGTTTACCAGCTGAAACCCACTGCTTAAACTTATCTCTTGCTGCCCGGTGAGAACTGGCAATGTGTGCATTCCACCCCGCTACACGTTTGCCACTCATTCTTATTTTACGTATACCCCGACTCGCCACTGAGGCGCCACGCAACGCGGATACAATGTCGTTATACAATTTATCAATGACAATCGTATGTTGTTTGTCATTACAAAAATGGTCAGCACAATGAGTACACTCAGTCGGAAAATCAATCTGCCGCAACCTTACCCCGCATTCCTCTGTGTATGCTACTGTCTGACACTCATTTCTTTCACCCCATCTAACATTATAGTCAACTGGTTGTTCAACAAATAGCTTAGGCGTTAATAAGGTTAAGTTACACTCTATGGTAAGTGGATAGTGGTCAGACCATGTAGTATCATACTTTACATACACATTTTTCACAGAACTTTTCGCAGACTGAGTTACAATGCAGTGATCAAGCCAGCTGCAAGATCCATATACATCACTCACAAAAGTAAATGTTCCGGAATCTACACCTAACATATCAATATCTACACAAAACCAACACTGCTCATTACAAAAATTTTTAAGCTCTCTGTAGAACAATTCGGATGGGTGTGCATTATAATCACCCAACATGTACACTGATTCTATGCCATATTGTTCAACAATTGCACTGAGCTGACCCATACAGTCCGTAAACTCCACTAGGTTTTCCACACAGTTCGTTGGCATATACACATTAATTACTATTATTGGACGGTCATTAGTCATTATTTTAATAGCACAAATTCGTGTATTATCACATGGTATGACCGACACTTGTTGAAAAACACTATTACGCCACATAATTGCTATGCCTCCATATGGACGCCCACGCAATATACCTGCTGACATATCCATAGCCGAGGTCCCAGTGTAACTAAAGTCATCATCTATTGTGCCCAAGTATGACATCTCGGTAGCTAACAACCATGTCTCTTGCAAAGCCACCAAATCACTCGTCCGACATAGGTCTCTCACACCATTATATGATCGTTTGATGTTCTTACAATTAAAAGTAATAAACTTGTACTTACGATTCTCCATGTACAAAGTTTGACTGGCCGTTCACAGAGCTATGACTGTTCGCATTACTGTGCCTAAAATTCACAAACCTTCTGAATATAACTCCTTCTGGCCAAGTAGCCGCATCCAGGTATACATCCAACTTTGATACAGAGACAAAGAATTTGTAAGCTTTATGTACCTTAGGTTTTCGCATGTTTACTTTTTCCAAAGTTATTGTGTCCTTCGTTTTCTTATATATATAATTAATAATATCATCATCATTCGTATCACAGTGTATATTTGAAATAAATATAGGTATTTTTCTTTCTGCCGCTTTAAAGTTACATGCTGCATCTTTATCACAGCCCGACTTCCCCATATAACGGTAATTAGTTCGGGATTTTTGTTTCTTTCGCGTAACAATTCGCCATTCTTCTCCACTAATTACATTACTCATTTATTTTTACCGACTCCAAAAAAGGAGGACACTGGTTGGACACCAAATAGTTATTGGAGAGTCGCTTTTAAATGCCAAATAATAAGATAACAACAAACATAGAGCGACATCTATACTTATAAACAAAAACTCTTATTAGTCGATATTGTTTTAGTTCATAGGTTTTACAACAGCTGGCAGTAAGAAAGCGACAAAATAATTTTTTCGCGGCGACTGTCATGGTAACGGACAATCGTCGTGAATTTTTTTTTTTTATAAGGTTGGATCAAGTGTTTATTGGCGCAGTGGTGTATGTTGTTGTTTTGAAAGTTTGGAAAGCGGTAAGTTATTAAACAATTTACATGATTAAATGACTTTTAACTCATAAATGTCATATTCTGAGGCTATTTTAATCTGTCCAATGATTGTATGACATAATTTAAAAAAAAATAATAATGGACAGTGTCCAATTACCTAAAACCGATCCCTGTGGAACACCGCACGACACATCTCGCCGACCCGGCCCTAGCCAGCTCGGGTAAGTTATGGCTCTCTCAGAGAGATAAGCCCCGACAATTCGACGGAGGTAGGGAGGCACTCCATGATAGATAAGCGCCTCCCTGACGCAGCTCCAGGGCAAGGTGTTGAATGCGTTGGCGATGTCGAGAGACACCGCCACCACCACCTCACCCTGTGAGACTGCTTCCTCCGTCAGGCCTCTAATATAATTCGTTTGTCTAGTAAATTTATTACATAACATAAAATTATACACCTGTACACTGATTTTATTAAGACCCGCAAAAGGACGTTTAATTTGCAATTTTATTTCCTCATTAATTAATATTGCTTACCGCCATGATAAGTCGAGCTTTCAAAGTTCCAGATTGGATCAAGCAGCTTATATTTTAAGTTGAAGATTTTAATAATGAGATTAAACGCAAAGGAAGGGCAGGGCCTAGTTGGTTAATACATTGTAGTATATTTCCTTTTATAAGATAAATTTTAGAGATTAAATTCTAAATAAAAATTTCTTAAATTAAGTCAATGAGCTTTGATAAAAAAAACCGCTTTAGAATCTCAAATGCGGGACATTAGTAAACAGTTTTACAAAATAAGTATCCTGGAGAATGAAACGTGCTCTAATATGGGATGTTACAGGCGATGTGCCTAAGACACATTTACCAAGTCGCGGTCTCCACACAAGAACTTGTTTGCTCTATTACAATAATATATTTTTATACTGCTAAAGTGGCAGACAAGCTTACGGCGCACCTGTTGGTAAGTTACGCGCTGCCGACCCACACGTTGCCGCGTTGTGACGACCCACAGGTGACATTTTTTTTTTTTGCATAGGTATGAGTCTTTTTTTTAATAATAATCTTTTTCACTTCTTATGCTCGTAAAGTTCTTGTTTATGCTGGGTGTATGCGGACTAAAACAACATTTTATGCTCTAGTGCATAACGTTCTTTTTCTTCTTCTAAAACAATATGGCCATACTAGACCGTAGAGACGGTACCATGAAGATCGTGTTACTCTATGAACCAAACATAATAAAACGCTATTAAATAACTTGTTTTTTTTTGTTACATTTAATTTGTACTTTCTGTGTTCTATATAAATTAAGAAACATTAAAAATCAGATAGTATTATGAGTGAAAAAATATTATAAAATGAACTTATGATTAGGCAGTATAGGTCTCGTTACCCATGCCTAATGCTATTACATTGAAAAACTATTACAAAACTATCACATTGAATGTACAAAATTGTTCAAATGTTACTTTTAATTTTAATTAAAGACTTTTATTTACAATATCACTGTTTCATTTCCTTGCAATCGAAGTGAAAAGCAGAGTGTATAACTCGATCATAAAACCCATTTTATCCTCGACTTAATATCCACCCTCGCCTTTGGCGTAACGTCTCGTATAAAATGGCTTCTTTTATGCACTTGTAGTACAATCTACTATTTGTTACTGGTTTACCAAGAGAGTAAGAATAAAAGGAACATAAAATTAAGTGAGATTTTTGATGTGTCACTTTTGGAGGAGCTGTCAAAATGTCAAATGTAGTTAAACAGTAATGGCGTTATGCGTAGCGCTCACCCAAGCGAAAAGCTAACGTCTCATGCTTCAGTCTACACTAAAGAGAAGCAAGCTTTTCAAAAGCTTGCAACTTAAATATATTTTTGTGGGTATGTTTGTAATGAAAACTCAAAAACTACTGAACCGATTTGGCAAATTCTTTCACTGTTGGAAAGCTACACTATCCCCGGGTAACTTAAGCTGTATTTGATTCTCGTATTCCCACGGGAATTACGCGGGCAAAACCGCGTGACGTCCGCTAGTATGACATAAAAGTGACTCCGGAGACGTTCAGTGTGACTTGACAAGTCTAGTTTGTCGAAAAATTTAATAAAAGTAGTTTTAGTGTGCATGCTTTCTTTGCACGTATGTGTACTTTGAGGTGTGTACTTGTCAAGTCGATCGATTGCCTCCGCAGCCCATAACTTTTTTTTTATATAACTCTATCCAAAGAGTATGCAATATGTGGAAAACTGGGTCACAGCACCTAAGCAGCTCAGTTTCCACAAATGTCTCTGAATAATCTGGCGTTGACATAAATCTAAATCTCTATCGCTCCCCTCTTAAATCGCCACATTAAGAACAGAATGTGAACTTTATAAGTGAGCTTTATTCACATTTTATGATCTGACAAGATTGCGTCCACACATAACTTAGTCAAATAAACGCTGACAATGCTATCTCGGCTTTGTTGTTTGTGGGAAATTCTACAGTTCATTTTGATACTTAAGAGGAAATAGGGCCTGCGGAAAATTTTCAAACTAGAGGTTTGAATTAGTCTATAACCTGTGTACGGGAATGATCTAATTACTTTGAAAGGGTTGAATAATACACGAGAGTATGCAGACAAGATAATAGTAATAGTTTTTATTTACCAAAAATATCACCGAGCTTATATTAACATCGGAGAATCTTAACAGCGCGATTTAGGTTTACAGTGCGCCACCTATCGATTGCAATGTGAACTAAATTAACTTACATTTTTGACCTACTTCAACATACCGCCCACCAAGGACCTTTGTCCTTAAATTACCGCCCACCGTGACAGACACCATGAAAACCATATAAACAACAAGAATACAAATTTAGCCTTGGTGGGAATATTCTACGAGTATAAGCATAAAATACTATACAAGTTAAAAAAAGAACACTCGTACAATTAGTAACATAACAAACTAGTAACTCTAACACAATGTTTCTTAAAACTAACAATAAATTTCTTAAAACTAAACAGCCATAAACTTAAACTAATCTGTGACAGGTAAAACGCACAATTTCGAGGTGGGTCTTTTTAAATAAGCATTTTTACATTTCAATGTAACCACTCGTGTAAGATTGTCAGTGCCTGGATGTTTTTCAACAATTCTACCAAGAAGCCACTTCGCGGGAGGTAAATCATCTTCTTTCACCAAAACAACATCTCCTACTTGAGGTTCAGGTATTTTATTCGTCCATTTATATCTATGCAGGAAATGTGTCAAGTACTCATTAGCCCATCTCCGCCAAAAGTTTTGCAACATGCCTTGCACTAAATGCCATCTTTTCAGGCTACTAAGAGGGCTTGCCTCATAGTTGGCATCAGGGACGGTTAGTATGGGTTCTCCTATTAAAAAATGTCCTGGAGTCAGCGGTGTGCACTCATCTGGATCTGTGCCATAGGCCACTGAGAGAGGCCTGGAGTTTGGGCACGCCTCAATCTGTGTTAAGAGTGTAGTCATCTCTTCAAAAGTGAGCGTATGATGACCTATGACCCTGGTTAAATGATGTTTAGTAGATCTTACCCCCGCCTCCCACAGCCCCCCAAAATTTGGGGCGTGGGCGGGAATAAAGTGCCACGTTGTGCCGATGAGAGCTAAGCTTTCCGCTATGTCTTCCGTCAGATTGGACCTTTGTGCTATCAGTAACTCTCTTAACTCCTTGGAAGCTCCAGTAAAATTCGTGCCATTAGCGGCCTTTACACACACACTCTATCGCGCGTTCTCAGGAGCGTACAGGATTGCACGCGGGATAGCCTGCACGCTCATTCGCGCGCGACTGTCTTTGTACAGTTTGTTTACGCTACCCGTTCTTTCGCGCGCGTTTGCTCGCGTTTGTTTTCCTCAGCGGAATGAGCGGCCGTGTAAAGGCTAATCGCGCGGGATAGATTGCGCGAAACTGGCGCGTGTTGAAGTGTGTGCAATTCACACAGTTTTACTGAAGAACGTGGGTGTTGCGGTGAAAAATGGATAGAAGACATCGCGTGGCGCAAGTTATCATGTTCGCTGGCTGTCTGTAACTTTCTTATCTTCCTTACGGAACGAGCCCCTTAAACTTTGTAATTTCTTAACCACAAAATCACGATTGGCGTCGGGAAAACCTTTTTCTTTACAAAGGCAAGGAAAAGTTTTGTACAATGTAATTAACCCTAAGATTAGTTCTTTACTAGCTGATGCGCGCGGCTTCGCCCGCGTGATATTCGATACCCGTTCTGACTTCCCGTGGGAACATTTTCCCGGGATGAAAAT
The DNA here is from genome assembly GCA_933228765.1 of Miltochrista miniata. Lineage (NCBI taxonomy): Eukaryota > Metazoa > Arthropoda > Insecta > Lepidoptera > Erebidae > Miltochrista > Miltochrista miniata. Next base: position 31,545,962 of record OW121758.1, on the reverse strand, counting down.
AGCCTATGTGTTATTCCAGATTATAAGCTATCTCTGTACCAAATTTCAGCCCAATCCGTTCAGCCGTTAGAGCGTGATTGAGTAACAAACATCCAAACATCTAAACATCCAAACATCTTCACAAACTTTCACATTTATAATATTAGTAGGAAGTAGGATTCCATGTACGTATGTCCGCCATCTTAATCGTGCGCGAATGAATTTTATGTGTATAGGCAACCTGAGGAAACGCGATTGCGCGCACGACCGACAAGCGCGGCGCGAGGTCTTTCCCTTTTCCTTCCACATCCTTTATACGCGCGCTCTTTCGCGCACGATTGCTGTTTCACGCACGATAGAGTGTGTGTGTAAAGGCCGCTATTGTCGCTCCATAAATCCGTGCAATGACCTCTACGAGACACGAACCTTCTAAAGGCTGCCAAAAAACCTTGAGAATTTAAATCGCTAACCATTTCCAAATGTATAGCTCGGGTAGCCATACATATAAATAAACATATGTAGCCTTTATAAGACCTATGACCTCGTCCCTTAGACGTTCTAATATTAATAGGTCCTGCGTAGTCCACTCCACTGTGCAAGAATGCTCTAGAAGGAGTTCCGCGTACTGAGGGTAGAGAGCCCATCATTTGGGTCTTCACAGACGCACTATTCTTCACACAGGGAACACATCGACGGACATGATGTCTTACTAAATTTTTGACTCCAATGATAAAATATGCTGACCGTATATAAGTGAGCATGAGTTGTGGTCCGCCATGCAAAGTTTTATCATGAGCATCTCTGATGATTAAGTCTGTGAAATGAGATCGATGGGGTAATACAATTGGATGTTTGGTTCTCTCTTCCAGTTGAGCCTTTTGAAGCCTTCCTCCAACCCTAATAATACCTTTCTCGTCTATATACGGATTAAGTGTTCTTATTTTACTACCTTTTGTCTTAACTTCACCTTTCTGTTTTAATTCTGTAAATTCTTCTTCAAACTCCTGCATTTGGCATTGACGAATACAACAAGTCAAAGCCTCATCGATCTCCCATTTACTTAAATATTTTGTACGATCCTTATCTGTTTTATAATTCAGAAACCGTCTACAATATGCTACTATGCGTAGCAACTTAGAGAGAGAAGAGTATCTGTCCCAAATGAAATCATCATTAATAGATGAACAATGTGCTACAATTGATCTTTCCAAATCAACTTCTAACTCTCTTGGTCTCGGGTAATTTATCTCAACTTCTTGTAAAATCTCTGGACCTTGTAACCACAATTTATTATTTATGAGTTCTACAGGTCGTATTCCTCTGGACGCGCAGTCTGCAGGGTTCTGATTCGAAGGTATGTGTGCCCATTGAGATGCATCTAAGGTTGTAAGAATTTCAGAAACTCTGTTCGCTACAAACGTTTTCCAATAACTTGGATGTTTATTTAGCCATGAGAGTACAACCGTCGAATCTGTCCATGCCCGTAAGTTAGTTTTGGGAATATTTAAAACTTCTGCCATCTCAACTAACAAATGTGTCACTAATACTGCACCACATAACTCTAGACGCGGTATACTTATTTGTTTTATAGGGGCGACTCGAGTTTTAGCTGCAACCAGAGAGACGTGAACTCTACCAGTGGCATCAATTCTGCGTATATAGACTGCTGCTGCATATGCCACCTTGGAAGCATCTGAAAATCCGTGTAAATCTACTCTGATGTCACTCGTTCTTGTTCCCAGCCATCTAGGAATTTTGAACTCCGTAAGTTGTGACAGCTCACTACAGTAAGTATTCCATTCATTCAATAATTGGTATGGAATTTCTTCATCCCAGCTTATTCCAGCTAACCACAGCTTTTGAATGAATACCTTTGCTGTTATCATTGCTGGTGCCAGCCAACCTAATGGATCAAACAACCGAGATATATTAGATATAACAGTTCTTTTTGTTTCAGGTTCTGAGGTCTTCGTAAGCTTTACAGAGTATTGGAAGATGTCATCTCTACGGTTCCAGGTGAGTCCTAAAATTTTCATTATTGAATCCAATTTAATTTCCATATTTTGTTCCAAATCTTGTTTTCTTACTGTATCTTTTTCTTGATTCTCTAAATTAAATTCTTTAATTACTCTTTCATCATTACTGGTCCATTTTTGTAATTTAAATCCACCTTTGCTTAGTAACATGTTCATATCTTTAAATAATTGAATGCCTTCTTCTATTGTTTCGCAGCCACTCATAAGGTCATCCATATAAAAATCTTCAAGAACCTTTTTTGCAGCTTCTGGAAATTTGTCTCCTTCATCCAGTGCCACTTGCTGAAGAGCTTTAACTGCTAAATATGGGGCTGAAGCCGTTCCAAAGGTTACAGTGAGAAGCTGGTATTCCTGTATTGCATCTTCAGGATTGTCTCTCCACAATATTCGCTGAAACACTGCATCATCATCATGGACTAGCACCTGGCGATACATTTTTATTATATCGGCAGCCAAGCAAATAGGATGTACTCGCCATCGTATAATTAGATGTCTTAACTCAGGTTGTAATGCTGGACCTATAAGTAATGTGTCGTTCAAGGATAAACCATTTACACCTTTACATGATGCATCAAAGACGACTCTCACCTTGGTAGTGGACTTATCCTCTCGTACGACTGCATGATGCGGAAGATAAACAGATTCGGACTGCTTATCATCATTCTCTGGAACAGGAATCATGTGACCTAAATGTAAGTACTCTTTTATAACATCTGTGTATCTTGTTTTCATTTCTATATTTTTATTTAACTTTCTTTCTAACGACTTAAATCTATTTTCAGCTATCTCCCGAAATCTACCATACTTACAAGCAGGATTAGCATCGCGAAAAGGTAATCTGACCACGTAACGGCCATCGGGCGCCCTACGCGTTGTACTGTTAAAATATTCTTCACATTTCTTTTGTTCTTCAGTTAACATTTTTTGTGAAATCGAAGAATGATCTGACTCCAATTCCCAGAACCTTTTCAGAATTTCGCCCTCATTAACGGTAGCGTTCATGACAACAAGTTTATTTTCCTTGATATCTGTTTCGTTGTTAGATACCAAGCCAGACAGTATCCAGCCGAGAGAGGTGCATTGAGCTACAGGAGAACCGGTAGGTCCTTTCAAAAGCCCTTGTTGTATGATCTGACAGTAAATTTCAGCACCTAATAAAATGTTAATCTTATTAGGCCTGTTATACTGGGGATCAGCTAATGTAATCGTATGTAAATCTAACTCTTGCAACCCAGTTATTTTCATAACTGGGAGAAGAGTGGTTATTGATTTCAGTACATACGCTCTGACCACAATTTCAAAAGATGGATCAACTCTCGATTGAATTTTCAAAGAAACTATTGATTTTGAAGTGATAGTACCATTTCCGCCAACACCTGAAATAATTCCATTGGCACTAATCTTTTTTAGACCCAATGTTTGTACTGTGGACTCCCTTATAAACGAAGCCTGTGAGCCTTGATCAATCAAAGCTCTGATAACCTGTTTGCCTCCGAATTTCGACTCGGCATTGATTAGTGCGGTGGCTAACAATACCTGACTACAATTTCCTGAAGAAAAACATGAGACAATCGGTGAACTCTTATTCGAAGACGATCCCGCCACTGGTGGGGACGGTTTGACCTTTGTGACCTGAACATTGCTATTTTGTTGTGCAACAGTAGTTGCTGAGCTGTTGTTTGGGTGGAGAAGTGAGTGATGATGACGACCACATAGGCGGCAAGTTGTGGGTTTTTGGCATTGTTTTGCAGAATGGTTACTCCCTAAACAGTTAAAACACATATGATTTTTCATAACAAAGTCATGTCTTTCATTGTAATTAATTTTAGCAAACTTTTTACAAAAACATAATTTGTGACTTTCGGAGCAATATTCACAACTTAATGTTTGATTAGACATATGAAACACCTTTGGTTTATTGACGTGACCTTTATTTTGGAAACTAGTTGACTGAACCAAAGATTTTGATTTAGGCTCAATAAACTCTAGTGCTCGAAAACGACTTTCTAAGAATTTTGAAAACTGTATAAAAGTTGGTAACTCATTTGAGCTGTCACTGGAAACATGTAGTTCCCATTGCTTCCTAGTATCTTGATCTAATTTATAAGTAACAATATGAATTATGATAATATCCCATGAGCTTATATCAATTTCTAGATTTTTTAATGCATGTAAACACTCAGTTGTAGTGTCCAACAATTCTTTCAATGCTATAGCTGACTCGACACTAGAATTACGTTGACTAAATAATCTTTTCAAAATACAATTGGACAAATATCGTTTGTTATTGTATCTCGACTCTAGCTGTGACCAACACTGGTCATAATTATTAGCCGTTATAGGTACAAATCTTATCAATTGTTCTGCTTCTCCTGTAAGATGTGCCTTTAAATAGTGTAATTTTTGAACTGAATCTAAAGAATGGTTACTATGCACTAAAGAAATAAATAAGTCGCGAAAGGATGTCCATTCGGAATATTTCCCGGAGAAAGTAGGGATAGTTATTTTGGGTAATCTTACAGAAGAACCAGACGACTTAGGTACAGAAACATTTTGACCGTTCTTAGAACCTACTGTGTCATTGACCGGAGCGGGATAATTACATAATGCGATCTTTAATTCCGACTTGTAGCTAATGTAAATTTCCTCAGTTGCTTCATAGACTTCGTTCGTAATATATTCCAATGATTTAACAGTTGCACTATCTAGTTCCATTATATCATAGTGATTTTTACAAAATGCTTGCCAATCTCGTTCCAATTTCTCTAATCTTGCATCAATGTATTGATAAGAGAAACGGTCCTTAGGTGTCTTCTTAAAATTAGATCTCGACTTTTCAATAGTTGTCTTTAAATTCCTTTGCAAATTTCCGTATTTTTCCATTTTTAAAGTAGAAATGAACTTAGCCAACACTTATTTTCCACTCAGTATGTTATCTTTAAAATTCTACAAGTCTTTGGAAAAACTTAATCTTGAAAATTTTACAAGTGTTTGGCAAAACTTTAACTCAGTGCAAAATCGGACATAGACTCCACGTTCCCTCGTTTTTTCGCTTACAATTCTAAGTCCTAAAATTTCATGCACTAGTTTTTCTAAGTCCAAAATTCTTGTTAAAACGACTAAGTTAATGGAATGTTTGGAATGTTCGGAATGTTGCAATTTGAACTGATTCTTCGTTAATCACTACTGATAATATAACACAAAATGTACTCACAGTTTATCTTCGTCACTATCACAATATCACCTGATCTCCGAACACGTCACGCTGCGCTGCTGACGACGGCTCTGCAGTACTTCGTCTTCTCAGGCTGGCTGATGACGTCCTCCTGGCGCCACCTGATGTTGTTTCCCTCCACGGGGAAACCCTTCCAACACCTGAGTTGCGATCCACAACCCCTTCAGTGTTCCCTAACAGCCGCCGCGGTGCACGTACTATGGCAAAAACTTCACCGCAACGGAATTCCCTAACTAGTTCGTATATACGACTCGAAGTGGACCAAAATGTACGGGAATGATCTAATTACTTTGAAAGGGTTGAATAATACACGAGAGTATGCAGACAAGATAATAGTAATAGTTTTTATTTACCAAAAATATCACCGAGCTTATATTAACATCGGAGAATCTTAACAGCGCGATTTAGGTTTACAGTGCGCCACCTATCGATTGCAATGTGAACTAAATTAACTTACATTTTTGACCTACTTCAACAACCTGCGTGCTGCACCTGGACAACTTTTGAAAATACAACGAGGATAGTAGCATGCAGAATAAAAATGTAGTATGTCTGTTTTATTAATCTTTAATGTTAAAATGTTAAGAGTTTGTCTGGTACCTAATTCATAGAATATCAATGTATATAACATGTATATTGGGTGTAACAAAATTGACTCTCCAAATTTCGTAACGTGACGTGGCATCTGTTAAGAAACATTACAAAAATGAAGAAAAATAAATCACATGAATTTTCATTTTCACCCTTTCTATCGCTACTGAGCGGCAGTAGAAAGCGACAATGACAGCTAGACGGGTGCTCCGTGTTTGTTTTGCCACGGCGACCATGTTACCTCGAATTGCCGCGGTAAAAAACGAATTCTTAATGTGCGACCATTTTTTTTTTAATAAAAAAATTAACCCCCCTTTTTATTAAATATTTGTATTTGATATCCGATGCCAAGTCATCTCATGAAATTTGGAGAGGTAATTTTGTTACACCCAGTATATGTTTTAGTGTTACAATAAAGCATAACTAATTGTTCGTAATTTTTGTGAATTACGTTTACTAAGCTAAATAAAAATTGTAACACTTCATGAATCTACTTTCCAACAAAACACGGTTGAAAGCGATTCGTAAACGATAAAGTTTTGCGCGAACAAACTTAAAAAAATTATTAACACTGTCGAATTGAGTAACATCCTTTGAAGTCGGTTAAAGGGGAATGCATTTTAAAGGAATAAGTGCTGCCCCTTTGAAAGGCAAGATGCTTGAATAGGTACTTCTTGCATCCTGTCTGGGTGGGTAGGTACTTGCTGCTTATGTAGGTCACGATACTTTTTAATGTAGAGAATTCTCTCTCTTTGAAGGTTGACTACCGTGATACTCAAGTAGCCTGCTAAGTAAATATAATCACTTTTCAGGGGGTTTACCCCTGAAAAGTGAGTCTACCTTTCGACTATTAAGAAAATAGAGATTCTGGCAACTTTTTGAGGCTTATCGTAAAATCGTAAAGTTAATTAACTGCTTAGGCTTAGAAGTTGAAAATTTTAGTCATAATTCTTTAAAAATATTTTTTTTACTTTGTACCCAACGAACTTTTCACGACCTTATTATTTTTAAAGTTCATACTTATTAATTATTTGAAAGTCACAGACGAAATTATTTTTGTATGAGATATAGTAAAACTTTAATTAAATATTATTTTACAAGCGAAAAGTCACGGGACACAAATAGCGGTCTTTCTAATATCCCACGATACCTAAGTGCGAGGCCGCATCTGCGGTGTACCGCGGCGGTTTTTTTATTTATTTTAAGCTTTAGCACATAGTACAAGGCGGACTTAATGCCTTAGGCATTTTCTACCAGTCTACCTGAGGTTGATGCAGAGACAAGATAAAGTAGGTGCTCAGGGATATGTTGAGAACTGTATATTATAAATAATGCAAGAGGTCATAAAAAACGCAATGAGATATTACATACATATACTAATACATACACATATATATATACACACATTACACACATACTCATATACACACATCTACATAGACATACTTAAATAGAAAAATGCATACCTACATAAATAAACTAAAAACAAAAAAAAAAACAGTGATAAAGGGGAATAGAGAAAAAAAGAAAAAAAAATATGTTGACAATAAACCATTTTAGTTTTAGAGCAGAAACGAAGATTGTAGCAAAACCACAAAGATTCTCTAAAGTAGTCGTACTTTTTCCTTGAAGGACTCCCTGCTAGTGGCCAACCGAACTTCAAGAGGAAGAGCATTCCAGAAAAGAATGGACTGAACAATGAAAGAGGAGTGTATAAAATCAGAGGAGTGAGAGGGACAGCGAAGAAGAAGGTTATTAGATGAGCGCAAGTTTTTGTTATGATTTGAACAGAGCAGTTGAAAATAAGGAGTCAAGTAAGTAGGAGCATAAGGAGAGTGTAGAATTGAATAAACCATAGTCACCGCACGTAAACTACGCCGGCGACGCGACGTATGGGTAACCAGCCCAGCTCATCCCGATAAGCCGAGACGTGATCATATTTTCGGAGATTGAAAACAAATCGAATGCAATTATTGAGAAGTCGGTCAAGTTTATAAAGCAGATCTGCATTCAGGCCGAAATAGCACACATCACCATAGTCAATAATAGGAAAGATTAGCATCTGCACAAGCGTTATCTTGGTACTAACAGGAAGAAAGTTTTTAAGTCTGTAAAATGCCCGTAGTGTTCCAGTAACCTTCTGGCTGACATTAGTAACCTGAGCACGCCAATCAAGAGCGGAGTCAAGATACAATCCCAGGTTCTTTACAGTAGTGGTAACCGGTATAGTTTCTAACCTCAAAATGTCAAACTTTCACTTGATTTCATTGATTTTGACAGTTTGATGACATTTTGAGGTTAGAAACCGCCGCGCTTAAACGCAAGTCCAACGCAGCCCCGGGCTAAGTCCAATTATTTTTCCAAGGATTCATAAACTATTGAAGATGCAAAGAGATGTTCCATGAAATTGCGGCATGGATGCTATGCAGGACTCCTTCCGACTAAAACTTCAAGTGTCCTACGACTGCCTAATCCCCGGGCAAGCTCACGGAAGGATGTCCTAGGATTTACTAGAGATTTACAGAATGGACCTAATACCATTTCTTTACAATTTAAAGCATTCTATTAAGATTTTGTCTGATATAATCAACCAGCTGCGTTACAAACTGCCATAATTTCCAACAATCAGCTATTTAATCTCTAAGAAGTTTAATTTGGAACATTTTAATAAAATTACCGTTTTGATTGGGCAACATTTATGCGAGTGTTACGTGTAATAATTTACTAGCTGACCCGTGCAACTTCGTTTGCGTGATAAATGAAGAACCACTCGACCGATTTTGTGCAAACTTCACATAAACCATCTACTACATAGTCCGAACAAAGCCTAAACATTTGGTTTGGATAGGTGAACCCGTTCTTGAGTTATAAAATTACAACGAAAAGTGGCACTGATTTTTAGGGTTCCGTACCCAAAGGGTAAAGAACGGGACCCTATTCATGAGACTTCGCTGTCCGTCTGTCTGTCTGTCTGTCTGTCTGTCTGTCTGTCCGTCAGGAGGCTGTATCTCATGAACGGTGATATCTAGAGAGTTGACATTTTCACAGATTATGTGTTTTTGTTGCCGCTATAACAACAAACACTGAAAACAAAAACATAATAATATTTAAGGGGGGCTTCCATACAACAAACGTGTTTCTTAGCGACTTTGTCTAATATATTCGGTAATAAGGTATCCTTCACAATTTAAATACGTTAGTAAATTGGAACATTTTATCAAGATCATTCATTCCCTTTACACCATGCAAATTAAATGAATACTTTAGGAGGTATAGCACAATCAAATGTTGCTCAATGAAATTAATTTCGTGTCGCCATGATTGAACATTATACGGGTCACATACTAACTTATTTTTCGACTTTCGTCGTAAATATTTGTTCTTTAAAAAGTGAACAACGCTTTCAGCAGATTACTTTAGGTAGGTGTAATATTTCAAAGATAGCTATTTCATAGGAAATAGTAAACAAATACTCCATATTTTAGATTTTTCTCCAGTATAAACAATTTACGTACAAACACACAATTTATGTTGTAGACGTAGATATCGTGTTTATAATGTCATCATTCAAATGTCATCAATATTCTGGAAAAGAAATTAAACATTGAGTTCACAAACTCTTTTTGAAATATATACTGTACCTACCATAGATGATCTATACAAGGATAGTTAACACTATAGAGCAATGCGACCTGTCTAAAGACGCGCGTTGTATAACACTATAGAGCAACGTGAACTGTCTAAAGACGCGCGTTGTATACAACGCGCGTCTTTAGACAGTTCGCGCGAACCAATTGATTAACAACACATAGCAACGCGCGCCTTAGACAGTTCGCGTTGCTCTATAGTGTTATAACACTATAGAGCAACGCGAACTGTCTAAGGCGCGCGTTGCTATGTGTTAATAGGTAATGAGGGCAACCAGTAGACGCTTGAAATACTCACAGAATATCGAGCAGTGTATTTTCATAAAAAAATAATTGAAACAAAATGGACCTTTACTGGGACATCCTTTCGAGAGCTTGTCTTGTTGAGAGAGAGAGGAGTCCGGCATATCATCCATTAAGGATTTTCCATCTCGTTAAATAAAAAGAAAAAAGGGGGGCTCCCATGCAAGAAATAGGTACGACTTTTTGTTGTTTTTTGGTACGGAACCCTCCTTGCGGGAGTCCGACTCGCACTTGGCCGGTTATTATATATATAAATTCACAACGTATGATTTAAACAAAAGCTTCCAATATTATTTGGAGTATTCTAAGCAATTAGGTACAGTGTTCCAAGAAACTAAAAAATTTGGCGGAATACCGAAAAATGAAAAATAAATCACATTAGTTGTATGGAAGCCCCTCAATTTTGTTTCTTGTAATTTTAGTACTTGTTGGTATAGTGGAAACCGAAATAATTGTCTATGAAAATTTCAGCTATCTAAACTATCACGTTTCCTCAGTTACAGTCTGGAGACAGACAGACAGACATCTGAGTCCCAGTAATTGCGTCCCTTTTTCATCCTTTTGTTACGTAACCCTAAAAAAGAGTCACCCTTTGAATTTATCACTTTGATTTATTTTTAAAGTTGGACAACTTTTCAATTAGGCATTTCACGAAATTTGAAACAGAATTTTCTAGTAGGCATATTGTAAGATTTTCTCAGTAGCTCCATTGAAATTCAGAGTCAACACCAAGGTTGTATAAGAAAAGCATTTTGTGTTTACAATTCAAATGAGTTGAATCCACAATCAAAGAGGTGACTGGCCAAATGTACAAATATATTCTGGTATTTCTTCGTAAAATCTGAATCAATAATATAAACGTATTCTAAAATGCCGTATCTTGATCTTTGTAATCTTCAAATAAAGAAAAATCTGAGATAAAACTCTTATCGATACACCGATTTGATATTTTCACGACTTAATCGAGTGAAAGGAAGGGCGGATTTCATAAAACTTTTTCTTTGACGCCCTGAGTACTTATTGGCTTAGTTCCATATTCGTTATACAGTTCTAACGATACAATCGAATAAATATTACTAAGAAAATGTTGAGAAAATTATAGAAATCCTGTTGTACATAACTAGTTATCTTCGATGTATATACGTTTGTTGTGACCACTGCCAATGCAGTATGATACATCAAGTAACAAAATGAAATAATGGAAAACTGACAAAGTGCGAGTTGGATACTCTCACAGAGGGTTCCGTATAAAAAAGCGGCCAAAAATAACGTTTGTTGTATGAGAATCCCCCTTAACCCCCTTTTTCTTTCTGATTTTATTATTTGTTGTACATCATCTGTGAAAATTTCAGCTCTGAAGCTATTAAGATTCCTGAACTACAGCTTCGTGACGGACCGACTTACAGACAGACAGACGAACGGCAAAGTCTCATGAATAGGGTATTGCTTTTACCCTTTGGGTACGGAACCCTCAAAATGAAAAATGAGCCCGTTTATTTCCTTAAAAATAAATTATCTTAAAAATTGGTGTGGTTGTGTGTTGGTGTGGTTATGTGTGCCAAGAAACGAATTTTAGTAACAAATATTTATATAACCGATGAAAATACTAAACGCGTTAAAATAATGAAATAATTCGTAGTATTTCCTCTACTATTAACACGAAATGGGTCAACGTAGACCTCACCCTTGTTATTAGTTATTATCATGAGTGAGTTCACACTTCCGATGGGCGTTTTATGTCGTGCTTTTTCATACATTTCATTATTTATGTTTTTAGGGTTCCGTAGGTACCTAATAGTAAATCCGGGACCATGTCATTGAAACTTCGATGTCCATCAGTCTGTCATGAGGCTGTATCTCAAGATCCGTGATAGCTAGAGAGCAGACTCCCATGGGCTCTCATTATAACAAACGTTTTTCGACGCGGAACCCTCCGTGTGCAAGTCTTAATCGCACTTGGTCGGCTTCTTCTCAAGTTTTGCAAAAACGCCATTTTTTGTGTAGGTAACCTTTTATGAAATGGCTCCTAATACTTAAGCCTCTTTTGGGCATGTATAAGCATAATTCCTTTTATAGGTATTTAACATGAGCATTAAATGCTTTTTGTCCGTTAATGGTCCCGTCAATGACTTAGCTATCCTCGATATAGAACAAAAGATTATAAACGATAGACTCAAAATGGTGTTAGTATTTTTTACTACAAAAGAAACGTTTTAGTTGCGAATTGTCTGTACAGACTTTTGTTCGCTTTAAAACAATGCATAGTTATGATCGCAAATCTTTGTCATATCATCTACCTATCTATCTTTATAATACTAAACAAGTTGCAAGCACGGAGGAACAGTTTTTTCATGACCGTGATAATACACACACAAACGTATATTACGAGTACACAGTGATATAATTCATGCATAGACAAGTTCCTCCATAATATTAGTAACAGTGCCAAAATATCAGTTCACTAAACACATTATAACACGCCATAGTATTTTTTACGTGTGGAAATCCATCATGGATGCCATGCCGGACTCTTGCCACTGAATACTAACACTTGTGCTGTGTTAAATGTCCCTTTAACATTTTTCCGTCCGTTAAGGATAATGACCACCTTTTATAAGGATTTATTTATTTCAGAAAATCTTTCATACATTTTTGTAAGAATTTGTAAGGTTACACAACTAGACTAGACTTTAATAACTTTAGAAAAGTTCATAAAAATGAATGTAAAAGATTTTCAGTCAAAATAATCAATCTAAGGACGGCTATACTTATCACCCTCGCCAACTGTAGGTACATCAAATGGAAAATATTATGAAAATAATAATTTCAGGGCATTCTCTAATCGATATTGAAGCCGAAAATGTAACTTAGAAAACTTTTGTCTGTCTGTGTCCCATCACGTCGGAACTACTGAATCAATTTGAATGAAACTTGGCACAATAAAAAAGTAAAACCAATTATTGCAGCAAAGAAACACAATTAAGATCTGCCTAATTCCTATTTCAAGTTTATTTACCCATAATTTTTCAAATAAACATCAAAGAAGTTAATAAACTTAGTTATCTAAGTAGGTTCGTGGGTAAATCTTGTTACGTTTATTCGTCCCTAGCCTGCTGTTTACCTTAATCTAAGATTAAGAACATTAGTGACGCATGAAAACGCATTTGTACACAAAACCCGACGATTTAACGTCACTAATTGGATTCTCAGAGCTATTTACAAACTATTTGATGAATCTCGGATAAAAAAAATTTAACGAGATTCTTTGATTCCCAAAAACAGCTCCGGAAATTTTTATGTATGATGTACAAAATATGAATACGTAGACGCCATGTTCGTGAAAAAATTAAAACTAGGCTGGATTTTTTGTTTGATATTTTTGCATTTGGAAAACTTGTTCGTGACCATTAATTTTTCACAGCAAGACAATTATTTTGTAATTTAAGTTGATGTTCAAACAGTTGCATTTTTTCGTGGTTTGATATTTTAGAGTATAAATTACATACATACATATGGTCACGCCGTTATCCCCGAAGGGGTAGGCAGAGGCATATTAAATGCCCACATTTCACCTTTTTATAGAACTTGTCCCACATGAATGGCCACTCATCCAAGGACTGGCCATAGGGAAAGTTGTAGTTTAATTCCGGGAATAAGTTCCTACGGATAGCGGGAATGGGAACAAATTTTACGCGGGTGAAGCTGCGGGCATCAACTAGTATAATATATAGGTTCTCTAAGTTTGATATCCTTTGTGAGAGTGCTCACGACCAAATCAACGTCAGCGAAAATATTTATTTCTATGGATTTGATTCACCTTTTTATTGTTTAATAAAATTAAACACTTATTTTGAATTCAAAACATATTTTATCACGCTCCAGAATAACTGACCTGGACATACCCTTTCAACAGTAATCTCTAATTTTATTTCAGAATCGTAATTCAGCAGTTCGGCAAGCGTTCTAATATTCGTATATCTTAACATCGGATTTTAAGTTCATTAAGGGCGGATTCGATCAACATGGAGTAAGAGAAAACTTGTAGGATATCTTCTACTTATTACAAGAATAAAGTGATTTTCCATTTTACCAACAACTGACATAAGCATAACGTAGCTATGGTAACCAACGACGTATTATAATATAGACACGTCATGTACGAACATCACGGCTTTCAAAAATGGCAATTTTTTTTATATTCAAAAAAAGAATTTCTATGAAATTATCTATGGTAGCATGTATGAAAATTAAGGCAATTGCCTGACTTTTTTGTTGCCATTTTTAAGTGTTGGTAACGTATCTATAGTTTTTTATATATCATTGATGGTAACCATATCCAAGAGAATAATTTACACGGACAATTTCGGCTATACCGAAAGCTATACCGTGAAAAAAAGGTTTCAACCCACGAGATGCCATAAAAAAAATTATAAAGAAAAATACGGTGTCAGTTGATCTATTATATAAAAATAAGTCGGGTTTTCCTTCCTGACGCTATAACTTTAGAACGCACGAACCGATTTCCACGGTTTTGCATTCGTTTTAAAGGTCTTGGGCTCCGTGAGGTTTATAGCAAAGAAAATTTAGCAAAATTTCACATACAGCGCCATCGCGGGCGAAGCTGCGGGCATCAGCCAGTCTATTATATAAAAATAAGTCGGGTTTTCCTTCCTGACGCTATAACTCAAGAACGCACGAACCGATTTCCACGGTTTTGCATTTGTTGGAAAGGTCGCGGGCTCCTTGAGGTTTATAGCAAAGAAAATTCAAGAAAAATTTCAACAGAAAAGCGGGAAAATCATTTTTCACATACAGCCCCATCGCGGGCGAAGCTGCGGGCATCAGCTAGTATTCATATAAAATTCGATTGTAATGGTTTCAAGTCAAGGTCGAAGAAACAGTTGTGCAATAGAATTTTGTCGGATTTTTCATTCCTTTATTTCTTATTATTTTAAGCCCATTGAATTGCAATACTAAATAGCGGAACGCACAAGTAATTTGGAAAAACGTAAACGAACAAATAACAAGGATAAATTGAAGGTGTAAAACTATGCCAGATATAGGAACACTCGTATAACTTCGAGTTTGGTCGAATCCAGCCTAAATGTTCATATCCTGTGGTAATCTGGTGGTTCAAATAGCCTATGACCCATATCAGAACATACAATTACCAACAAGTATTTTGTGTCTACATAATTTACAAAGCAGTTAAATAGAATAAATACAAGCTAAGTAAATGGTGTGCAATACAAACATTTACGTACGAATGTGCAATATTTCATTATTAGCAAGCCAAACACTGATTTGCTTGTTAGATAATTTCTGTAAACAGTTTAACAATGGCTATTTTGTTAAATAGATAATAGGTTTATCAACTACTAGCTTTCTCGCAGCTTCGTCCGCTTAGAAATCATTATCGCGTAAAATCATTTAGCGCAGCCAGTGTGCTTCCCTTGGACTCAAACTATCTCTCTACAAAATTTTATCAAAGTCGGTTCAGCGGTTTAAGTGTGAAAACGTAACAGACAGACAGACAGTGTTACTTTCCAAAGACTTGTCCAAGGGAAGGACATAGGGCTTTTAGTTGACAGCAAAAGGAGGGTAAAAGGAAAGCCGCGGGGAACATCTACTTCTAGAATATCCATGCATCTTAATACAGACGTCATGAGCGAAGACCCTAATACCGCGGCTAATACTGTTAGATATTTAGTGACGTAGGGGTTCTGAAACTCACAAACTGTTCAAAGCTTCCCGACCCCCTTCAGCTGTTAGTCTAAACTTTAAACTAACTTTTTAACACGAACATGAATGGGGTTAATGTTTACTTCGGTATTAACATCATCTTTTGATGCCCGTATAGTGAATGTTAATAAAATATTAATATTGTAGGATATTTTTGATATCATAATCTTTATGTATATTTATAGTTATATTGTACGTGTGTATGACACTGAACTCCTCCTAAAGGGCTGAACAGATTTGAATGAATGTTTTTGTATGAGTTTGGGTGGCGCTCTGGATGTTTATATTCACAAATCAGCCCAACAGCTTTCACTGCAGTCGGTGAAAAGTGGTGCTGTAACGTAAACGAAGCTGGTCAGCTAGTATGTACTAATATTATAAACAGGAAAATTCGAATTTATGTTTGCATCGAATAGGCTCCGAAACTACTGAAGCGATTTCAAAAATTCTTTCACTGTTGGGAAGCTACTTTATCCCCAGTGAATATAGGCTATATTTCATACCCGTATTCCCACGGGAACGGGAGCTACGCGGGTCCACTAGTGTCTTATAAATTGATGAACGCACCGAATAGTGTCACGTTCCGCCTGAGCCGTGTGTGTAAGCAAGAGCGCGGACCAAGCGATAGAGAGGTGCAATCCGCTCAAGCGTTGGGCTTGTGAGGCATGTATCTCTCTTCGACTCCATCCGCCGATTGCGTATTTGTTTTCTTATGACCGTAGCACGCAAAGAATATCTTCCGTAAACCAATTTTACAAACAACCCCATGTGTTTTTTACACAGCGTTATCTAGCCCAAATTAAGTTAACATAAGATCTATACAACACTAAAACTTTGCCACAGAGTTAGTGTCATTATGCTACCAAAGTGGCAGACAAGCTCACAGCCTACCCGATAGATGTGGCAACGTTTGCAACACCAAAGATGCCGTAAACTCGTTGCCAATCCTGTAAGAGCCATCTAAGCCCCCTTTTAAAGAACCCCACAATATCTGTAATTTATATTGTTTCATATACTTTGGAAAGCTTAAAGTTACTATACATTAATATACATATAATAAAATTTATAACATATTTAAAAGGGGAATATCGATAAAAAAAGGGCAATAGGAAATAAGATTATGTATCAAAAAACTCTTCCACATCGCTGTCAAACACAACCGTGCCCAAAATGCTGGCGTCGTTGCCACGTTGTATGGCAATGGAGAGCCTCTGGTCTAAGTAAATACCAGCATTTTGGTCACGAGAACCGTCGACCAAAAGTTTACATATAGCTCTGTAAACGAGCTTTGCACTAGGACCCCACGGTCCAAGAGTCTCGACCCCAAACGGCTCAAATTATTGGTATTTTTTTCCCTTTGTAAAGCTATAATAAAAATAAGAAGAGCTTAAGTAATCGTTAAAAGTCTAACAGCTTTAACCGCTGTACGGTTAAAGCTGTACCAGCTGTAAAAATCTCAATTATCTGAGTTTATAACTTTGTTGAACGATTTTTTGTTTACTACTGTATTAAGATTGAACTCATAAAATAACATAATATGTGACCTTGTGGGCCTGTAAGTAATAAGGTCATAAAACCAGTTATTATAACCGTATTGCATTTTTACGCCTTGGTGGAAAGATAATATTTAAAGATTGATTTTTTAAAGATATTATTTACCAAACTAGATGATACTCGCGACATCATCAAGTTACAAATACATACTTTTCCTTTTAGCCCCTCTCTATAAAAGATTGCAGAGGGGCTTATGGCGAGATTGGTGTCTGTAGTCTGTGACTCTGTTGCGATATATTACGTCACTAGGTCACGTGGATCATCTGTTCAAAGTTTGAAATAAAACAAAAATTATAACGTCAATCGGATTGAAATTTCAGTTAGAGGGGCAGTCGGGTGAGACCGTCTCACGGCTTCTTGTTGAATAATGGTCCTTTTGATTTCGGGTATTTTGGGCTAATTTATAAGGCATTGTATATGTAACCTGTTGTCTACTAATATTATAAAGAGGTAAAATATTTCAGTGGGCACAATTGTTTTAGAATAGACTAACCCCCATATTCATAATCGTTTATTAAAGATATTTTAGTTAAAACACATTTTAAGTCTATTGCTGTCTCTAACCATACTCTGTCATTGGTTAGAGACAGCAATAGACTTAAAGTGTGTTTTAACTAAAATAGGTTTAATAAACGATTATGAATATGAGGGTTAATCTTCAAGCTCTTTTATGATTAAGCAAACAGGGTAGTTTCACACGCTCCTAGGAGTCTGATGAAGAAATACCTCTCCTTTCATAGACCTTATGTGACGTAACGAAGTTGCGAGGGTCAGCTAGTATATATTGTACAATATTTTTATAAGATAATCTTCATATGGATCTATACTTATATTTATAATTCTACTATGCGTGTGTATGTCACTGAACTCCTCCTGAAGGGCTGAATAGGTTTGAATGAATGTTTTTGTATGCGTTTGGGTGGCGCTCTGGATGTTTATATTCACAAATCAGCCCAACAGCTTTCACTGCAGTCGGTGAAAAGTGGTGCTGTAACGTAAACGAAGCTTGTCAGCTAGTAGATATATTATACTAATATTATATAGCGGAAAGATTTGATTGTTTGTTTGCATCGAATAGGCTCCGAAACTACTGAAGCGATTTGAAAATTCTTTCACTGTTGGGAAGCTACACTATCCTCGGTGAACATAGGCTATATTTCATACCCGTATTCCCACGGGAACGGGAGCTACGCGGGTCCACTAGTGTCGTATAAATTGATGAACGCACCGAATAGTGTCACGTTCCGCCTGAGCCGTGTGTGTAAGCAAGAGCGCGGAACAAGCGATAGAGAGGTGCAATCCGCTTAAGCGTTCAGCTTGTGATGCAGCTATCTCTCTTCCACTCCATCGGCCGATTAGGTTCATGTTTTCTTAAGACCATCACCCAAATATTATCTTCCGAAAACCGATTTTACAGACAACCCCTTGTGTTTTTTACACAGCGTTATCTAGCCCAAATTAAGTTAATATAATATCTAGACAACACTACCACTTTGCCACAGAGTCAGTGTTATTATGCTACGTTCATACATAATAATATAATAATAATTATAAAACATTTTTTTTGTTCTACTAAAGTGGCAGTCAAGCTCACGGCCCTCCCGTAACGTAACCGTAGCCTATAAACGTTTGCAACACCAGAGGCCCCGCTCACGCCCTGCCACCCTGAAAAAGCCTTTTAAGCCACCTTTTGAAGAACCCCACAATATCTGAAATTCATTTATATACTTTGAAAAGCTATAATAAAAATAAGAACAGCTTAAGTAATCGTTAAAAGTCTAACAGCTTTGTCATGTGACTTGTGTCTGTAGTCTGTGACTCTGTTGCATTATATTACGTCACTAGGTCACGTGGATCATCTGTTCAAAGTTTGAAATAAAACAAAAATGACAACGTCAATCGGATTGAAATTTCAGTTAGAGGGGCAGTCGGGAGAGATAGTCTCACGGCTTCTTGTTGAATAATGGTCCTTTTGATTTCGGGTATTTTGGGCTAATTTATAGTATTAAGTAAAGGCATTATGATTTCTGACATTATAATATGACTCCTGTTATCTACTAATATTATAAACAGGTAAAGTTTGTGAGTTAGTGACGTTGTAAGCCTTACAACGTCACAAACTCACAAACTTTACCTCAACAATGTAAGGGGTCTGGATCTACCGAACCGATTTTCAAAATTATTTCACCAATAGAAAGCTACGTTATTGTGGAGTGTCATAGGCTATAAATCATCACGCTACAATGAATAGGAGCTAAGCAGCAATGAAAAATGTTACACAAACGAAGTTGTGAGGGTCAGCTAGTAACATAATATTTATGTAATTATTTTCGTTCCACCTTCCTCAATAAAATGACTATTGAATTACAAACAATTTTTCAAATCCATCCACTATTTCTAAAAATTCCAGAGTTCAATTAAACAAACTCTTCAACTTTATAATATTACAGTCATAGTAAGATAGTATAGATTTACAAGATACCTATACCTAAGTAAAATGTATTGGAGTATTCGGTAGGGAATAATGATCCATACAATTTATGAAGAATATACCAGTGGTATTCTTGTAACCAAACAATGTAGGCTATTCACAAAATATTTTAAGAATTGATGAAAAGAATATCGGCATATTTTGTAAAAAGTCGTCTCATTTTCTTCACAATGAACCGTTATTTCAATACTCTTTAAAAGCTCATGTTGAGTAAACAGATTTTGACTATATTTTATTAAGTAATCAAGATTTCAAAATACGGCTTTATAGGCTTACCACCTAATACGTGGGACATAAACTAAAATGCAAAATGTAGGCGTATACTATGCCTCTGCCTACTCCTTCGAGGATAAAGGTGTGACTATATGTATGTATGTCATGCATGTAAGATTAATTGGCGTGAGGCGTCATTCCCACTGTTCTGTTACATCAATGATACTTGAAGCATGGCCAACAGGAACCATTCAACCTAAGAACCTGACGTAATTGAAACTTGCCAAGTCAGGTATTCCTAATCAATACATAATAATAAAATCGTAACAGGTCGCTGTCTGTACATGGAAGATAAATAAGAAAGAATATTATAGGGGGGCTTTATGAACGCAATAGAACCAAAAACAATGATTTTTAGAATTTTTGTCTGTTTGTCTGTATATCTGTTTGTCTGTACGGTTGTGCACGCTAATCTCAGTAACCGCTCAACCGATTGCAATGCGGTTTTTTTTTATTGTGTTGAGCTTTGCTCCAGTTAACATTTAGCGTTTATTTTATGTAAATCGGTTTAGAAATAAAAGAGTTATAACACTTTTAAGAATCAGATATTTTGAAATTTTTAATTGTAGGGGTTTCTTTGAATGTGAGTGAACCTAAACTGGCGTGTTGGCTTAATCATAAAAGAGCTTTATGATTAAGACTATTTTTAAACAATCCAGTCTGCGCCGAAGGCGTGGAAAAAATTCTTTCACCAATAGAAAGCTACGTTATTGTGCAACGAATAGGAGCGGAGCAGCGTAATAGTAAATGTTTCAAAAACGGGGGAAAAGTTATTCCTATAGAGAGCTTCGTTGCGTGTGCTGCGTAAATATATATAGTTATGTAAAAAATATGTACTACAAAATTGTTTCTCTTAAAAAAGTTCTAAAAAAATTGCGCGATAGCGTGTGTCTATCTTTGGGTTGGTGCACAATAACCATTTTAATGTCAATCAATTTTTTTCTACAATAATGCCACGGGATACCTTTTTCATAAACGAAATTGTTTTTAAATATAATGCGACGGGAATACACGCGACGAGAAACCTTTCTCTCTCTCTCTCTCTCACGTAATATTGAATACTAGCTGTTGCCCGCGACTTCGTACGCGTGAAAATTATTTTATAATACCAATTTGATTGCTCTCTGCTTAGCCCCTAGGATATGTAGCGTGATAATATATAGCCTATTTTAAGACCCTACCCCTAGCTAATATTTGTTGAAAATTTGAACCAAATCCATTCAGTACTTTTCGAGATCCTTCCGGACAAAGCAAAGCAAACAGACAAACAGACAAACCGACAAACAGACAAAAAAAATTCTAACTATATTTTCGGCTTCGGTATCTTATGTTGAACACCCAGCGAGTATTATTTTTTTAATATTTCCAATGTACAGTTTTGACTTTTCTATCATTTTATTATATGTATATAGATTAACGACGAGACGCTACGGGAGTAAACGCAACGCAAACGAAGTTGCGCGGGTTAGCTAGTGGTTATATAAACATACAGAAATGCATAAGAACTAACATATAGTAATCAATGTTGTAAATAGATTACTATTCCAATTCAGCGCAGGATAAAAACATTTTCGTTTTTGCTCTACCCAGCCTAACCAGAATTTCAAGGCGACATCCCTTGAAATGCAGCATTTGGCCCAAATGGCAAATATGTGTTTCCAAATATTGTCAGCGTGTACAATGTGACCGTAATCTTAGAGTTCATATCCCAGAATTTCCACGTTATTAAGCTCGCGGAAAAGCCTGCCGGTTTTGTGAAGTAAATATAGAAAAAAAAGCGTTCCATTCAACAGAACTTCTCATATTCTAATTAACCTGATATTGCTACCAAATTTAATATTTAGTAGCAATATCAGGATTGGCTGGAACCAGATTTAATTTAGTTGCGGTTAAAGGCAACTTTCCACTTTGATTAGTGCGGGTGCAGGTGATTTATGCAGATGCATGGACAGATAGACTGAGTAGACAATGACAATATAATAATACCTACAAAGTTGTATAGCGATTAAAACCTGATATTGCTCACTGTGCGCAATATAATTCAAATTACTGAATTGAAATAAAAAGAAAATGAAATGAAATAAAATGAATAGATACTTAGAATTTATGCAATTAGGTTACAAAGTAACACTTATGAACGTCAATTTTTTTGCTTCTACATTTACATTTACTGCCAGATTCGCAAAGCAATAGGTAGAGCCTGTGAGGAACAACCTGGCAAGAAAACTCACTGTCACTCTTTTCAAATAGTCTAGCTACATTTGTTTGTAATACAATAAAGGTTAACAATTTTATCTACACACAACTAAAACTTGCAGTAAACGTACAGCCTCAAATCTCATTCTCTGCTCAAATTCATTGCTTAGTTTAATAGTAATGGCTCAGACTTCGTACGTTCTCCAAGACCTTAATGACGCCAGCATATGTGCGCATAATAAAGGAATTCTATGCTATTGTTATTTAGCTTTTAATTTAACGACTTTTCAGATTAACTTAGTCAAGGAAATATTATAGAATACTTACCTAGTGTATTTCTTTTGATAATCCAGGTGCTCAAACGAAATCTGAAACAAACATAATATATTTGAGATTATTGAAATATTTGTACCTATCTACGAAGCGAGTGAGCTCTGATTTGACTTCAAATGTTTTAACCATTTTAGTGTTAAAATTCTACTAGTTTATGTGCGGTTGGAATAACTCGAATCGTAATCATAGTATCTCAATAGCTACCAAAACTGTCATATTGTACCGAAGCTGACGCTGCATATTGAGCAACGATTTTAGCCCCTCTCTATAAAATAGATTGCAGAGGGGCTTATGGCGAGACTTGTGTCTGTAGTCTGTCGCATTAAATTACGTCACTAGGTCACGTGGATCATCTGTTCAACGTTTGAAATAAAACAAAAATTCTCAGACTCAGAATAAACAAGAAGTCTCACGGCTTCTTGTTTATTCTGTTCAGACACAATTGAAATAGCAACTTGAACGTCTGCCCTGATCTACATTGCTCTTCTAAGCCAAGCCTCTAGAAATGTCAAGGAAAAAAATTGTAGTAGTCTTCTGCGAAGCGTCTCTCAATGATCTATCGTACCTACGGTCCTGCAACCTTTCTAGGTAATTCCTATATCTGGCGGCATCATCCTAGAGGTTTGCCAAGTCGTTTCCGTCGCCACACGAGGCACTCATTTGTTTATACATCAGAATTCATTTACTCCATCGCCCATCAGGTCTTTTACAGATGTGGCCAGCCCATTACAATTGACGCGATTTCTCTACGAGCTATACTTGTGGTAGGCTGGTACTCTGTTTTTTTTGACAGATAACCCTGTATCGGAGTTTAACCCTTAAAGGCACTCTCGCTCTGGTAACATTAGTAAACAAACAATAAATTTATGGCCATAAAATAGTTTAGTACTTAATATTTCATGTATTCAGTAGATCGTCAGGTTATGAGTTTGTCTGGCACAATGGCATGTCATTAGTCTTATCTCCTAAATACTTAGAGCGCTATCGTCGCCGTCGTTATTTCTATAACCCCTCGTTATACCTACACAGACCGGCTCGTAAAGGAAAACTAAATGAAAATTGCTGACGAGTAAAACCATTTTCAAAACTAAGTAATCGTCTGTAGGTAAATATTTGCAATTAGTAAAACACAAATTTTTAAATTGATAATTTTAATAATTTTAATTATTTCAGTTTTAGCCCCTCTCTATAAAATAGATTGCAGTGGGGCTTATGTCGAGACTTTGTCTCTAGTTTGTGACTGTTGCATTATATTACGTCACTAGGTCACGTGGATCATCTGTTCAAAGTTTGAAATAAAACAAAAATGACAACGTGAATCGGAGTGAACTTTCACTTTCACAGAGGGGCAGTTGGGTGAGACCGTCTCACGGTTTCTTGTTCTTCTTCTTCTTCTTTTCTTGAATGAATAGCCCCGTTCTTTATCAACGATTCTGCCAACGTCAAGGTGGAAAATAGATTTACTAGTTTGTGATTTTGACAAGTATGACACAATTGTTCGATCTCATAGACAACAGAATATAACTTGGTACATTTTGTGAATCTGACAAACTATTTTAAATGTCTAGTGTTGAAACATAACCAACCTTATTTAATAAAGTGTTTTCTGAAATAAGTAACTAAATTATTTCGTGAGTGAACTTTCACGTGCCTTCCGAAAGCACTCTCGCTCAGTAATAGAAATATCAGTATCACCAATCTCAGGACAACATAGCTAAAGATGCTTTACAGGTATTGTTTGCAGAACATCAAGCAACCGGGGTTACCTGCGGCAAAATAAAATGCTCACTTACCTGTAGGAACATAAAACATCGTCCATCAATAAAATGGATGGATGTTTTTGGAAGCCTCCTGTGTCCCATTTACAAAGCTAAAGGTAAATGTCCTCTATATTTGAGTCGTATATTTACTAAGGATGACAAATTGAGGGCCCGTTGATGAAATTGGACAAACAAACAGGCAAATAGGAGCGGTATATTGCAATGTTCTGTCACATCATAATTATTCATTTACTCCGTTGGTCCTTCTGTTTAAATTGTTGTCTGTTTCTGACAGTTCTAGTTGTGTGAATAGTTGATAAGTTTTCGGTATTGTTTGTCTATTTAGGTCTTCCTCTTTACTTGATGTCATCCTGATGGAGTGCGCATGAAACCGCAATAAAGGGCACTAATGAGTTAAGAAACTTTAAAACAAACGCGATTTATAATAAAATATTGTTAAAGTATGGAATGTGATAGTTCTAAAATTAGTACCTAAAGGAGATGTGTATGAAGTAAAAGAGAATAAAATATTAATATTATACTCATTTATTACGTCGTTGTATGATATGGATCAGAACTGCGTGGTTTAGTCAGTTCAAGTCCGGCATGACATTTCACACGTCAAAAATCTGTACAGTGCACGGCATCTTACTTAGCAAGGTTTTGGAGTAGTGCGTAGCCTCAGCAAATTTAGTACCTAAGTAGGTTTCTATCTGTACCATCTCTAATTTGTGCTTAGAGGCACAAAAAAGTGCTCTACTCATCCCAAAAAGTGCTTCGCTCACTCCAAAACCTTGCCAAGTGAGTTGCCGTCACAGATTAATAAATAGGTACTAGTGCCGTGCACTATACGTTTATTACGTTGTCGGAACTTATTAATATACATCTGAACACTAATGTTTTGTTGTACTTTTTCCCCTTTTCTATATTCTACTAGCTGACCCGCGCAACTTCGTATGCGTGATAAGTGAAGAACCGCTCGACCGATTTTGTGCAAACTTCACATAAACCATCTACTAAATAGTCCAAACAAAGCCTAAAAATTTGGTTTGGATAGGTGAGCCCGTTCTTGAGTTATAAAATTACAACGAAAAGTGGCATTGATTTTTATATATATAGATTAACAAGGTACCGAGATAATGTTTTATTCCCAAATATATTTCTAGCACCTACTACTAGCAGACAAAGTCAGTTCGTTCTAACCAAAAGCCTACGGTTGGAAGCCCTAGGGAGGATACCCGAATGGACAGGACAAGTAGGATATCCGTATTTTTGAATGAATGGAACGATAGACTGTATAAATCCACGGCCTAAGTTATCTCAAATTCGAACAATGAGCAAACTCACAGTTGCAGTATTCCATAAAAATCCACAGGTGAATTTATTTCACAACGCGCCGCCATTTTTTAAGCTAAGCTCATGGTAAAAAATTACCCATTTAAATATTGTAATTTATATTTTTATTTACACAAAACGTCAAAACGAAAGTACTCACACTTAACAAGATTTACCCAATGGTACTTCTATTGTATAAATATTTACCTGTTTCAATAATAAAATATTCAATTTATACGTTTGCTTGTTGCAAACTTTTGAAACTTGTGATGTGTGTGAATGAATCTGAGTGAAGTATATACATATTGGCTATGAGTAATAAAATATAAACCACTTACGGAGCTGTGGTTCTCTAAAAACATACCTAATTTGATTATTTTTTTACATATTAAAAACCACTTGCATTGGTTTTTCATCACGCCTTTTATCCCCGAAGGGGTAGGCAAAGGCATATTATATGCCCACATTTCACATTTTTTTTTAGTTTGTCCTACGTAATACGTTGTGAGCCATATTGCCGTGTTTAAATGGACAGGCGCAGGTTGTGACTGCCTGCTGTTGAAATAAAGCCTTCAACTTGGCTTAACGACTGCCATTTTACTGGCAACCGGGACCAACGGCTTAACGTGCCTTCCGAAGCACGGAAACGCTCAAATAAATGTCACAAAGTGATCACATGGATGATCACCCATCCATGGACCGGCCATAGAGAAAGTTGCTTACTGCAGTGATCGTTTACGGAACACTGAGTCCGCGGGGCCATGAGCGCTTCATTATTAACATAAATTAAAAACCACTTGCATTGTTCCACGATATTGTTTGATTTTATTATTGTGGAACAGTACAAGTAATGTTGATACTGTACAGCCAGTTTCACCAAGTGCCTTCAATCATAGGTTAAAAAATTGCATTTTTTAAGGTTCGTTTTTAGACAACCGCTGGCTTCTATCAATAAGTTGAAACCTCCCCCTTTGAAAACACATATGCGCCTGTGTAATAAAACATGGTAATAACATAGTAAAATCAGATCTATATAGGTATTGTGGTAATATGATAAGGATCATCGCTTATTACTAGTAACAAAATTGTGGACTTTGTCTTTAAAGTACCTATGCCTCTTTATATTTAATGTGGGGAAAATACTACATGGATGCTATGCCGGACTCCTACCGACTAAAAACCACACGCTTCCTACCTAATGCCGAAGCGGGGACGGTTGGGAGCCCCGGGTAAGCCTTCGGAAGGATGACCCCAGTATAGTATGCCCTACCTTCCTTTCGAAGGTAAAGGCTATTGGTATGTAAAAAGAACTATAAATATCTGAATTCATCCTGTCAGCCATTGCATCCGTAATTTGGTACTCGGCTGCAATTTGGCGCGAAATGTGTCCGTTATCGCGAAGTGCGAAAAATCGCTGGTTTTATTCGACGGAGATGAGTGAAGATTCATTTACGCTTTAATTGATTTTGGATCTCATTACTGCAAATTGCAGGTTTGATGGAAACATAAAATGATTTATAAAATTTATGGCAAAAAAATCTCACTATAATTCGCTATGGAATTTTTTTTTCGCGGAAAATGTAGGAAAGAATGTCCTACACTGAGTCCATAAATGTTTGTTCGCAATAAACTCAAAGAATCTTTGAGTATGAACGTAACCACAGTATAAATATATTCTTTAACCAGTATTGTAGCTCCCTACAAACGGACGAAGCGCAAGCTATACCTACGATTCTCGTTTTTGGCAGGCCTTTCAGCACGCAAGCAGCGTCCGCAGTCGCGATTGTGCCGAGTAGACGAATGGACGGTGTGTCGTTTTTTAAATAGTAACCGCGCGTGTTTTATTTACTATAAATATTTAATATGACAACTAGAGTCTATTGTGCTTGTTTTGGTTGCATGAATTCGTCAATAACGCACCCAGAGATAACGTTTTTTAGATTACCTGGAAACTCCGAAAGGTAAGACTATAAATTGATTTTACTTAAGTACAAATTGGTACTATACTACTAGTTGACTAAAGTTAAACAAAGTGATTGACACGAGTGAACTAGGTAGTTACATGAAGTAGGTATGTTTGTGTTTAAAACTAGACTTGTGCTTGCTCAGTCAGTGAACGGTGCGATCCAATATAGTACAATATCCAAAAAAAAACATTTAGTTCCGTTGTCAGTTCGTAGTTATTTAATTGAGAGCAATGATTTAGGTATGTTTCAAGAGTATTCATTTCTTTGTGGATGACGGATGTTACAGTACCTACACTAAGCACCGTATGACTTTGATTGACAGCATTTTTGTTACCTTTGAGTTTTATTACACGCATAGAGACAAATTTAAACTTCCAAAATTTAACACAAATTGACAATGTACGAAAAGTACTAGTGTACTAGAGACTGACTAGTACTTTCAAAGCGAAAGATAGTTTTAATTTTGTAAATCAAAAATTTAACGCAATGATTATAAAGACTAGAATTCCGTGATTCTATCACTGACGAAACATGTGATGAGCCGATGATTATTGTCTACGCCGCTTACTCGTTTTCAAATTTCTATACCAGTCTCACTCAATCGTTAGTAGATAACGGGCGCTGCGCCGCCACGTCGCCGCCCCGCGCCGCCAGCCGTTGCGGGGATTTTATATAATAAAAAAAGTTCATATTTACTCGAAATGAAAGCCGGTTGTCAGTAAAACGACAATCCTTAATACAAATTAAAGGCCTTGTGGGCGGATTGAAAAATTTCAAAATTCAACTGCATTAGGCTCACTATCTATAACGCGTACGTAAAACTATAAGGTAAAATGTGGGCGTATACTATGCCTCTGCCTACACCTTCAGGGATAAAGGCGTGACTATATATATGAATGTATGTATGTACATATTTACAATCGCAATACTAAATAGAAAGTCAAAGTAGGCACATATTATTAAAATGCTGTAGGTGGGCATATCAATACCAATATCGCATGCTTACGTACCGCGCGGCTGTAGGCATTTATTTCTAAAATCCGGCCGAGTCAGACTACAATATACAGTGACGTAACGGACTTTCGCGATTCTCATCAAAAGTAGGTACCTACCTATTTAAAGTAGGTATATCGCGGGCTCAGCCGCTGGGCATACTAGACTAGTTTCGACTAATTATACTGCTAACGGTGCTTTCCGAGTCTTGTCAGTACATACGTTATTAGGGTTTCGTAGCCAAATGGCAAAAATGGAATCCTTATAGATTCGTGATGTCTCTCTGTCTGTCTGTCCGTCCGTATGTCACAGCCACTTTTCTCCGAAACTATAAGGCCTATGCTGTTAAAACTTGGTAAGTAGATGTATTCTGTGAACCGCATCACGATTTTTATGTAAAACTAGAAAAAAGCAGTTATGGGGGTCCCCATACTCAGAACTGAAACTCAAAAAAAAAACTTGAGAGGTGTCAAGGGACACCCGGATGGAACGAAGTTCCTTTCGATTAAAGTAAAGGAATTGTAATAAAATTTTATTTAAATTTTTAAAATTTTATTGTAAGCAAAAACAAAAACAGAAACAAAAACAAAAAGAAAACAAATATAAAAAAAAAAGTGCCCTTTACGCGCGACTTAAACTGAACAGAGCGAAACTCCTATTTGCTTTGGTGTTGCTCGTAGAGTTCATGTTCATCCCCTGGCTAGCACTAGCACTACCACTATCACTACCACTATCACTATCACTACCACTATCATTACTACTATTACTACCACTATCACTACCACTATCATTACTACTATTACTACCACTATCACTACCACTATCACTACCACTATCACTACCACTATCACTACCACTATCACTACCACTATCACTACCACTATCACTACCACTACCACTATCACTACCACTATCACTACCACTATCACTACCACTACCACTACCACTACCACTATCACTACCACTATCACTACCACTACCACTACCACTAACACTATCACTACCACTATCACTACCAAAAGTGTCGTGACAACTTCTCGTAAGAATTTTTTCCGTCTAGCCCCCTTTCACAACGCGCGATAAGGAACTTCGTTCCAAAAATTTCATCAAACATACGTGTGGGATATCTATAGATAGGTCTTCAAAAATGCTATTGAGGTTTCTAACATCATTTTTTTCTAAAGTGAATAGTTTGCGCAAGAGACATTTCCAAAGTGGAAAAATGTGTCTGCCCCCCTCTAACTTCTAAAAAAAATCATTGCTATAAAATCTTCCAACCAAAATTGGTTTGAACGAGATCGAGGAGGTAGTTTTTTTTTAATACGTCATAAACCGCAATTTTCGCCTAGAAAAATCACTACCACAGCGAACGTGTTAAAACATCAATGAAAGTTACAACGACCTACAAGAACTTTTATATTATGTTACTTGCTTCTACGGAACCGAAATGGGCGAGTCCGACTCGCACTTGGCCGGTTTTTTTAATTATTATGGCTTTAATCCTCTGATAAATGAAACATTCCTGTCAATATTTAAAATATTCTGTGTACGGTGAAAAAAACCCTCAACAGTACATTACGAATAATACATACATAATTTAAAGCAGGGGAAATCCCGTGAAAGAGGTACAACATTGCGGTTTACCGTCAATATTGTACGGTAGATTATGTTAACTTCTTTCAAAATAATGTACCTATTCTCAAAATGCTAACGTTATTTTTATGCTCGCTGGGTGTCTATGGTACAATCGCATATGAGGTCGCAGTGCTTATTATTTTTACTACCTTCGTATATTTATAATTTCCTGGGACGGAATGCAGACCTTCAGTTCTTCATACCTTTAAGGTAGGAAAATAGAAAAATCTTTTCTTTTTCGGTTAGGATTAATGTTTTGCTTCTCAACGGTACGCCTTTTCTGAACTCTTTTGCACATTAGATATCACTTCTTCGAAGTACGACATACTATTATAGTGCCAACGGTAGATGTGCCTTCTTTGAATTCGACAAACTCCGAACGGGATTTAAACATTTGTCACCAATGGATGGTGGTGAAGAAGGGCGCAGTGGCTATATCTTTACTACCTTCGCATATTTATAATTTCCCAGGACCTAATGCAGATGCAGAAGGTTATGGAGAATTGGGGAATTCTCCATAACCTTTAGGTAGAATTATAGAAAAATCTTTTCTTCTGTGGTTAGGCTAGCAAATTATCACTTCTTCGAAATACGACATACTATTATACCTACATAGTACCAACTGTATATGCCTTTTCTTTGGAATCAACAAAACCCGAACTGATTTAAGCATTTGTTACGAATAGATGGTCTAATTTATAAGCAAAGTTTCCGTAAACTAGATTTTTTTTTAAGTTAGGGCAAATCCATCATGGATGCTATGCCGGTCTCCTACCGACTAAAACCTCACGTAACGCCCAACAGCCCCGGGTAAGCCCTCGGAAGGATGTCCCAGGACTCCCAACAGACGCACGGCCACCACTGCGGCTTCGCCCAGGGGTGCGTAAACAAAATTATGATAGATGATGGTACTTACTCGTAAATCCCTACGTACTCGTACTCGTAGATCATACCTCGAGATCCGTGAGGTGTTTTGATGAATTTTACTGGATCCTAAACCCCTCTGTAAGGAAAGAATGGTGCCAAGGAGGCAGGAGCTTTAGTGAGTATTGCTAGTCGTCCCACGATGTCGAGTCTCGTTACGTTGAGTCTCCGCTACATCGGCGTCGAGTCGTTCCTTCAGAAGGTGCAATAATGTGTTGTCGCCTCTACGTCGAGTTGCCGCTATGTCGAATCGTTCCGAGGACCGGTCCAATAAAACGTAGTCACCTCTACGTCGAGTTGCCGCTACGTCGAATCACCCTGAGTATAAGCACCACCAAGTGGATGTGCACGTCTACTTTGCAAAGTTTATTTTGCGTTTATTCCATTTATTCCAGCTACGCTGAAGGAACGACTCGACGTAGCGGAGACTCGACGTCGCGCGTCGTGGCACTACATCCTAACACAGTTAGGTGCTGGGCGACCCTCATACTGCTCCATGCCTAGCCAGCGTAAACGGCCTGTAACCAGATCACTCCTTGTAAAAAAATGTTTAGTATTTCCACGTAAAAATACAAGTATCCCAAATTCTCAAAAACAGCCATTGTTCTAAAATAAAAGCGTAAATCTAGGTATGAAAAAAAATCCCCAGATAAAATATATAAAGAACACCATTTTGTATACGGAAGCGATCCCGCTACATTATCGAAAAGCTGTATCTAGTCTTAGTAAGTAATAGTATTTTGACGTTTGAAGGGTAGATACTATGTTACTTCAGTGATGTAATATCTATTTTCGTGAAGACAAGATGTATGGGTATCAAATTTTATACCTACCTATAAAAATCTAAGATTTCTGATCAAACATTTGCTCTAACAACAAATTAAATAACTTTAAACTCGGCGTATGTTGTGATAACACATTCAGTCGAACCATTATAATATTTTAACATTAGTGATGTTACGATTTGTAAATATACAAACCTGATATTAAAGAAACTGTTATGAGGTCATGACTAATTCTGATGTCAGTACTTTAAAATAGACTTTGTAGTACCTGCCTTTAGTATACTTACGAATACGAAAATTAACATTTAGTGGTTTCGAGTGGTTAAGGGGATTGATGTGTGCGCATGGGTCACGGAGAAATTAAAAGTAGGAACGTACATACATACACACACATATAGTCACGTCTTTATTCCCAAAGTGTTAGGCAGAGGCATAGTAGTGATCAACAGTGATCGATTATAGAACACTGTCCGCAGGGCCACGAGCGCTTCATCCACCACGTGACCGATGACCGTGAAAGTTTAAATACATAGGTGAGTACCTATATTCTTGCAATGTGTTTCAAAATAAATAGGTACATTTTATCGTCCAAAATCGAGTAACGACTGTGGTTCTTGTTTATTCAGATACACCTGAGACATCTATTGGTGTCGTGTTTATGAACGTATCCAATTTTTCTATAATATACTAAAAATGTTTTATTTGGCAACGGTACCAATAGTTATCTTTTTCTCCGGTCTGGTGTTATTTTAGTTTTTATTATGTTAAAGCTATAGGTACAGGCTAGGGCAGGCTAATATTTACAAGTCACGGTGCCCACTTTCCATCATTTGAGACGTAGACTTGTATGCCAACTTAGTTGTATAAAAAAGGCGAAGTGCTATGGCCTTCTGCCACCTAAGTACAAATAATTGTGCGTGTATTGCACACGCGACTTTTTGAGAAACTATGGAACGTCACTCGGTTTTACCCGCGTAACTCTATATGCGAATAAAACATAGCTTATGTCACCAGGTGATAGTGTAGCTTCCCAACAGTAAAAGAATTTTGAAATCGGCACAGTAGTTTCTGAGTTTATTCGTAACAAACATGGGCACAAAAATACAAATTTTACCTCTTTATTTTATTAGTGTAGATTATAATTTTCATCTCTATTCTGTGGCCAACTTCATCATGTCCAATTTTTGTGACACATCGTGTGTTGATTTTTAGACGTCGATAAGTATGTATGATGCGGTCAGACCAGATACGCACTGCGTTGGACACTGGATTATATAATGCTTTCCACATTGCCGAAGATCGCAACAGATGGCGCAATATCGTCAGGAAGAGTGATTAAGAGGGGGAATCACGACCCTCAGTAATGAGGAGCACGTCGTGAGGAGGAAGTATGTACAACTTCAAAAATTATAGCGCCACTCAGAAACCAATCAATCTAATTTCAGAAACCGTTCACCCCCCAATAGCAATATCATTTTATCCATTATCGTCCCAACCAGACCAATATTGGCCATTCGTTGTGACAAACACAGCCATGGCCCAATAAACTAGTGTTTTATTTGCAGAGGACACCCCATACCAAATTAACTACTTATAACTACAGCACGTACTTAATGGAATGAGGGTTTCACACGTAATTGGTTTTTAGAGTTCCGTATCTGAAAGGTAAAACGGGATCCTTTTCTATCCTACTGAGAATTTGC
This sequence comes from Miltochrista miniata, assembly GCA_933228765.1. Classification (NCBI taxonomy): domain Eukaryota; kingdom Metazoa; phylum Arthropoda; class Insecta; order Lepidoptera; family Erebidae; genus Miltochrista; species Miltochrista miniata. The sequence continues at coordinate 31,512,480 of OW121758.1, read as the reverse complement.
TGTACGTTTGTCTGTCTCTTAGAAGGCTGTATCACACAAACCGTTATGGCTAGATAGCAAAAACTTTCACTGATGACGTATTTCTATTGCCCCTATACCAACAGTACCAAACAAGAAGCCGTGAGATCGTTCTCACCCGACTGCCCCTCTCTAACACGTTAATTGTGAAAGTTCAATCCGATTGACGCTGTCATTTTTGTTTTATTTCAAACTTTGAACAGATGATCCACGTGACCTAGTGACGTAGTTTAATGCGACAGTCACAGACTACAGATAAAGTCTTGACATAAGCCCCTCTGCACTCTATTTTGTAGAGAGGGGTTAAACGAGATCCTTTTCTACCCTACTGAGACTTTGCTATCCGTTTGTATGCTTCCAGCAGGTTGTGTATCTCACAGCAAAAAAAAAAACCGATGACGTATTTCTTTTGCCCCTATAACAACAATACCAAAAACAGAAAAAACTGACGGGGGGCTCCTATACAATAAAAGTATTTTTAGCTTTTCTGATACGAAACCCTCGATGCACGAATTTGACTCGCACTTGGCTGCTTTTTCTTCATTTAACTGGTCAGGTTAATAAAGTAAGGCGTCATAATTACCCTTTATTGTAATAGGTAACTAGGTAGGGAATTGATGTTGAAGGGACAATATTGAAATGTTTACTATCATGCTATTTTTGGCAACTAGGTCGAATAAAATAAAATAAATATTCACGGACATTTCACACAACGCTATCTGATCCCAAAGTAAGCTAGGAATAACCTGCTTGTGTTATGGGTATCAGACCACGGATATTAATACTTATATATACTTTTAAATACATACTTATTATACATAGAAACACCCAGACTCTTGAGACAAACATTTATGGGTCACACAAATATTTGTCTCCGGTGGGAATCGAACCCACGACCTCCAGCGCCACAGGCGGTATCACTACCGACCGCGCCACAGAGGCAGTCAAAACGTTTAGTTTTCCTATTTTGCTTAATATACACTACTAGCGGACGTCACGCGGTTTCACCCGCGTAGTTCCCGTTTTCTTGGGAATACGGGAATAAAATATAGCTTATATTATAACACAATGTTGTTAAGTGTTACTCACCAACTTGCTCAGAGGGAGGTTGCAGAGAACTCTTTCCCAGGGCGCCTTACTACAGAGTTTCTAGTGGGTGCGCAAGGGAGGCCAGGGCTCTGACGAAAACAGCCAATAGGGTGTACACACATATATTTATATAGTACACTACAGAGACAATGAGATTACATAGATACAGAAAGCACAGACATACATAAGAATATTACGAGTTTAGGTACTAATAGTACAGCACTACACTAATTCAGCGTGAGGAAGTAACTTAGGCGGCTAGACTACACGTATAAGTATGATGACATGGTACTGGCCTTTGAGTCGAGTTGAGAGCGACCCCGGACGTTGTTACTGCCAGGTGATGACGGCAGGTCCCTCTCAAATGAAAAGCTAGTGCAGTCCGCTATACCACGTCGTCGTACCTCGTGCCGTCCACGAACTTGTAGATGTGGCACTGGTATCTACGACTAGCCACTCTAGCCCCGTAGTAAAAAACCCTGTCATGAAAGAAACGACAAATTAAGATACTGACTGCACGACAGACGAAAATCGACCCGCTTTGCAAATAGTTAATTGAAACTTACCAGAATCTGGGTATAGGTTATCTCAGAATTCAGTTCTTTCTGAGGAGAATAGGTGAGCCCAGGCTAATCTCCTTAACAAGTCCTCAGGTTCGAACTTATAACCTCCAAGGAAAATTGAGGTTTGCTACTCAGAGTAATTTCAAATTCACTAATGCTTAGAAGATGGTAAAAAGAGGCTTGGAACTTCATAGCAGGGCTATTTATACCCTCACAATCGAATCCTCTAGAATTCCTATTCAAAACCAGTTTGCTGCGCAATTCCTGCGTCCATGCACAAAAAACCCATAGACTAAAACCCGTTTCCTTTAGAGACTGTTGCCATAGCAAAAAAAAACAATGAATCGATCATGGCGCTCTCACACGCTCAATGATCATTGACAAGCCTAAGACCAGACATTGCTACTCATAGAAAATAAATGTTACAATATTCACCGTAAAGAGTGTAGCTTCCCAACAGTAAAAGACTTTTTCAAATCGGTGCAGTAGTTCCGGAGCCTATTCGTTACAAACAAACAACCAAAAAAACAAAAATCAAATCTTTTCTCTTTATAATATTAGTATAGATTTACTGTTTCATCGAGTTTCCGATATTTCGTTCCGATAGTTCATCCGTGATCACGGCGCTTGCAACAGCGCCGAAATATCGGAAACTCGGTGAAACAGTACATGGTAAATATCCCGTTGACAGTTATAGTGTATAGTAATGACCATATTAGTTTAAAATCATAATTAGTGGCTTAATATGTCAAATTCTAGTTACCATTTAGTTATTAATCCAACTAATTGAACGAGCGAGTGAAGCGAACGTGTCTCCGATTCAACAGTATGGACGATTTTACTTTAAGTCCGTATGTCTGTGTGTATGTCAGTTCCGGTCTAGAAGACGCATTTTTTAAACGATTTTCACCAAACTCGGCACACGTATTCTATGATTTAGAATACAACTTTTGTCGAGAGCTTTTTTAATAAGGGGGAAAATGGGGGAGAAAAGGGGTAAAGCTTGTTGCCGAGTTATTTATTAACGGATCTTGATGATTTTTGGCTGTAACATGAAGGATATGATCTCTTACAGGTTCGTTTTTCTTTACAGAAGTACAAGTATTATAAATGTTTGTGAAGATGTTTGGATGTTTGAACATTTGTTACACAATCACGCTTCTGATCTGAAATAACTGAGGCTACTCTGACAGTCTAGAGGAACACTACAAGTCTGACAGTGGTCCTCAAGTTGGCGGCCCTGTGATGTGCCACTTCACGCTTTTTTTTTTGTTTAACATGAGGGAAAATCCGCATGGATGTTATGCCGGACTCCTACCGACTAAAAAACCTCACGTAATGCCCAACAGCCTATGGTTCGTAGCCCCGGGGAAGCCCTCGGAAGGATGTCCCAGGACTCCCAACAGACCTTAGGCCGCAATTGCGGCCTCGCCCAGGGTGTGGTTCGGGTGCTATCCCGCGTCTTTGGGGGGTTTCGGGTGTGATCCCGCTTCTAAAGTGGGGGGGGGGGGGGGGGGGCGTGCGTGAGTTGCTCACGTCACGCTGCCGTCATGGGCCCGCTTCTGTAAGGACGGTGAGCGACCCTCTCACTGTCCTCAGACCCCGGTCATGGAGGCCGGTAGTCCTCGGCGAAGACAGTTGGCGGCGCCCAAGGCGCTTCACGCTTTACTAAAAGAACCCACTGTAATAATGTCCCAATTTCTTATTTTATTTACCTATTTGGAAGGTACCGCGTATGGTGATGGAAGCCCCGTTCGACGACGGGAAAGAGTACAAAATGTCATCACCCCTATTCATACCGAGGGTGTCGTAAGAGGCGACCAAAGGAACACTTTTTGCAAAACGATCCATTGCGTAGGGAAGATAAACTCGAAATGAAACATGGTTGTCAGAAAAATTAAGGCCTTATGGGCAGCTTGAAAATTTTCAACAGCACCTGTCCATTTCAACACGGCAATAGGCTCATCACCTATTACGTGGGACATAAAACTATCAGGTGAAATATGGGTGTATACTATGCCTCTGCCTACCTCCTCGGGGATAAAGGCGTGAAAATATGTATCCCAACTAGCAAAAAGCGGTTTTATAATTATCCTAAGACCAATTTTCAATAGACTTATAACGAACTCATAAGAGCTTACAAGCCCGGAAAAGGGCCCACTTTATTAGTGTATTCAGTTTTTTAACAGTCTAATAGTACCCTCATGGAATTCAACTAACGACTGTAACAGCCGTGTAGCGGCATTTTGTAAAAACATACAATCCTACCAAATCTATTAATAGTCTCTTAGAAAGCTAAACTAGATTGTTATGCACTTTACAACTGTTCTACAAGTTCTCATTTCGTTCAGTCAATCATTCAGTTATCAATATTGGGAGTTTTACACACTCCGTGTACATAATACTAAAAACTTTATTAAAATACTTACTAATAATATTTTGGACATTAATAAGGCAAGTTATATGATAATTTTTCAGAGTCCTCGTATTTCATGATGTTAATCAAAAACGTACTGGGAGCTCGTATTTCTCGTGCAACATACCAAGTTTCTGGTGAAAATTTTAAAGCCTCTCTTAAAATAAGTAATTATACATTCGTATTCATTATTTTAAAATAACAAAATGTTCCCCATTAGTCATTTTCGGTAGCCATTTTTAGTTTAGCATTTGGAAGTGTTCTACTATACCACTATAGACAAACTCGGTTCTATAATGTCTCGTAGTCGCTGCATTCACTCGCCATGTTTTTATCTTTTGGGGATCCGTGGTGAAATAAGAAAAACGCTAAATATACAACCTAACATTGAAATAACACCTGTAGGTGGTATTTGTGTTCATGAATATAAGCAGGTATGTATTTATTGACGATTTGTGTAAGTAATTAATATTTTTTTGCGTTAATGCGCTTTTGCTCTAATATACTAACAGTACAAGTTTGTCATATTTATTCATGAGCATAATCACCACCTAAATGGTTTGGTGTTATTTCTTCTGTATTTGAGTCATAGTCCAATATACGGAACCCTTGCCAGGGTTTGTGACTTGAACTTCACAAGGTCGTGCTGTGAATCAAAAGAACTATTTTGGCCCAAACCACCTATTGCAAGGGTGAATAATCTTATAATGACTTTACCAACGAATCAACAAGTGTTTCTTTGACAATAACAGTATTGAAGTTAGCTCGTATAAAATCATTACACTTATAATAGCATGTGGCAAGTATGTTATTAGTAAAAGTAGTATCATTATAAGCTTGCATTAAACTAGATTCAATTACGACTTACAAATGGTTTTATAAAACTACTTTATTTGTAACGGATTCAAATATTGTACTTTTTAGCGCTTATAAAACTAAGTAACAAGTGTAAATGGAATCAAGTGTATTTACACTTATGGGCAGCTTTAATAGAAGATTCGGGTCTATAGTAGCCTAATAAGCAATCTTAAAAGCGCTTACGAGTGCTGGTTATAAGAACCTTCATTCTTAAGTCTGATTGCTCTTACTAAAAGCTTTTGAAAGAGGATGCGGCTTATAGTGATCTGTACACATAGTATTATAAGCCCTTAAAAGACTAATTATCAGAATAATCGTGATCAAATACCAAATAGCATTTTCTGAGACGCATATAAGAGTAATTGCGAACGCCAAAATCAATTTAAGAATCTTATAAGTGTCTTATTCCTATAACATATGTGTTCTGAGACTATTTTGCTTGTTGGGATGTATGTTTAAAGGTTACAAACGTATTCTACACCTTTATTACGCATTATTAAACACAAAACATTCAATTGCAAATCTGTCCTTAGACATTTCGTGACACACGCAATCTTGAAATTTAAAATGTACCAAAGGTTCTAATTGCTCATTTCTGTTAGGGAATAAAGACTTATCAAAGAAAATTTATTGTTTGTTTGTTTATAACTAGGTCTTATTACATTTCTGGGGTCCTCCTTCCGAGGGCTTACCCGGGGCTACCAACCGTAGGCAGTAGGTAGGGAACGTGCGGTTTTTAGTCGGTAGAGTCCAGCATAACATCACAAACAAGAAGCCGTGAGACGGTCTCACCCGGCTGCCTGTCTAACGTTTATTGTGAAAGTGAAAGTTCAATACGATTGACGTTGTCATTTTTGTTTTATTTCAAAATTTGAACAGATGATCCACGTGACCTAGTGACGTAATTTAATGCAACAGAGTCACAGACTACAGACACAAGTATCGCCATAAACCCCTCTGCAATCTATTTTATAGAGAGGGGCCAAAAGGTCTTGTTACACACTGAAATATACATAGTCACGCTTTCTTCACCAAAGCCACGTAAGCCTGTTACAGTGTTGAAAAGTTCATGGGCAGGTTGTAACTTCCATGGAAGTCCTAGGGTATCCTTCCGAGAGCTTATCCGGGACTCCCAGCCGTAGGCTGTTAGATAGTAGGTATACGTGTGGTTATACCTCACGTAAAGAAAAAAAGTTGTAATATGCAAATGTACGAATTTTCCAAACTACCTATCAAGCATTGAACTTCACTAATACCACAATATATTACAAGTAGCTGGGTCTAACAGCTTTACGGCACAAACAGTCACCCATCTCAGAACCCACCATACGCCTTCCCAGGACTACCAAACTAGGGTTTGGTAAAATATTTTTGCTTTTGAAATTCTTATCCTTTTGAAATAGATTTCATTCTACTACAATCGGTTTACTAGTTCCTCTACAGAACTATTGGGAACAAAAAGTCTCACTGCTTCCGCCACGGAACTACTGGGAATAAAAATGTCCCAGTAGTTCCGCGCCACGAAACTACTAGGAAAAAAACGTCTTACGCGTTCCGTCACGGGATTATTGGTACAAAAAGTCTCACTAGTTTCGTCACGGAACTACTGCCGCGGAACTACTGGGAATGATCGAAATTTCATGTTTCAAAAATTATCTACCCTGGTCTAGTAGGCATATGGAAGGACACCGTCTGGGTTTAATCTGTAGGAGGCCGGCATAACATCTAAGAGGATTCCCACAAGTTATAAAAAGCATTCTACAAAAAATACAAATGATATCCCCATACATACAAATCAAGTCAATAATCCATTGCTTCCTTGAAGAAAACAAACAAAACAATCACACATTCAGCCTTACAATATGTGTATATATACCCATAGCTAAAGCACAAACTTATAATATTATTCTTATACACACAAACGTGTTTTCTTTGGAAATAAGATGTTTTTCCAATAGGGAAAGCAGATTATGGCACTCTTCAAACCTACAACTCCTATTCAAACAATGATAATATCAATCCATTGCTTCTTTTCCTGAACGTGAAAATAGGGACAAACTGGCATGTTTTGACCCGACTGCCACGAAGGGTTATTTTAACATTTTATAATTAGGTATAAGTATGGATATAGTATAGAGATAGTGATCAACTGAGACTATCCTATAGTAAAGAAAGATGAAGTCATATTAATAGCTGTTAATTTTGCCTTCAGTGCTACTTGAGGCCATTTTCCTTCTTTTTCACACATTTTGTTCAGTATGTTCATCGATTGCCGTTCCAATGTTGTGTGATGCAATGGTTTACTACCATCTAAATCCATTAGTGAACTGGTCCACCGCTTGCAGGGGATTGACTAAAACATCAAAGGTCGGTAAACTTTCTAAGAACGCATAAAACTTTTATGGAGAAACCAACGAGTGAAGCAGTTGCGGTTTCCACATGTAGGTAAGAAGGAAAGTGAACTATTTTGTTAATATGCAAAAAAATATAATTAATCCTGGGGCCGCATCTGCGGTTTACCGCGGCGCGGCGGTTTCTAACCTCAAAATGTCATCACACTGTCAAAATCAATGAAATCAAGTCAATGGTTTGACATTTTGAGGTTAGAAACCGCCGCGGTAACCGCAAGTGCGGCCTCAGCCTTAGGAAAAAAATTAGTAAAGACAGTTATTATAGAAGGTCGTGCGATTGTGCAAATGTCAATAGGCTTTAATAACCTTCGATGATGTTATTATACTTGTCTGCCACCTTAGTGTAAAGGAAAATACGGATATGGAAATGAAATACGGAAACAAGCACGAAGCAGATGGCACGTGCGTGTGTAATCACATTCACATTATTCGTAGGACAGCTGTTACAGATATTTCTTACGAAAATAAAATAGCTTGGATAATACCCTGCAGAGATTAAGAGCATCAATTTATTGAGCTTGTAAATAGCAAATAGCGTCTCTGAAAATATCTATTACTGAGACCATTTTCTTTAATTTTTCATAGAAATTTGTAGGAACAATAAATATTTGTAACAAACGATCCTTTTATCGAAAAGAGTATCGCAGCTGAGAATCTAGACCCGCGGGAGACTAATTTATCTTCTAGAATTGGTGTCACAGATGTTACACCAATGTGCGTCAAAATTTTGTGTATTATTTTCAATATGTTTAAGTATTACAGTAAATAACATACACCGGCAATATTGATAGCCTACTAGCATCCCTTAGTCAGTGGCCGCCGTGGGTCTGTTGGGAGTCCTGGGACATCCTTACGAGGGCTTACCCGGGGCTCTCAACCATAGGTTGTTGGGCGTTACGTGAGGTTTTTTAGTCGTTAGGAGTCCGAAATAACATCCATGAGGATTTTCCCTCACGTTAATAAAAAAAAACGCATCCCTTAGTTATGCGCAATACGTTGCTTGAAATGACGTAGGCACTTTCCTGGAATTTCCATTTTGCCGGAGTAGTAGTAGTATTAACTCCCCCACATAAAAAAGGGAGTGGATGATCCGAACCATTGGGGTCCTGAAGATGTTAGTAGGAACTCGCATTCCAACATGGTAGGGGTTAAACCAGGTCAAAGGTCTTGTAAGATAGAAAATTGTCAACAACTGGTAGTCACAGTGTATTTCTGTCCGTTTCAACAAGGAAATAGGATCGGTAGCTCGGGTGTAACACCTTTAGTGTTGAAAACAATTACCTACTATGAAGAGGTCCGTAGGCTTGTCCACCAATTTTGTCTACCATAAAAATCTTTTCCTGTCAATACTATTTCAAATTGAAACAGATAAAAAATAGACTTTGATCCGACTTTTGATTTGATATCAAAATGAAATTGGGTAACTCTTTGCGGTAATATCGTTTCTTTTGCGAAAGTCTCGAGGGAATTCAATTGACGCCTTAGCTTTGGCATAAAGAATTTATTTGATGTTCCTATAACAGTTTCGAGATATTCAAAGATATAGGTTTATCAAATTCTTGGTGTAACATATTATTTTAAATTTTTATGACGTTAAAACCTTTATATATATTTTTTGATATTGTATTTTAAGACTTAGATCATCTAACCACAGGATGCGCCTTACTTAAGCATTGTTTTCTGCCATTGCACATGACCATTTGGTCTTTTGGCTTTATAAAAGCACTGTACATCAGTACATCATTTTATATGATTAAACTAGTACATTTCATTGTAGTTGACTGTACAATAAAAATTAACACACAACAGCCATTACGCGTTTGTCGATTAATACATTTTGAAATGCAATGAAATTTTATATGTCTTTGTGTTTGATCCTTCACTTGTATGAAAACTGGCAGAATATTTTTGTATGCGGTGGTTCGCAAAGGCTAGTCCCGTGATATATGGTCTAAGATTTTAAGTGGACCTGACGCTGTCAGTTGTAATGAAATTATTAGAACTGACAGTGTTTGATCGCCAGACAATCGTCAAAATGTTTCAATAGATAAGTCGGAAGGAGGTACTTGAAACTATTTTTCAGTTGGATAATTATTCTTTTTACATTAGGGTCACTAAGGGCGGCCGTACACGGACTGCTCGAGCTGTTAACGGCTTAGTGACGTACAAGGTCCACTCTAGCGGTGGGCGTCGACTGCTCGAGCGGTCGGTTGATGACTGCGCGAGCTATGTATGCTATGTCTTTTAGGTACCCACGCATTGAATAAACAGGAAGTAACGCCAAAAATGTCCGCATAGTGTGTCCAGTATGAAAGGGAATGAATTGAGAGGTATTTGGAAAACAAAGCCATGCTTACGCAGACAAAAGAAATAACCTGACTTCACTTGATTGAATTCTCACCTACCTAATGTATGTGTACCTATGTACTAGCTAATGCCCGCAGCTTCGCCCGTGTAAAAGTATGTTCCCCTACCCGCTTCCCATGGGAACTTATTCCCAGGATCAAAAGTAGTGTTATTTCAGACGACAATCTATCCCGGTACTAAATTTCAGCCAGATCTGATAAGCCGTTAGATCGTGAAAGAGTAACAAACATCCATACACATACCTACAACCTTTCGTGTTTATAACATTAGTAGGATGTATAACATACCCAGTACCTAACCCAAAAGTAATACATAACCAAGTAATACATAACCCAAAACCTTTAGGGTGAAATTCCAATAAGCATCTTACTTCGAGTCACGCAGCTTCTTTCACATAAAAAAGCAAAATTTTAGGTTTTTTAAACGTTAAGGAATCGTAAGTGGTCAGCGTAAGCTATTGTCGTCTATCGTTCAAAATAGCACCAGCGAGCTCATAAAAAGCAGGCTTCTATTATATAAGAATCTTATAGGTAGGCACTGCAAATGTTAAGAAATACCGAGCCAGGGAGCTTAAGACTGACAACACTGATTGCCCTGCCAATGCCTGAGAAATATTCAGATTTAATTTTGATAGACGGGTGAATTAATATAAAAATCGATCAAATCTTAATAAAATATTCCGCAGAGAGACACGCCACGAGCGTGGTGATGACAGGAGGATGGGCCCAGTCTATAAGATATTTCCCTAAAGTGGAAATTGCTCTGAGTTCAAGTCTCGTTTTAAACGTTTTTCGCAGAAAACAAGATACCCTTATTATATCTACTCGTCTATTAAAGGTCTAAGGTCAGAAAGTTAGTACTAGAAATTTGTTTACGTGAGGGAAAATCCTCATGGATGTTATGCCGGACTCCTACCGACTAAAAAACCTCACGTAACGCCCAACAGCCTACGGTTGGAAACCCCGGGTAAGCCCTCGGAAGGATGTCACAGGACTCCCAACAGACCTACGGCCGCCACTGCGGCCTCGCCCAGGGAGTGGTTCGGGTGCTATCCCGCATCTTTGGGGGTTTCGGGTGTGATGCCGTTTCTAAGAGTTTTTAACTAACTGCGCAAAAGCAATGTAATGATTTTACGCGATAGTGACTTCTAAACAGACGAAGCCACGGGGAACAGCTAGAAGGTCCATAAAATAACGAGGGTATTTTTTTTTTTTTTTTTTTTTTTTTCGCACATCTCTGCCGTTGGCAAAGGCAATCTACTCTACTTGTTTGAATCAACTATTTATGATATTAATAATCTAGCCCAATAGGCCTTTTCAATCAGGTTTTAATAATATACCGTATAAGTATGACATGATTCCGGGGGACCGAGGAACCCCAGCCCCGCGTGGTAGGCAGCGCTAAGACGCGGCATGCTAGCGCACCGCGGGCCCCTGGCTTCATCTCACACCCGCGTTTTTTCCATTACATACTTAAATCACATTCCATCATATTCACTTCTTGAATGATTGAGATGTAAATTAACACATCACATTAACTTTCATTCCTTCTGTCAGACACAAAATACCTTCCATACATTCCATACATTAGTTCCCTTTCTTGCAATCACGATTACCTTTCATACAAATGAACACACTAGCTTCTTTTCTGTCATACACATGTACCTTTCATACTTATTCTTTTATTACCTACACTAGCTTTCATTCCTTTTTGTCAATCTCACTATCACTTTTATAGTTTCATTCCTAGCTTACAATCACAGTGTACCAGTCCCTTCTTGTGTGTCCGTATATAATTTATGTAATATGTTGAAATTAATACTATCTACATATTGATGACAAGTAATATAAATCGTTAAACCAATAGGCACAGTTGCAGATCTAGAGTACAATTATTGCTCTTATTTTGTTCCATACATTTCTGTTACTGTCAATATTATTATAATATTGGTTAACAAAATTCTCATCGCTTATTTCTTAACATTGCTGCCTTTACAATTTTTTCCCCGTACTTCATAAATACTGCTTGATGCTTTTTAAGCAATACATTAAAATTTCGTTTCCTAATTTCTATCCCGGTCACTGTCTCTAGATCCACCCTATCTGCAGCGTGCATCGGGCAGTCCTGCAGTAAATGGACGACCGTCTCCTCCACTCCGGGCTCGCAGGCACACGATGGGTCCTCCTTACACTTGAAACGTGTCAAGTATTCGGAGAACCCACCATGCCCTGTCAGCAGTTGGGTTAATAACTAGTTAATAACGAGGGTATAGATATGTATGAGTTACAAACCCACACTATGATCGTCTGCCAGGACCTATCTATCACATGCCTATAACTAGCTGAGCAGAGTATTGACTGTTGACAGTGAAAACATACAAACTTCTTGTGAATGGTCTGTGACTTCCAGTAAACCAATGGCCAATGGAGTCCCGTAGCACCTCTTCTAATTGACGTGAACAATATGTCATATCAAATTGCTAGATCGATCAAACAGTTTAAGAGCTACGCATGTAATAAAAATCTACGACACACCGGGAATTCTAGGACATACATACATGCCACGCATGGTCACGCCTTTATCCCTGAAGGGGTAGGCAGAGGCACATAATATGCCCACATTTCACCTTTTTTAGAATTGTCCCACGTAATAGGTGGTGAGCCGCATTAAGATGGACAGGCGCAGGTTGTGACTGCCTACTATTGAAATTTTTAAGACTTGTGTATGAAGTCTGTGACTCTATTGCACTAAATTACGTCACTAGGTCACGTGGATCATCTGTTCAAAGTTTGAAATAAAACAAAAATGACAACGTCAATCGGATTGAACTTTACCTTTACCTCCTCCCCCTCCTCGCGTCGTGCTCCTCATTACTGAGGGTCGTGATTCCCCCTCTGAATCACTCTCTCTCTGACGATATTGCGCCATCTGTTGCGATCTTTGGCAATGTGGAAAGCATTATATAATCCAGTGTCCAACGCAGTGCGTATCTGGTCTATCCATCTAGTTGGACTACGGCCTCTTGAACGCCTTCCGTAAACCTTTTCAGTAACCATTAGTCGTTCCAGGCTACGGTTATCTTTCCTGGCAATGTGACTGAAGAAATCGAGTGCCCTGCGGAGATACATAGTCGACAGTCTGGTTTCGATCCCGAGTTCGCGCAAAATAGACACGTCGTTGAAGCGAAAGGCAGTCCATGGCATCTGTAGCATCCTCCTCCAACACCACATTTCAAACGCGTCGATGCGGTCTCGGCTGCCTTTTTCAAAGTCCACGTTTCTGCCCCATAGCTAAATATGCTTTACCTACTTTTACAATAAACGTTAGAGGGGCAGTCGGGTGAGACCGTCTCACGGCTTCTTGTTAGCTTTTAATGATAAAATGTGACGTAAGATTTCATTGAGCTAGCTCTGCTGTAATTCTGTAATTACCGTGGAGTATCTGACACGTATAAAAGAGTTTTTTCTTATTACATTTTTGGAGCCTCAGTGGTAAGTGTCCTGCCTTTTTGCTGAGGTTTTGGGTCTGACCAAATATTTTGCTGATTTGTCAACGTTTTTTTACGAAGTTTTCTGTTCATGTTTTTGCCCTTTGTCTTCATCCTACAGCACCAACTTAATAGCTATACGAATATAATAATAGTTTTCTATTTAATTACCTATTAAACTTTAATCAGAATTTAAGGAAATAGTATTGTACCTACCAACTGTTAATTGCACACTGCAAATGTACCTATTTCAAAGTAAAAAATAGAGTCCACCAGCTAATTTTGCGTAGAGTATTAACTGGTAAACCCAGTTTCAGCTGTTGACGAATTGTGGTCGTATGCGGTAAGACTTTTGAAGGGAAATTTATGTAGGCACTATTTTAACTTGTATTTTGTATTTAACACTACACTACAATATCTGCCTGATAAATTCCGAATCGACTAGGCCTTTGACGGTTACCAGGCTAATATTTAAACTCACTTGGTATCTATTTTCACACAGATGAAGTCACGGGCATCTGCTAGTGTTAATTATTATTCATCACTCTCGTTATTAAAATTATAGCCATGTACATGGAGTGTACAGTTCTACATGTACAGTCAGCCTAAAAAGTGGTTTATCACCGACGGCTGTGGTTCATTCGAACAATATTATAGAGAGGGTACAGAGTAGGATATAGATAGAGATAAAGATATAGAGAGACCCCTGACGGCCAGCAAAGTGGCTAGATTGCTGAGCCTGCAGAGGGCGATGGCCGTCAGGGTGATAAGGAGATACCGCACGATCTCAAGTGAGGCGGAATGTCTCCTAGCCGGGACTCCTCCATGGGACCTGGAAGCTAGAGTCCTTGCGTCACTATTTGAATGGCGCAAGGTGGCGCTAGACCGGGGCCAAAGGCCTGCGTCTCGAGAAATTGAAGCTCGACGGTCCCAGCTCCACCAGAAAACAGTAGAGACATGGAAGGTGCCACTTGAGCAATCCAAGGGGGTAAGACCGGTCATGGACTGATGGCTTTCAACCGTACGAAACATGGAGTTTTTAACAGGATACGTGAGATTTTTTAGTCGGTAGAAGAATAGAACACATGTTAATTGCTTGACTTCCGATGTGACTTCTGGATGACCAGAAGATCTGTGCACATACCTTTTTATGAACTAAGTAGTTAGAACAAGAAGTCGATTTCCCCATTCTGATTTTCTCTGAGATTTCCAAATATAATAAGACAGAAAAAGAGAGAATTAGTAAGTGACTATGGCTCTCTTTTTCATGTGTTTTCTTTCTTATCTCGCGCCATTATTATGGCAATTTCTGTTGTTTATTTTTTTACTATAAGCTTTTTTTGATCTAGAAATAACTGCAAATAATTCCAAAAGGTATTCCATCGTGATTGTGCATTTCTTACACTCAGTGACAAAAATCAACCCCATCGATAATTGAAATCTAACAAATAATAAAAAAGATAATTCAATATAATATTGAAGTTGGTGCCATGAATAATGCCTACATAAACCTGGCGGCTACTTGGCGCCGACTTCAATATAATATTGAATAAAATCTGATAAATCAAAATACATATTACTTTATGCTAAGTAAATTTAATTTTTTAGGATTTGTTTAAAGTCGGTTTTATATTTTATAAATTTTTTTTTTCATTATTTTAAGTGACGGGTGAATCGAAAAAAAAAATCTATCTAGGTAAAAGCTCTTATCAATACAAATCAATCAAGCCCAAACACAAGGTAACTGCTGTAAATTGTTAAGAAATGCCCTCGACTGTCTTTCGACTCTATCACCAGACCTTCATTAAAGTGTAGAACATTAAAACACTTAATTAAAAAGTTAACAAGCGCACTAGGTGTCCCTACAATTTTCGGTGGTTGCCCTCGTTTTCTCCGGGATCCCATCATCAGATCCTGACCTGGTGGAAATGGGACCACCTCAGAAGTAAACCCTATTCAACAAAAATAGAAATTTTGAAATCCGTCAATAATTATTGACGGAAATATCGCTTAACATACATAAAAAAAACATACTGACGAATTGAGAACCTCCCCCTTTTTTTGAAGTCGGTTAAAAACTGGTAAACAACTTTGTTGGCTGGCTGTACTCAACGTCAACATTGTGCGTCATTTTCATAAACATAAAAAATGAATGACGCATATTAGCCTCGTCAAATATGAATATACGAGAGCTATATCTACATAATAGGTGTTGTATGTAATCCATAATAATAAATGTAATTGAAGTGTCTGTCTGCGAGTCGCTGATGCCTGAAACTGCAGAGTCAGAAGTCAAAATCAAAATTCTTCATTTCGTATATAGATAGATTTGCAGAGTTTACTGGCAACCGGGACTCACGGCATAACGTGCCTTTTGTAGTACGGAAACACTCGCAATTAGATGTGTCACAAAGTGGCAACCCATCCGAGAGTCAGCCACAGCTAAAGTTTCTTACTACAGTGATCGTTTACAGAACACTAAGTTCGCGGATACACAAGCGCTTCCGAATTAGAAAGACCACTTTTCATCCCGGTAATCTTACTCCCTCGGGAAATCAAAACACATTTTGTACAATACCCAAAACTGAAGTGGGTGATACCGACAGAGTTCTCTAGTGCGTTCTAAATATTAAAGAGTTCGGTAAATGTTTTGAAAGCAATCTAGGTAAAAGCTGTATTCGTACATCCACATAAATGTGCACGAAAACCTTGAATTTTGATACAGTCTTCGGTTAGGTACATTTGTATTGATAAATAATTCACAGACGGACGAACAGACATGGTGAAAGTATAAGGATACTGAAGATAGAATCAAGAAGAGACACTTATGAAGTCAAAATTCAGTAAGTAAAAACCTGCCAAGTGCAAGCCGGACTCGCACGGAGGGTTCCGTACCAAAAAATGGCAATAATCACGTAACTTGTCTGGTAGCACCTCTTAAATATCATTATTTCTCATTTATATGCCCAGCGGGTCGTTTTTGTCCTAAAAAACTGGTTTTGGTGAACGCGCTATTTCATCCCTATAAAACGTTAATTTTCAATGCCTAGTGTGATTTGTCAATAAATCAAAGTACCGTCTACCAAAAAATACTAGGATTGGGTGTGAGTTTCTTGTCACTAGTGACGGTTTTTTTCATGACTTGATTTTTGGTGACGAAAAATTCCGACTCTGCTGATAAAAATGTAAGTAACATTGTTTTCTGCGTAAAAATACCCAAAAAGTCAATTGTTTTATAATATTAGATAGTTTTTCTTCTCAATAACAGGAAATGTGGTATAAAATACTTATTTTATTCCAAAGATATAGCTGTCAGAACACTGATGGGTCGCTATTGACCCATTGGGTAAAAGTGTAACTAATGTAAATTAGGTCTGAGGGACCGCTTTACACGAATGATATCATCGAAGTGTTGGAAATTTGGACTCCAACGATAATGTACTGGGTGCTGATAATTATCTTTATTTACCCTCCTGGTGATGGCAAGGTATCAGATGGTCTTTCAGGGGACGAAGAAGTTACATTTATCTATCACTTATCACGTCGATAGCTACTTGCACTGGCATCTTACTTATAGACGGCCAATTACTGCGGAAACCGCGTCCATTGAAGATGATGATCTTCATGATACACCTATATTACCACTGAAACAAATAAGGCGCAGAGGAGGAAGAGGGAGACCCCGAAGAAGGGGTAGAGGAGCAATTACTCAACGTCAAGCGCGTGGAGGTCGCTCTTGGGTGAAGAAAGATCTTTCCAAGGACAATCGTGAGTGGTCTATACCACTTCCTAGGTCCGTTTGACGTTGTCTGAAATTAGTGATCCTATCGAATTCTTTCAACTTTTTTCGATCGTGAAGAACACTTAGTCAGACAAACAGTTATATTATGCTGTTCAATCGGGAAATATGAATTTCTCTTTGTCAGACCAAGAAATTTATTGTTTTGTTGGTATTATTATTTTGCCTGATTATGTTCCGCTACTGTGACGCCGCATGTACAGGTAAAGCAATGGGGATACTCATAAAACTCATAACTTGCGGCAAAAAGTATGCGCCGAAAAGATTTGAAGAGGTTTTTCGTTATTTTCACTAGGCCGATAATACTGAACTGCCAGAAAATGATAACTTGGCGAAAGTACGCCCGCTGATTGACATGTTAAATGCCAAATTTCTTCTGTATATATGCTCGTAAATAACAACATAATAAGCATCGATAAATCTAAGGTTCCCTATTATGGTAGGAATGGTTGCAAACAACACATCAAAGGGAACCAATAAAATTAGGTTTCAAAATGTGAATTGCTGCAACGAAATTGGGCTACAGCCTGTAAATAAATAGAAATAAATGAATAATTTACATACATGATAAATGAATACACATTTAAAAATATTCTGGTATCTTCATTCATTATAATCTGAGTAGCACATTTGACCACGGGGTCGTTTTTGACCCTTTAAAAAAAACATATTTCTCTCAGTGCCACCTCCGATTTTCACTAACAATATCCATAGGGGCCCTTCAACCTACCACATATCCAAAAATGAAAGAAATCTGAAACAAAAATAGTTTTGGGCATATATGGGTTAAGTATTTGTTGTTATAGCGGCAACAGAAATATACATATAATCTGTAAAAAAATCTTATTTCTAGCTATCATACTTTTACAGGCGAAGTGATAGATAGACAGACAGACGATCAGACAGACGGACTATAATTAATTTAAAAGGTGTTGGTTTTCTCCTCAATTCGTTGATAAAAAATAAGGAAACCAATCCTACCAAAGAAAATTGATTCTATCGCCACAGCGTTCGTTCTTGTACTGCATGCATCTTCATACCTTAACTTGTACTTAGACATCACCTAATCTTGGTATTATTAACAGATTATGTACGTCTGAAGATTCTGCCCATAAACATAATTAATTAAATATTTGAGCGTCATTCATCGGCACATGTATCAGCTGTCATACCACAAATTAAACAAAACCAAAGTTTTAACAAAATTCCAGCAGCCATTTTTGAATGATTAGGAAAACAAAAAAATCAAACACATATGTAACTTTAGTAGAACATTTTATCATATCGTCACTGGAAAGCCAATAATACTAAAGCGCCATTTTGGCCAAAATGAGTTATATATATCGTTGAAAAGGATTTTTTTTCTGCGTCGATTGGTCTAGGTTTCGTATTGATCTGAGCACTTTTTTGGCGCTTTAGCACTTCAAAATAAGGAGATTTTTCATCATTTTGAATTTGCGACAAATACTTACGTAGTACAAGTTATGATTAATTTTTAGTAGTTGTCACTTCAGTTTTTTTCATGCTCTGACACCAGCTAATTAAACCTTGTTTAGCAACTTAAAATACTGATTTTGAATCATTGATGTCGCTTTAGTATTTTTTGCCGGCCGTAACTACTAGTTGATAACGTAGCAAAGTAAATTTGCTTTACGTAGAAGCTGATTAGCATGGCGCTTTAGTATATTTTGTCTACGTGCTGTTTTGATGGGGAACGGTTTTAGTGATTTTGCCTTACATATATAAGTATTTGAGTATCTATTTAGAATTTTTTACATTCAATAAAATTGAGTAATTATTTTATTAAGTATCGACAATTCTAGTAGACAAAATATGAATGGTTCGTTTAGCATTTAGTTAGGTCAAAAACTTAAAAAAATATTCCGTTAAGTCTTTTCAAATTATATTTCGTTCTGATTACGATTCGATAAGTACTTATGATTATCCGCTGCAGAGTGAATTGTTCAGATTATTCGAGAGTTTAAGACTAGGTAAGTAAATTAATGTTAAACAGTTGTTTTTTTCTTGAGCATGAAATTAGAGCCACAATTTCTTGTAACTTATTTATAAATATTATATTATTTTACTTTGCCGGTACGTACTGCAACTTTTAAGAAATCTAACCCACAGAAAATAGCAATAAAATTTACAATGGCAAAATATGATCTAGTTGAAAAAATAGAAATAACAAAAAAATCTATAAATTAAACCAATATATAAAACTTGATTGCCCATTTCAAAGAAGAAATACCATGATTCGTCGAAACTTTGTACCTAAATCTAACATAGTTCCTGAAATTTATCATTAGGAAAACTTACAAAAAATTTCCTTGTGCCATAAATGTCCAAGACACCCTGTAAGATACGGATGTAAAAGACAATATATTATTACCCAGATAATTATTATCATTGGTGTAGTAATTATAAGTTTGCCTGGAGGAAATCGCACTTAGCGATAAGGCCGCCCATTGTACATTTTAAACCCTGCATATTCTATTCTATTCTATTCTATAAATACTGTTATGGGCAATTACCTACCAAAATACTTACTAATTGTTTTCTTACTACTTTTTTGGCACAAATGCATGATAATATCGTACTGGCATTTTGTTCTAAAATGCATAAATGCATTTTAGAACAAAATGCCAGTATCTAAAATGCATAAGTAATAGATACCGATTAGTTATAACTAATCGGTATCTATTATTTATGCATTTTAGAACACTATACCAGTACGCTACAATATAAAACGCGATCACACTAAACTTATGATAATTAATTATTATATCTTGAATTTTATTCTGACAAGCATTTCTTTATTTAATTCCCTATAATATTTATATTCAACAGCCTCTGTGGCGTAGCGGCAGTGAACGCAACCGCTACGCAGGAGGCGCGGATTTGATACCCGCTTAGTGCAAATAATAATGTGCATGAATACGAGTATTTGAATTGGTCTGGACTCTGGTAGTGCCTCGGAGAGCACGTTAAGCTGTTCGATCCAGGTTCTACCCTATGGTCCGCATACCATCCAGGTGGGTTGCCATACAACACCTATGGCAGTCGTTACGGGTAGTTGGAGCCCTCAAAGGTCGGACCTTAGTTTAACTACAGAACTTTGATTTCGCCAATTTGGTTGTGGAGGTCAGATGGCAGTAAATATTTGAAATGGGATCACGCGTTGAGAAATTGAAAAATCATTTTCTCTTTCATCCCCTCTCCCACAAGAACCCGTTTAAAATATCGAGATCAAAAGAAGTATCCTAGAATCGTCCTCGCCTAAGCTCAGATGGTGTTCGACGAAGCGACCTCACCTGCATGAGGTGCACCTGTTTGCAACTAACGAGGCTCCGCGTATTTATTTAGGAACCACCGTGCAGCTGTAAAAAGCCCCCCAAGTAACCTAACCCCGATTGGGTTGCGTTCGGGGTTCAGCAGTTGCCCAGTATGATGTAGCAGGGAGGGGGAATAGTAGGCGCTAAGTGGATTCTAGTGTAGCTGACGGCCGCCGCCGGCCAGGGAGATCCGTAGAAACGCGGGTCGGCTTCCGTCTCACCACACCACACAGCCATAGATGAAGCTAATCCATACGCTTTGTCACTAACTGCTTTAGCAAATATCGCACCGTCTTCACGTCTCCCTTCATTTCCCAAATATCATGGCAGCGCAAAAAAGAAAAAGAGGTATCACAGTGGCCGCTGCGACTAATTCCCGAAACGCTCTGTTCGAGGTGGAGCTCGCAAACATCCGCGGACTCCAGACCAACCTCGACATCGTCCTTCACCACCTAAAGACGATACAGATACAGCTAGCTGTGATGTTCCTAACGGAGATGCAAATGTGCCACCCTGACGATCAGTCGTACTTGTGTTTCCCTGTTAGGATACAAGCCTACTAGTAGTACTAGTGGCTTTAGGCCAAAACGATCAATGGGTGATCTCCTGGCGTACATAACACACACTTGTGGTGAGGCTATGGAGAGACACAGCGAATCCCTGGCTATTAGCCCAGACATCGCTAAAGTCTATGATAGAGTATGGCTTGCGCCGCTTCTTTCCAAGCTGCTGATAACGCTGGTTGGCCAGCTTCCTGCACGGGCAACGTATACGGGTTCTCTGTGTTGGCCAGGCTTCCTGCTTCTTGCAGGTCAATACCAGAGTACCACAGGGATCGGTATTATCTCCAACTCTCTTTCTTCTGCATATCAACGACATGCTGTCTCTTGGGTGCATTCATCGTTATGCGGACGTGTACTCTGCATGGGAGCTATTCCGGCCTTCCAGTGGATGGGCAACGCGACGTGGAGGAAAAGAGACGGCAACTCGTGGCGGATCTCGACCGGAACCTGGGTCGCATTACCCAATGGGTTCTGACAACCTGGTCGAGTTCAATGCCAGAAAAACACAAGCGTGTGCGTTTACAGCTAAATCCCCATTCCTACCCCTACCCTCTTTTCAGAACATTACGGTTCTACTAAAAACCAACCTGGAGATCCTCGGTATATACGTCCGGCGTGAGCACAATCACAAAAACGACGTAGAGAGTTGTATAATATTGGGCTGTGGGCTGGCCTCAATAAGGCGAGGCGGTAATTCACGCCACACCAGAGATGTTTGTATGTAAGACGCAGATTCACCCCTTCTTCGAATAATATTGTCACCTTTGGGTCTATAACTCCGCGAGGTATTTACTAGACGCACTTGACGCTGTGCAGAGATGTGGTTGTCCTGAGGAGACGGGAGGCCTCGAGCCGTTAGCGCAGTGAAGAACCATAGCGTCTTTGGCTGTCTTCTACCGAATGTATCACGGCGCATGTTCTGAAGAGCTATTCAACCTGATCCCACCCTCTCCTTTCCGATCCCCCCGACAACGTGTGCCGGGCAGAGGTGCCACTCATACACAGTGGAGAGAATCTTCGCCAAAACTGAGCGTTTCAAAAGATCGTTCCTCTGTCTAACTATAAAAACCTGAAACGACCTGCCCGCCACACGTGTTTCTCTCATCTTACGATCCCGGGTTCCCGCCAACTTGAGGATCACTGTCAGGAGTCTCACGGACTGTAAAGGCCCTCTTCTCTCATCTCTAGATGCGCTACGGCTTTTCATCAGTGGCGACGTCAATTTGACGAGCTTAATATAAAAAAAACAGTAATAATTAAATAAAAAAGATGCTGTGTCAAAATCAAAATATGAATTAGTAAGTATTCTCAATTATTTTGTTTGCAACTAGTGCAATTATTAAGATTTACTTTCTATTGATAATGTCTGTTAAGAAAAATAAATTCAAATTAGAACGATCAATCTTATTATTAAGTATTTTTGGCATAGCAATGATCCCAACAAATAACTCTATACATCGCTTTACCGTGCAGTCCTTTGACATATTGTAGTGTTTAAGTATTATTATCCTGAGAGTATATCCACCTGTAATGCATGTTAGTACTTTTTCCATGCATACTTTTGAAAGAATAAGAGTTGTCAGTAATTTCCGATCACAATACCTTAAAATAATGAATAAGATAAGTACTTTTTCATTACCAAGTGTACAGAGCATTTGTACTTAAGCGACAGCTATCTCTTGAATCAAGCAAATTGTGCAAAATATATTGATTCCAGAACATAGGAAATAGTGTAACAATAATATATTTGCTTTTACTGTACGTCAATTACTAAATTAGAAAAAGTTATGCCTAGTTTTCTGAAAAAAAAAACTTTAATTCGCTCTCCTGTAAAATGGCCTTTTGGCGCTTTAGTATTATTGGCTTTCCAGTGACGATATAAGCCCAATTCGCATCATACAAAACCTTTTTCAACATGTCGTATAAAAGTTATGGCGTATTTACCGTCACAAAAGTTTGTCCGTTTTGTGACGTATTTACAATTGAACCATCCTCAACTCTCGCTTAGCAAAGCCTAACAAATTCAGATGAATATTTTTATGAAAAGAAGTTGTAAAATTCGACGGACCAATTTTCTTTGAGAGGACATTTTTAAAATATTTTTGGAATAACAAACACACTAATGGTATCATTTGACTCGCATTGTCGTGGTAGCAATTGAAAAAAAAAACGTCTTGGAATATCATTCTTATTTTAAGTTTAAAAATATAACGTGATTTTTGTGAAAAGAAGTTGAAAGTGAACTACCCACTTTCTTTTAACGACGATTTCTAAAGTCTCTAGAAATTATAGCTGTAATCTAGATTTTAAATTAGTTTCTAAAAATATATTTCAGTTTTAAGTTTTCGTCCTCAATGAAGTAAAAATATATCTTTTCAGTAAATATTAGTCCGTGTTGGTCACCCCTAGTTTCACTATAATACAGTCGTTGGGGACAAAAATGTTTCCAAACAATGGCGATACAAAAACTTTCGGATGATTAATCGCTCAAACACGTAAGGGTAAAGGTCCTCTCCATCAACGTCATCAAACAGAAAAATGTCTTCCTTCAAATAATGACTGATTCGATGTCTTTTACTCTATTGTGTTTCTGTATTGATTTATAGTGTACTAGATATCGGCCGCAGCTTTCCGCGCCTGATGAAGTTCTCACCTACCTGATTCTATAAGAACATGTTCCCGAAAAAAGAATACGCATTTTCCTTACAGCTAAAATGGTTCAGGTGTTTAAATGTAACTGAGTTGTTACAGTTTATTTTCACACTCTTTCATCCATTTTTAGAAATCCTTAAATATTATTTAGATACTATTTAGATATCGCTCTGACATTACAGTAATACATTTAGGTAACTAAAAGTTAATAGTTTTGGTACAATGTAATAATACTCTTTCTTCTATTAAGCGGGTAGGTACTGGGCTTGTACCTAGCTAAGTTTTGAACGCGTAACAAGTTGTTAAAAAGTCCCAAGAAATTTAGCAGTTAATCCACTTTCTAAGGCTTGTGTTCCAGCCAGTACCTATGACTACAGTACTTAGATATCGCCAACTGGTTGTGAAGGTCAAATGGCAATAGTTTCATGGAAAATATCAAAGTTCAATTAGACTGGAAAGACGACCCCAACTAGATTGCGAAGAGGCTCGGTGGATGATGACTAAAGTTTGTGTGTTGATGAAATAAAAAATCTGTTCTTTGTTAGAAGAGAGAGTTTTGTGAATATTACTGAAGATTCCGAGTGTTAGATTGTAATTCCAACCGGGTTCAGTAGATGTAAATTTCTACTCAAAGTGATGACTTACTAAGAATTTTACTTATAAAAGCCCTTTTTTTCCACTTTCCTTGCTGATAGAATATGTCTCGAAAACTCAGCAACCCCAGTTTTCTTTCTAATTTCATTTTCATACTGCTACCGAGATTTTTTCATATTCCCAGAAACAACCAATTAGTGCTATGGAAGCGAATACTTTCTCTCTCGATAAATATTTTTTAGCAAACGTGGCATTATACCTGTACTTCAAATACCTATTCTATGTATGTACCTAATTTGTATATATATGTATCTACTAACAAACAAAGAAAAAAGACTGCCTCGCTTGCGCGGTCGGTAGGGTCGTAGCCGCCTGCCGCACTTTAGGTCCTGGGTTCGATTCCCGGGTGGGTCCAAATATTTGTGTGATCCACAAATGTTTGTTTTTGGAGTTTACGTGTTTTCTATGTATAATATGTATGTATTTAGAAATATATAAGTATGTCTATCAGTCGTCTAGATTCCATAGCACATGCTTATATTAGCTTAATTTGGACTAGACGATAAATAGAATGTCCACAAAAAGTTTAGACGATAGAAAACATTTTTTTGTGGACAAAGTGTGTGTCGGAACTTCTGGGGTTATTATTATATTACGTGACTCCCAGCCGTGGGCAGTATCATAGGCACTGTAGACAGCATCCATGAGGATTTTCACACGTAAAAAACAGGAACATACTTAAACAATTTCATTTTGAAAATTTCATTTAGATAGATAGATAGATAGATACTCTTTATTGTAATACCAAAATACATTCATTTTATTGGTACTAAGAATGTCTGAGCTGGAATGTGAAGAGACAAAGGAACATAGAACAGAACAAAGAAGTGTTCTTCAAGCGGAGAGTGAAGAGAAGAGTGGAGGACCACTGTCAGAAGTCTTACGGACTGTGAGAGTGGCTCTTAATTGCTCGATGCGCAATGGCTTTCCTCAGGCTGTCAAAGTCAATTTGGGGAGCTTAATGTATAAAAAAAACATGTTGGAACGCACAAAGCTTCTTTATTTACCACGGAACCCTTACAAGCCAAATCACTACATAAATGGGAGTATTTGGCATACCCTCAATTTATACCGCTGTTATTTCAATTATTGTAAAACCTGTCCTATACTATCAGTATCGTTGAATTTATTTTCACAGATTGCTCTTTGACGGCGAAGTAATTGAATTCTAAGGTTTATTTCGTTGGAAGACATTTAATTTACCCGCATCAACTCAGCATTTTCTGAGTCACGTCAAGTAAAGTCTCTACCAGATAGAAAGCGTATTATACGAGGGGAAAAACAACGATTACAACACCAGGGCACTAATATTGTTATTATATAATGGACAAGAATATGTATATAGAAACTTATAGGTAAAATGTCATTAATCTCACATTAGGAATTTAGATACGGCTTAACGTCGTCGTACGGTCGACGAAAGATTACTACTGGTCGTTCGCTCTAACTTTGCCGCTCGGCTCCACACTAAAGTCGAATTTTTAATTAGACGAAGTAAATTGACAGCAGCTAATGTCACTTCTTCATACAATGTTGCTTATTTTCTATGACGAAGTGACATTAGCTACTGTCAATTTACTTCGTGTAATTAATAATTCGGGTATACGCCTCTACGCCAGCGGCAAAGTTAGAGCGAACGGGTAGTACTTGAAATGTCTTTAGTCTCTTAATAATACAAGGCAATGTTGTTTCAACTTCCGCTTGCACTTTTTAATTAAATTAGTATCATAACGCCACGAAAATTGTCGTCTCGTAGTATACAGTATAGGTACGTAGATACTTATTAATATATATAAGATAAAAGGCAGTTATCCGCAGCCCTTCAAGCATATATGGATCAGGTAGATCAAAGGATTCGTTTGGTTATTACTCGGCCCATTCTTCCATAAAGGATGTTTGGAAAGGAGGAAACCATGTTATAATGATCACATGTGTTTCTTTTTGAGAAAAGCCAAGGGGCCATCATTGTATTGATAAGCGGTTTATTTTTTAACATTCAAAGAACGTAGTGTTTAAAAGCATTTAATAGACATATATTAGCTAGCTGACCCTCGGGATTTTGTTTGCGTCACTTAAGGAGTATGAAAGGAGAGGCATTTTTTCTTCAGACTCATGGGAGCGTATGAAACTGCCCTGTTTGCTTAATTATAAAGAGCTTAAAGATTAAGTTTAATCTAAAACAATTCAGCAAAATTATCTTACAATATCCTAAATGATTAGGCTCTTAAATGATTAGGCAATCACGCCAGTTTAGAATGACACATTCAAAGGAAAGCTTCAACTAGAAATCAAGGTTTCCTTTGCCTGTGTCATTCTAAACTGGTTTATTCTAAACGTTTAGGGAAAGTTGAGATGCCTTTAATTTCTGAATTACAAAACACTCAACAATGAAACTTATGTGGAACAATCCTTAAAGTTTTCCCTTTTGGACATTAAAAAAAATTGAAATCGGACCACGCAGTGAGAAATTATAGCTGAACAAGTGAACACCCATTTCCTTCGGCTTCAGAATAGATTAGAGAACGCCCTAAAATTAAATTTTTCGAAATATTTTCCATGTGTCGACCCACTACAGTTTTATTGTATGTATAGATTGTCATTGACTGCTCCACGGTGTTGAATCCTACTAATAATAGAATAATAATATTATTATTAAAGTAAAAGTTTATGGGGAGAGATGTGTAATAGGAGTGTGGTCAATTCTTCGCTGGTAAATTTTAATAAACTTATCTATTGTGTGATGTATCCTAAACAAAAACAGGAGTTTTTCAAAGTTCTACCCTAAGAATTTATAGGGGCTTAAAATGTATGTAGTATGTCATGGGCCAAGCCAGACAGTAAGTTCTGTTGATATAGATACCTATTGAGAGGTATGTTTATTAATATTATGTATTCCCAGGGCGACCTAGCTTAGGAATGGTGACGCAACAGATCACGCGATCATAATATAAGTAGGGACGTTTTTTCTTTTATAGGTTTAGTACCTACTCCTAAAATAGAGATTATGTTTTTGCTCTAGAAGGGCTCTTGTTAAAGTTACCTAACAATCGTGAACCTATTACGAAATTGTTTCTATAAAAAATTGTAAAAAGCATCCGTGATAGCATGTCCTTCTTATAAGGTTAGTTCTCACAATAACCATTAAATAATGCAATATTGGCAACAACGGGACTTTTGTGAACGTTGTATTAATCCTTATTTAACTATATACACCTCCCTCTCTCTCTTATCTGTGTCACAAAAGAAATAGCACGGTTCAGTTAGTCTATACTAATATCATAAAGAGGAAAGATTTGTTTTTTTTTTTGTTTTTTTGTTTGTTTGTTTGTAACAAATAGGCTCGGAAACTACCGGACCGATAACAAAAATTCTTTTACCGTTGGGCAGCCACACTCTTTGTGGTGAACATAGTCTATATTTCATTCCCGTATTCCCACGGGAACGGGAACTACGCGGGTGAAACCGCATGACGTTCGCTAGTCATGGATAAAGATAAAAAGTTACCGAAAATTAATCGCACGTGGGTTATTGAGGGTTTCTTATCCTTGCTAATGACCATTTCCTCATGAAGGTTTTGCAGCTGTCATTATGTTGAAGGGTATTTTGACGGAACGTTTGCTTAACCTTAAGGGCCACACACACATTCAAGATCTGTACAAACATAACGTGTTTTAGTGTAGGTGACAGAATTGGAAACGAATAATTTGTATGTAGCTTTCGCACTGTGGTATTAATGACCCGTTGGTTGTTGAAATTTGACGCTAATACATCTCACTAATATTGTAAGCGTGAAACTTTATAGTGTGTATGTGAGGATGTGTGGGTGTTTGTTATTCTTCCACGCTGTGAAATTTGGTACAGAGGTAGATTATAGTTTAGAATAACATAAATACGGGCTAGTATTTACACCTGGAATTTTTTTTTTAAGATCGTGAACGGAAACACAAAATCTACGCGGGCGGAGCGGAGCACTTTTCCACGAACAAAATGAAGAGCACCTTGATTTGATTTTCGTCGTTAATGTTTTTTAACGACTTTCATTTTTATTAAGTACATACTTTTATTAAATTATTATCTCAGTTTGAAACTTGGTTCGGAAACAAGATGATATTTTCTTCTCATGTAACTGGTTACAAAGCACAGTTACAAAAGCTGCCGAAAGGGTACTGAAAGCATTAGAGAGAGTGTATAATATTTTCGCAACTGTATTTATTCTATTTTGTAATGTCAATCATTGTCATCACAGCGACCGTCATTAGGGCGGCGTGTCAGCTACCGGAACTTACATTATGTCATTTCTGACAGTGTGTACGTCCCCTAACCTTGGCTGCGACAGACGCAAACTAAAACAATAAATTATATGTAAAAATACAAGACTTGAGAAAAGAAACATTTGCTAGGTAAAATTGTATGTTTTGCAGAATACATTTATTTTTATCAATTTACGGTTTGCACTGAACTCGTAGAAACCGTGGAAGAGTTAAGTTGGTGACATATAAGTATAATACATAATTTGTTTTATGAAAACTGACCACTTTTAGTTCCAAAATTAAGCATCCCTAAATAAATAATTCTGTTGATGTATTTATAAAACCTTTTCAATTCTTTTTTTATACTTAAAGTGGCAGATAAGCGTACGGCCCACCAGGCGGACTGGTGGTCACCATAGCTTGTGAACGTTTGCAACACCAGAGGCGCCACACTCGCGCTGCCGATCCTGCAAGGACCTTCTAAGACCTCCTTTGAAGAACTCTATACTGTAGGCGTTTTTTGACAAACTACAATACGGTAAAATAGAGTCGAAAAGGTTTTAAACGTCACTTAGTTATTGCCACCCTCCATAATCATATTAATTGATCGGTGTAAGATAAGCATTGGCACCAAGTAGTGACGTCACTGGCTGTAATGGCGTTCAAGCGACTGAAAGGGGTGGTGACAGCTGCCGTATTGAGTTGCGTTTAACTTTGGTTCGAGATTCTACTGGGTATCTATGATTTAATATTAATATGTGAAGCCAAATATTTGTACCGTGTTTTAAGAAAGTTGCAGTAACGGATGTGAAGTGTGATACAAGTTTTTCCGGAGAAGGAATAAAGCAGTTTTTAATGAATTAGTATTGAATTTTCTTTCACGGTCTCTTGTAATAAATACTTGTTAATAACCAAAATATATAGGGCTGCACTATTTGAGTAATTTATTATTGTTATTATTCCATGGTGGTCTTAGGGCATAAAGAAAGCTAGAAGGCCCCAGACACAATCACACAGAGATCCGAACAAGTGAGTTTTCTGAAAATTTCTTCAACATTATTCCCTGCTCCCCTTTTAGAACCCGAACATCGTGTGCCAGGCAGAGGTGCTTTTCCAAACAGTAAGGAAAATCTTCGTCAGAACCTAGAGATTTTTATTGTATGTGTGTTTTATTATCAACAAAAAATATTAAAAACTAGCTGATGCGCGCGGCTTCGCCCGCGTGAAATTTGGTTCCCGTTCCCGCTTCCCGTGGGAACATTTTCCCGGGACAAAAAGTAGCCTATATGTTATTCCTGACTATACTTTATCCCTGTACCAAATTTAAGCCCAATCCGTTGAGCCGTTAGAGCGTGATTGAGTAACAAACATCCAAACATCCAAACATCCAAACATCTTCACAAACTTTCACATTTATAATATTAGTAGGAAGTAGGATAATAGTTGTTAATGCCCTTTATCCTATTTCCTCGTAGATTTGTCCTTACAAGTATGGACTTGTAAGGGCAAAATCTACGAGGAAATAGCAGTTGACCTATGGAGGTCAACTTACCCCAGGCGAATAGTCAACCTACCCCAAGCATGGGGTAGGTTGACCAGTTTTTCTTGTTGTATAAGATCTAGCCTGTACGCTATATTATAATGAGTTAAGTGCTTTTTGCTATATTTTTCCAAAGCTTAATAGTTAACCTATGAAATAAACCTGATTTTGAATTAATATACTATAAAGAAATAAAAATATAAGCCTTTAAGCTGAAACCTAGTCAACCAGCTCCAGTCTCCCCTACTACTAGAGCAGATGCTGACTTATTTCGGAAATCACAAATTATATCCTAAACAACAATTTGGCTTCAATAAAGAACGTTCAACTACCGATGTTGGTGTATCTTCTTCGTTCTTAGGGGTATCAATCAATGATCACCGTTATTGAGACAATTTGATTGGATTGATTGGATTACAACCGTATAATAGACGTTAATATGACTTGTAAAATTGTCTTTAATATTCAAAAATCTTTAGATGCAGTTTTACTTACTTTGAAAATAAAGTAATATTTCCTTTCAACAAAACTTGCCATTATCAATATTAAGGGTACTTTACCTCCAACTACCGTCTTTGAATTCCACTCTGTATAGCTTGAAAATCGTTTCTAAAAGTTTCCTCATATTGGATCACATTTTTATGTAGGTACTTTATGTAAAAAGTACGGAGTAGGTACTCAAACTTGGAGAGTAACTCTATTTATATAACATACCTGTTGCGAGGATAACGGCTCCAGAAGCGATTCTGGAACAAAAATATTAAAGTTAGTAAGTACTATCGTCAACCTGAAGGTTCTTTTCTTTATGTTGAAACAGAAATAATAAATCTAACCTAGGTACATAGGTATTATGCTGAGGCCGCATTTGCGGTTACCTCAAGGGGTTTCTTAACTCAAAATGGCAGAACCAACGAAACTATAGACTCGGTTTCATTGGTTTTTACATTTTGTGGTTAGAAACCGCCCAAGGCAACCGCAAATGCGGCCTCAGCTTTTGGTTGCATTCTATTTGGATTAGTATTTATGGATTTATTTCTTAAGTATAAAATGCATATTTTAACTCTTTGGTGCATGTAATACAAGTGGCATATGATAAGGTTAATCAGATTTAATAAGATATGTAAGTAAGACTGTCCATTTCACCCTTTATTCTGGTTGGGTTGCAGCTGTTCGTGAACGCCGTTAATGCAATGAATACCTACTTGCGAAATACAAATTTATGTGCTATTTAAGGAAAATTATTTTAGTAAGCCATGTTTGCCTAGACCAATAAGAAAATCTATCCATAGCATCCTGCTTCAGTTTTCCCAAACACCTACAGTATGGGGTTCTTCAAAAGGGGTCCTTAGAAAGCTTTTACAAGATCGGCAGACCGAGAGTAGCACCTCCGGTGTTGCAAATTCCATAGCACAAATTAGAGATAGTACAGATGGAATTTTTTGTGTCCATAGGCTACAGTGACCTATGCTTGGTGAACGGTATGATTATCTGCCACCGTAGTGGTATAGAGAAACTACTCATAAACTTCGCTCCGACTTTTGGTATGTCATAAAATTGGCACCATTCGATGAATACGGATGTAAATGTAACCAATCAACTTTACACGGTCATAAAATTTCATAAAATTAACATCTCAGGCATTTATTTGAATTTAGTTCTTGATGTACGGTAGCGCAAAAAAACGAATTGACGTAATTTGATTTACAACTTTATTACGCCAATGGCACGATCTCATATATGGCTTTATTCATTACATTGTATTCAGAGGCAGTCAAACTCTTATCGCTTAAACGGCAGGTGAAGTGACTGCTCACTATTCTTACAAAAGCAGGCCTGAAACGGGTAACGTGACGTGAGAGGTTCACGCACGTCTCACGCCCCAAGAAGCGAACCCTTAGCCGCGGTGGTAACCAAAGTCTGCAGAAAATCCTGGAGCATCTTCTCGAAATTTTTATTAGTCACTGAGGATACTTAATGCATACAAGCAAAGAAATAATAAAATCTTTTCTTTTGAGGATTTCGTACTTAAAGGGTAAAACAGGGCCCCTACAACAAAATAATAATAACAATAAAGCCTAAAGTAGGTTTTATCTTTATACTGTGCTATAACTAAGACTAAACCGGCCGCCTGTCTGTCAGCAGGCTGTATCTCGTGAACGGTAAAGTCTCATGATTATTATCACATATTTTTGTATTTCTTTTGCCGCTATTAATAAAAAATACTTACTTACTAAAATAAGAAAAACGTATTTATGAGGGGCTCCCATACTAACATTATTGACGACTGTTGGATTGAGCGTATCTCTTCTTTCTCCTATGGATTTCTTTATTATCGTTCTAAATACGACAGTATCTATAAAGAAAACTGCAGTAGCAATTTACAAAATTTAATTTCACTAAATGAAATTCTTACCGCGTAATGTTGCTAAGATTTATAGTTCGCGAGGCATTCAAATTATGCTTTAATGCCGCACTTTGTTATTATTATGGGTGGTTTATCTCAACTATAGAGCGATCGATGACTTCTATCGGGAGGGAAGGCGCCATACTGGAATTTCCCCTCTGTCAAAGCGTGCTTCAAAAGGATTGCATTTATACACACACATAATTATCTAAGAAATATGTTTGTGTGTCTGCTATTATAAGTGTATTGTTTTAATTGTTTTGTGACAGCCGATTTTTTTGTAGTGGTGTATAAGAACACGATTTCCCCACGCAACATATGACAGCCAGATAGATATGTATAGAGCAAACCTGCTATGTCTACTCCCCTTGTACTGGTCGCGCTGCTCTATGATCTCTACCGTTATCATGTTTCCCGTCAAAGTTCGTTTAATCACAGGTGATGATAGTATGCGTGTTTCATTTCACGCTTCATAAAACTAAATACCTCCGTGTTCACGCTAAACGCACTCATAATAAGGCAGAGAAAAAGACTTAAGACAGAGAAAAGTCGATTTGTGTCGAGATGCGTCTCTTTGTGCTCGCGTTGAGAAATATTATGTATTCAGAATATCTTCATCTATTAATATTATAAGCACAAAAGAGGTATACCGTATTATTCTATGTTATAAGGTTGAAAAGTTATTTCGGTTGAAGGCGCTAATTAATCACAGAAATACAGTAAGAATTAAAAATCATTTAAGGGTCGCACCCTATCACGTCATGCCCGTAATATATTAAATTAATATTATTATTTCTGACCAAATTCACGACGTTCCTTTAAATTCTTTTATAAAAAGCATACAGTAAATTTTAATATTAGAAAGTAAAAATTTGCGGAACCAGTCCAGTGTTTCTCGAGTTTTGCACTTAGCAACAAACTTAGTGATTCATTTTCATTAAATAGAAGATAGATTTGCTTTCGCGGGATGAAATGTATCTATACAATATGAAGATAGATTTGCCACAAGTGTGAAATTACTCTGTCAATTCACCCCTATGGCCATGAGTGAGTGGCGAATGTAATGAGTCTATCTATTTAGTGAGGCTTCTGTTTATTTTCTGAATGTTGGTAATAAACATCATGGAGTCGTAACATTGTATGACCATATATTACGCGATACTTGGGACTGCGTAGGCGATAAGACGTTATTACTATTTGATTACTTAATAAAGTGCATAAAGTGAATATCTAAGTAATAAAATTATCAGATGACCCACTCATCTTGTTGACACTCACTAAAACAAAACTCTATCCCTTAGTTAGGGGGTAAAATAATGGATAAAAGTTGTATGGAAGTTTGTCATTCATAAGGTACTAGGTGTTCCCCGTGGCTTCGACCGCGTTGAAGTCGTTATCGCGTATAAGTCGTTATATCGTAAAATCATAACCCTCCTTTTGCACAGTAGGTTAAAAAGTAGCCTATGTCCTTCCCAGGGTCTCAAACTAGCCCTATACAAAATTAAATCTCAATCGCTCCAGCCGTTTAGGCGTGAACGCGTAACAGTCAGACAGACAGACAAGAGTTACTTTCGCATTTATAATATTAGTAGGGATGAAACTAAACATTACCTATGTAAACTTTCTGTTTTGTATACAAAGCAACAGATGACGTTTTTACTAAATTTTCCTAAAAGTTGGTAAAAGCGGAATTAAAGTTTATACGGGAAGTTTTTCGTTTATAAAGATAGCAACACCAAATTTCGTATATGTTGGTACCTACTTCTAATTAATAAGAAATGATCACGACTTGTTTCGGGGTATAGTATTCTAAGCTCTTACCTTAAGGATGTAAAATAAGAGATGAAAGTTTGTTAGAAAATATTTATTTAAAAACAGATCATGGGGTGCCAGACTTCCTAAGCATATCACGAACGAAGCTAGAAGGCACAGATAGTAATAGATCAATAAAAGTTATATTCAATCAGCCAAGTCATTCTCCTTTAGAAATCATCTGTTTTAATAAAATATAATATTATTCGCTTAAGCGTACAATCAACTGGAAATTTAAAAAAAAAAACCATTCGTACTGCTCGTTCGCTCTAAGTTCGCCGCTCGATTCGGCGGGAAACTTTCAGACAAGCATTACATTGCGTTTAATAATTTTTCAAAAGTAGTGTAATTTTGAGTGTTTATGTGTAATTTATGGTGGATTATATTAAACATAAAGGTTCGACAACGTGCAAAAGTGTTGGAAAGTGATAAAGCGCAGTGAAACGCGAGTTTTTAGGTTTGTCGACGAATTCCACAGCAAGCCCTAGTAAGGTACCACCGCCTTACTAGAGTAGAACTTAGTCCAAACTTGGACATACATAAATATGCTGCTCATATGAAGAATCATAATATGAAAATGATTTATATTATTTTCACAATGAAATTTACTTGACTTTGGTATACTCTCAAACCGAGAAAGTCCAAGAACAAAAAAAAAAAAAAAAAAGAATTTTTAATAAGACGAAGTAAATTGACAGCAACTAATGTCACTTCTTCATACAATGTTGCTAATTTTCTATGACGAAGTGACATTAGCTACTGTCAATTTATTTCGTCTAATTAAAAATTCGGGTATACGCCTCTACGCCAGCGGCAAACTTAGAGCGAACGGGTAGCTTAAAACTAAACGGGCTCACGTTCGTTCATCATCATTATTCCAATGGTGATCTTATATATAAAAATGAATCGCAAAATGTGTTGGTAAGCGCATAACTTCAGAACGGGTGGACCGATTTCACTAATTCTTTTTTTGTTGTGTAAGGTATTGTCAGGAGAAGGTTCTTATCGAAGAAAAAATATTGTATTCCCACGGGAACGGGAACTACGCGGGTGAAACCGCGTGACTTCCTCTAGTTAGAAAATAATTACCATAATTTGGCAAACTTGATGATATGTTTTTGTCTTACTTCACAAGAAATGTGAGCTTGGAAATCTACAATTCGCCTTTGAATCCATCTTGAATTTGTAACAACCACTCACTTTGAAAGCAACACCTGAAACTGATGTCAAGGGCCTTTGATTAATGACTAATGAAGTTCAATCATTTTGACATTTAAGAAGTTTGTGAAGGGTAACATACTTATGAGTGATCTTGTTAAGGCTAGCACATGGCTCAAGTGTGCCGCCAAATTATCTTAATATGAAATTGAGATTGTAAATAGAAATTATTTATGTATAGAATTGGACCTATAAACATAATTTACAGGTGCATGTATGACTGTGTATTCGTACTGTGTATCTTAACTCTCTATCGGTAGACGGCGCCTAAGTTACCATGAGTTGAAATATTTCAATAGCTCCGATCGTGGCTCGATAGCTCAGTCGTCTACCTAGAGCGTTTGTGCGAATAAAGGTGGGTTTAAAATCTGGCTACAGCTTGAAACTTCTTCAACATTAAAATTATATGTATAACTTTTACATAAGGATGTACAAAGATACAATAAGTAGGCATCTTAAGTAAACTTGGTGCAATAAACAATGCAAAAATTTCTTACGTTCCTGTTCCTACTATCGTTTTTCTTTGTATAGCTCTGAACGATACTTA
The DNA here is from genome assembly GCA_933228765.1 of Miltochrista miniata. Classification (NCBI taxonomy): domain Eukaryota; kingdom Metazoa; phylum Arthropoda; class Insecta; order Lepidoptera; family Erebidae; genus Miltochrista; species Miltochrista miniata. The sequence goes on along the minus strand of OW121758.1, from coordinate 31,476,497 downwards.
TCTACCCTTCACAGATTACAAAGTCGTGATGATCTATTACAAGGTGATCCATAATAACTGACAAGCGGAACCCGGCAGCCATGGTTCTGAATATTCTTATCTCTGCAGACTCGAGAAGGATTGTATTAATTCTATCGCATACACCAAGTCATGTCATAAATAAATGTATTTTCTTTCTTTCTTTCTTTCTTCCTCAAGGGGTATATTGGCGAAAAAATTTAATATATTCTATGTTGTTTGGATTTGAAAACGAAAACTCTTACCACTTTAAAAAAAAAATGTGTTTTTTGTATAAACTCTATACTGTAAAAATTATTTGCAGAGCAGCTGCTTGGGTAAAATTGGGTTTTGAAGCGTAAAAGTTATAAGGGTTGAAAATTTATGGTCAACATTTGCCTGATTCTTGTAACATTCAACAGAGTGGCAACTAGGGGCTTGTATAACTTCTGAAAACCTTCAGTATCACCGTTTTAGGTAACAAGAATCTACCTTTATCTTGCGGCTCTACTTATTTAACGTGCCTCACATATAATATTAGAAAAAGCGTTCCAAATCTACTCAATCGACAAAGATTGATCTATCACTTATAGACAAAGGCATTACTCTAATAAAAGATAATAAGCTACCTAGCAAAGAAACCTTTTGAAGGCTTACAAGGTTGACCAAATACACTTACTGTCTGTTTACTTACAAATATTGTCTTTAATCATATAGAATGAGGCCGAAATTGCGAAGGTTTTGAAGGTTTCAAAGCTTCTTTCCTCCTCATTCCAATTATAGGAAGCCAACTTGAAGGACTTCGCAAACTAAAAGCCTTGTCTTAATTAGTTTAGTGCTTTTAATTGTGGCTTTCAGACCAAAAACTGAGGTCTAAAATAACTTGAACTAATTTGTTTTACGCTTGCTTGTTTAGTTGGTAAAGATAGTTTTCGTTAGTTCTGTGCTGGAACAGCGCCATTTTTGAATGAGTTTGCAACGTGTCTTGTTATTTGGATTGAAATTAGATTAGATAATAATTTAGCAATTTGGGATTGACTGGATTGTGTGTTATGGCGTAATTTGTGAGAGCAGTGAACTACCGTAGGCTGATTAATAAATTAGTAATTTAATGTAGTTTGTGTTTCATTTGTAGTGAACATTATGATAATATCACCAAATTATAAATAACCAACACCAATCTAGATAGCAAACTCCATCATCAAATTCAACCTAATGTATGTAGTCTATAGGGTTCCGGCTGTGAGGGTGTCTATTTATTAAAATATCACAGTTCAAGCTACTCGTGAAAGACCCTAATTTTGTTAAATCAAAGACTGGACTTTAGGATTTAAAGTAGTTGTCCTCAAGGGCCTATAATTTTTTCCAACCTGTATATCAAGTACTAGCGGACGTCACGCGTAGTTCCCGTTCCCGTGGGAATACGGGAATGGAGTGTAGCCTATGTTCTCCGCAAGGAGTGTAGCTTCCCAACAGTGAAAGAATTTTTGAAGTCGGTCCAGTTCCGGAGCCTATTCGTTACAAACAAACAAACAAAAAAAAAAACAAATATTTCCTCTTTATAATATTAGTATAGATGACTTACGAGTACAAAGTACTTACGTAAACTTACGTAAGCTTACGTATTTATACAGAAATCTAAGCGCACGGCAGTGCGCAGGCCAAGTTCCAGAAACAGGCCGCGCATATGCCGTACACTATTTACACAAACCGTTTCGAACCACTTTTGACCCCCCTGTAGCTCAGTGCCTACCTATTGCAAGTACAGAAATAAATTTCTATTAACACGAAATACTGTTAACAGACATTCAATTTGTTTACCACTCGGTATTATGGGGCTACAAAAATAGGTCAAAATAATAGATATATTACCCGTTGGCATGTATCAAAGGAAATGAAGATATTCATATGGTTTACTTGCGGAAGTTTGTCCACAATCGGAACACTGTGATCTATCGGAAACTAATAAACATGTTATACATTTAGTTTTGTATACGAATATCAGTTTTAATACATTTTGTGTTTATTTTATACAGCAGCATGTTCCATGGACCATGAACTATATTTCGGATGTAGTTATTACGATGTTGTTTCGTAACTGGAAGTTTGTTTATTTTACCCGCATTTTATGAAAGAAAAACATATGAGGCGTGAGTTCTTCATCCTCCGAACGTATAACAGCAGGTAGATTCGCTTTGTCCTTGCCAGTTTCATGATTTTATGAGTTTGACGCTTCTAGTCTTGCAAACTTCTAAGGGTTTCCTACAACTATTATAAAACTCGCTTGGCGAAAGCTTATAAAAACTCTACATGCGATAAAAAGTAAAAGCTTTCGATTGCTTTGGATATCGAATCAACAAACACATGTTTTTTTTGTAAGATTTTTAGCATAAAAAATTCATACAAGTTAGTAGCTAAAGTGGAGTCATTTTAATAGGTAACATTTGACAAGTCATCAAAAATCGCACTTGTAACGGCGGGCATAAAATAATATATTTTTTTGTTTTTTTTTTAAACTGCACAATTGCATAACTATTTTCAATCGCGATTGCATAATAATGACAGATACGAGTAATTTTACGTTTTGCTTTCACTAATAAATGTTTGTACGGACAGACGGCAAATGTTACCTGTTAAAATGACGCCACTCTAGAACTAATTTGTGTGAATAATTTATTTTCCAAAATATATAGACATTTTTATGACTTATTAATGCGTTAACTTGTAAAGCCTACTTATCTTTAATTATAAAAAAAAACCGTTTGAAACTAAGTAGAAAGTCTAATGGAAAAATTGGATTCGGCGGGAAACTTTCAGACAAGCTTTGCATTTCGTTACAACAATTTTTCAAAACTGGTGTATTTTTGAGTTTATAAGTGTAATCTATTGTGGATTATTAAACATAAAGGTTCGACAACGTGCAAAAGTGTTGAAAAGTTATAATGCGCAGTTAAACGCGAGTTTTTAGGTTTGTCGACAAATTCCACAGCAAGCCCTAGTAAGGTACCACCGCCTTACTAGAGTAGAACTTAGTCCAAACTTGGACATACATGAATGCGCTGCTGTTAAGAAGAATCTTGACATGAAAATAATTTATATTTTAACAATGAATTCAACTTGACTTTGGCATACTCTCAAGCCGAGAAAGTCCAAGAACAAGAAGAAAAAAAATGGAAAAATTGAAAGGTCACTGATTGCTGAACCCATGTGTCAAAGAATTTTGCAAAAACAAACCGCACCGAAGATAATCGCAGTGCGGACAGGCGCATAATGTGCTTTCACGTACAAACTGAACAAACTGAGCTAACATCTATAAAAAACTATTCAAACACACAGTAAGTTCAATGCTTTGAGGGCATTACGTAATTTGCAATTTAACCTCCATTGTCGCAATTCGTGGTACCCCAGGTATTTAATTTCCTCTTCCGTGTTTGCTGTGAGGTTAACCTGCATACATAATGGCCTATTTCCTAGGTTACTACCACTAAGCTTCTGCTGTCTGAATTTGTGTCAGCGATGTTACAAACTACTAGGTACTAATTTATATTTAAAAAAATAGAAGGGGTGGTGGTTGATGAGTAAACAAAATATTGGAGAGGTCAGTCCTCGTGCGGTAACATTTCCAGAAGACTGGTAGGAATGTAACGTTATACGGACTCTGAAACATACCTCCGACAGACGTTTCTCTGCCCTATGAGCCGCCGACAGAACGTTTCGATTATGAGTTATTCACCGACAGAACCTTTCAACTACGAACGTTTCGCCGACAGCACGATTAATCCGGCCATAATAAGTGAATGGTTAACACCCTGACTTGGATAGGTTAGGTCAGAAAACTAAGGCGGGAGCGAAGCGGAGCGGAGCTCCCGTCTTAACCTATTGTGGTTATTTTTTTTTGTTTTGTCAACGAGTTCTTTTTGTTGAACGATTCTGTCGTTGATTTACTCATGAATCAATCGTTCTGCCGGCGAAAGGTTCAGTCGGTGAACAACTCATAATCAAATCCGTTATACGACCATGCTTGACCTTAGTGCAAAAAATAAATTAGCTTTCTGTTTATGAAAACCATTTTGCATTTACTCTAAAATGATTGAAGCGCTTATTCACATGAATCCTAGGTTTCAACCTCAAACGGTTCAAACGTATGACATTCAACGAGTTTTGAGTCTAAGATGGGAGTTCTCTTTACTACCGTCTACTTTTGAAAACTTTTGAAAAATCACCTGCTTGAGTCGGGAATCGAACCAATTATTATGATACCAACCGAAGGAGTCTTTTACATGGAACAATTTCTTTTAAACAATATAGTATCTTACATTAAAGGAAGACCAAGTAAAATTTGTTTTTATTGTAAAACTTACTCACTATCTAAAGAAAAAAAAAACAAAACAATTGAGGACCTCCTCCTTTTTTTGAAGGTGGTTAAATAACTGTAGTGGTTTCTTTGAATGGGAATATTTGTTCTGATCACTTAACCAACCAACTGAGACTTGCCTATACTAGAGCGCTCCGAATCTTGCATCCTGTATATTTAAAGCATAAAGACTGGGCTCGGAAGTCCTTTTATGAATACGTCAGATACTTGACAAAAACCAGTGAATTTAAGATGTAAGCCACTTCCTTTTTGATGTAGTGAAAATATTAAACATTTACAAAGGATGTAACAGTTAGTTTTACATACGACGGAACCCGTTGGGTGGCACTGACGGTTAATAGATAAACGGACAAAGGGTTGCGCATCCCTTATACGTGAGAGGGTTATGTCGGCCGGGAACTGGGACACATTGCAGGTATATTACCGTAGTATATCTTTGTTTATTTTATAGAAAAATGTTGTTACATACATTAATATGGATACAATCTATTTTTCATAGTAGCATGTCTACGTTTTAATTAGCTGTGTATTTTACAGGTCCCTCATGTAAGAGGAACCCTTAAATGAGGGCCCAATAAAGGAGGGGCCTTTATTATTTTTCACATTTCTAATTTGTATTTTAATGTTATTTTTAAACTATCGCGGTATTTAACACTCATACTTATAGAATTCGGGACTTCACGCGATATATTGTTTACTTACATTCACCGACGTTTCGGACACGTTGCAGCGCCCGTAGTCGAGTCGCGGTTGGACTGAGGCGAGGATCAACAAAGAGGATTTTTTTTATATGTATTAAGCTCGAGAAATTGACGTCATCAGCCTGGTGGTAAGCCATGGCGCATCTAGCGATTGGGAGCCACTCTCATATTCCGTAAGACTTCTGCCAGTGGTCCTAAAGTGGGCCACCTGTGATATGCCTTTTCATGCTCCGCTTGCAGAACCCGAGATTGTAAGATGAGCGAAACACGTATGTGGGCAGATCGTTTCAGGTTTTTATAGTTCGACAGAGGAACGATCTTTTGAAACGGAGCGGACATTCTCTCCACTGGTAACCAAACACTTAACTACTACTGGTAGGGCTAATATGCTTGTCTATCACTTCAGTAGTATAAAAACGTTTGACAGTAGAACAGATCTGAAAAGGCAGTAATGTGTTATATTAGAAAAAGAAAGAAATATATAAAGCTGAAAAGCTGGTTATAATCCTTGTTATTCTAGTTGAATTTCTGATAATGTATGTGTATTACGACAATGTATCGCCTATCAGGGCTATTGTGATCGTCCCTGATATTATCAGAATACGGGTGACTTAAACCATTTTCGGGAATTTGGACAAGCGCTTTCAGAAAGGTTTATTTTGTGTGATTATTGGATGTTAGGATGTCCGTAATAGACACTTTAGCAAGGGATATGTATTGTTATTTTCCTAAGTAATATTGTTAGGCAAATAAAAGATAAATTTGCAGAGATAGACGTATCAATTTCCAGAATCTTGTAATGTGTAAATATTAGCAATGTCGGGTAAAGTTTTGGTGTCGGGAAACTTCGTAACAATCGCACTCATAATTTTAACTTTATGTCAATGTAATTAATTTCTATATAGTTTCTAAGAACAGCAATTAGTCGATGCAGAGGTAGAACGTAAAAATCTTTATTTTGCTTCGTAAATTTTGAAAAGTTGCCTTGTGGTAACCAGAAAAATTCTTTCTCCATAAAATCTTTTCAGGTAAACCGAATATGAACAATACTGAAAAACGATATGGCTCTCAAAAACATCCGTTCATCTGAGCTATTGAATGATTCTCGGCTTTAAAAGTGCACAGTGTCGCCGCCAACGTTCTCTGCGTCTTTTTGCTAATCTATAGTCAGATTACTCTATTACTAAAATAATAAGATACTTCCCTATCTATAATATTTCATGTAGTTATGATGATAATAGTTTTCATCTTTATTACTGGGTATTGATGTTTAAGACTTAGTTACAAGTGACTTAGAAATGATTTTGATTTTTTGGCAGTTTACTTGGCCGTATTATCACTGGCCCTAGCAGAATATCAGCGCTAACTCGCTAATTACGCGTGGTTGCATTAAAGCCGAGCTAGGGACCATTTCTGCCTCATGCAGGGATACTCATGTTATTCTCTGTTTACTGTATTTACTTTTATTATGTGTCCTTGCGGAGATTTCCACATCAAGGAAATAGTAAGTATCTAATCATAATTAATTTTATAAACCTTGCGTGGCATTAAGATGATTCAATTCTTCTAAGTCTTCAACCTAAGCGTTTCTTTAAACTAAAGTTGTGTAGCCCTCCGTGTTCTAAACCTACAGTTTTCATCTAAGCGTAGTTTAAAAAGAAATGAAAATGCGACTATATTTTGTGGGCCCATAATGTGTCCAGTTAATCAATAAGGCCGCTCAGAGCGTGCAATGTCAGAGGTCACAAGCTCAATTTCCGCAAACCTGCTGGTATTTCATTAACGCCGTGTACCTAAAACTCGCTTTTTGTATATTCAGTATTATTTAGACACTGCTCGGCCTACAACATACAAGCCATGTTGTATTTTTTCAAATTAAAATAAAATGCCACATACAACTCAAATGCTATCCAACTAGAGAAAGTAATCGGCCAGCTGCTGATAGAAACACACAGCTGATAAAGTCACAAACTGGAGGTAAGCTACACTTATAAGCTCCCACAAGAAAGGGTTATTAATGTTTTAGAAATCCATCCCCACGATGGTATAAAGCGGGGCTTCAAGTTCATTAAAGTATGCTACGGAAGTAGCCGGGGGGCACAGCTAGTATTATATGAAGTCTTCTTCACCTTCGTATCCTTAAAATGCTTTGGAAATAGGATTTCGTAAATTCAAAACATTTTAATTATTGCAGGGTTTAGAAATACCTACTTTTGAACATTCCATTGTTCATGATGCCTTTGGTCTTTATATTCAGATGGCAGAGATGTATTGTCATACTACTTTTGAACGATTTGGGTATTATTATTACTTCATAAAGAACTCTAGGGCGCATCGGTCTTAACTTTGTGAAGTACAAAGAGGACTTTTGGCATACTTCTAAACTAAGTCGTTAATTAGACATTGCGGAGTACGCACCGTTTTCTACTACACTCGAGAGCAATGAATCCGGGTCACTTAAAGAATGTTAAAAATCTCGGAAACTAAAAATGATAGGTTAATGCAATAAATTGTATTTAATAGACAATGTAATACTCCTTAAATGAAAGTAAAAAAAATATGAGTCACCATACATTTTATTAACACAAAATTACATAAAGAAAAAACTGCCGATCTCTCCTTAAAACAAAAATAGGAAACATGAAATTTTTGAACTTTATTACGATTTTCTTGAATTTTAATACTTCGTATTGCCTCCTCGTGCTTCCATTACTGCGTTTACGCGGTTTGGCATGCTGTACACCAAGTTCCTTATACGATTTTGGGGAATATTCTCCCATTCCTCTGTGAGAGCAATTTTGAGCTCACGAAGCGTGATTGGGGGAGGGTTTCGTTGTTTTACGCATCTGCCTAGCTCGTCCCAAGCATGCTCGATCGGGTTGATATCCGGGCTGCGCGCTGGCCACTCCATACGAGTAATGTTCATCTCTTGAAGGTAGTCATTCACAATCCTACGTGTATGAGGTCGGGCATTGTCATGCATAAATATAGCATCCTTACCTAAATTGACCATAAATGGACCAACGTGATCATTGAGGATTTCTTCCACATATCTTACGCTAGTTAAAGAGCCGTTTTCTATGATCACCAGCTCTGTGCGACTTTCAGAAGAAATTCCGGCCCACACAAGTACAGACCCACCACCGTAGGCTACTTTTTCTTCGGTGCATGCTTGCTTGAATCTTTCCCCTGGTCTTCGATACACTCTGTGTCTTCCATCGTGCTTGTAGAGCATAAATTTTGATTCGTCGGAGAACATAACTTTTGACCAATCTTCAATACTCCAATTTACGTGGCTCTGGGCATACCTTAGTCTCGAAATACGATGCCCACGCTCCAGTTTAGGGCCGTTTGCAAGTCTAAGGGGTTTTAAGTTAGATTCAGCAAGCCGACGTCTTACTGTCCATGCACTTGGGTTACTTCCTCCGAGGCGTCGAAACTGATTGGTGAGTTCAATTCCTGTGAGAAAGCGATTTCGAAGCATGGTGTTCACCAAGTATCGGTCTTCTCGTGCTGTGGTACACCTGGTTCTGCCCGTTCCTGGTCTGCGTAGGTTAGAACCAGTTTCTTCGTAACGTCGGAGAACTCTTTGTACTGTTGACAGCGACACACCGACAGTCCTGGCTGTATCGCGCTGACTCCGGCCGGTTTCCAGCATTGTAAGTATTCTGGTGCATTCTTCAGGCGTAAGCGACATAATTTCAGCTTGATTAATGAATATAGAGCACTATCAACATGGTTTATGTACCCACATAAATGACAGATTACAAACAAAAGCAACACCAAATGCTGTAATTTCGTAGTTCCATCTTCGAAAGTGGCCCTTTTTCAAATTTGATTTTTTTATGATATAACTTTACAATAACTAAGAAGTTTTAATACCTTCATTTAAGGAGTATTACATTGTCTATTAAATACAATTTATTGCATTAACCTAGCATTTTTAGTTTCCGAGATTTTTAGGATTCTTTAAGTGACCCGGATTCATTGCTCTCGAGTGTAGTTTAAAAGCTAATCAGCAGACCAAAGTGATAAAAGTTCGCACAAATAATGAAAGCACGACTAAGTAAACGCTATTTTTACCTAGTCTTAATTTAAACCATATAAAAAAAAGTGGAACGTGGTGGTTTCACAATTTTTTTAAAATATCGATTTAAAATCAAGACTAAGCTTTGAATACTACTGAACTAAAAAGGTATGTTTTTAATGACAAGCGTACCCTTTGCGTGACGGGAGCCGAGAGCCTTGCGGTTAACCTTTCGAGGTCGCACCCAGCCTTTTCGGCCGTAGGTTGGGTACCTTGTGGTTTAGCGGTAGAAGTCTGGTATAGGATCCATCAGGAATTTTACAGGTAAAATAAAACCGGCAAAGTGCGAGTCGGACTCGCACACACAGTACCAAAAAAATGGCAAAAATATGGTTTGTTGCGTGGGAGCACTTAATCCCCCCTTTTTTCTGATTATTGTATCTGTTGTTATAGCGGCAACACAGAAATACATCATCTGTGAAAGTTTCAGCTTTCTACGGTAAGTTCTACGGACAGCGAAATCTCATGAATACTCTCCCGTTTTCACCCCTTGGCTTGCTGTTTTCGTACCGTGCGTTGATAAGCTTTGACAAACATATCATTGTTAAAAGTTATTTTCTGAAACTGTCTGAAATTTCATACAAATAAACAGTATTCTTTATCACTGTATCAGTTAGCGTGCGTCACTGTAGTTTCGACAGTATCAAAGACACCCCCATGTATAACGTGAAATGGTGTACAAATTAAAATGTTAAGTAGCATCGGTATGCGAAGTGCCTTTATAACGCGTACCTAACATGCGATGTTTCGATTTATAGGTTTAAATATGTTTATAAAACAGATTTTTGATGGTCTTAGTGTTTTATATCAACAGCTAGAAGCCACTGTTTAAGCAGTCGAAGGCCTTTTCAAGCGGCTTGAAAATTTTCAACAGCAGGCAGTCACAACCTGCGCCTGTCTATTTCAAGATGGCAATACGGCTCACCACCTATTACGTGGGACAAATTCTAAGAAGGTAAAATGTGGGCCTACCCCTTCGGGGATAAAGGCGTGACCATATGTATGTATGTATGTTCTATATGTATTATACTGGGTGTTGTAGCCACTAGCTGGTAGCAGGGTTCCATACCTATCGATTTAACCCCCATGTATGTTCTACGATATTTTGTAGTTTTCGAGATATAATTTTTTTCGTTATTTTTCTACGTGGCTTTAAATAATTACAACTTCTTTTTGGTTCGACTTTTCTTGGATATTTTTTTATTATTATAATGCCTATTGATTGCAGTAGTATGGACAAAATAATCTCCTTCCTAACTTTGATACAAGATGTAAAAATTTTAATCGATAATAAAAAAATAGGGAATTATGCAGAACAATCTATTCAAAATATAATATATATAATCTAATTCAAAACACATTATTATTGCTGCAGCAGATCCAATCAACATTTTTCTTCTTCTTTTAAAAATAGTTTGGTAGTGGATTATAATAGTGTAACACGACGCGTAGGACGCTTAGATAGAACGACTATGGAAAGCGTGGCCGTTAAGTTAAAGACGATTTATTGAAGAATTATGGTTTTCCGACTCTTGAGACTTCTCTGCATTGATTTTTAATTAGATTTCGGCGGTTCCCATGTAGATGGGTGCTGTATGGTCACAGAAAATGGTGACCGAACACTAGGGGCACTCATAGTGTTAGCACAGACGAATCAATTTATTATTGGTTGCTCTAAGGTTTTAGCACTTAATACATCATTGTTCTCATGAAACCTCTAACGTAATGTTATTCCCAATTCCCCGCGTAATTAAAGCGCCACGTCACTAAATTAAAACGAGAGCAACTTTACATTTGATATGAGTAAATGTTGGCATAATCTCTATCGTAGTTTGTTACGTCAACATATTTGAGGGATTAAGTTTATAGCTGAGCGGGCTAAGTGTTTGTTAAACTCGGGTTACTGAATGGGTACCTACATTACATTGTATGTGTTTAAGTAACGTACATAGTACATATAAACATACATTATAGCACGCCTTTACCCAGACAGGAAAATTATATAACCTTTTTTTTTACACCACGTTGGTTGCCGGAAAAGCATACAGCCTATCAAGAGGACTGGTGTTCAGTTCGTAGCTTATGGACGTTTGCAACACCAAAGGCACTACACTCGCGCTGCCGACCTTGTAAAAACCTTCTAAGACCCCTTTTAATGAAGCTCATACTGTAGGCGTTTGGGAAAATCTTATAGTTATTTGCCATACGTATTATGGTGCGAGTAATTGCTGCGTTGAAATGGAGCCGCAGTTGTGACTGCCCACTGTTGAAAATTTTCAAGCCACCCATAAGATCTTCAAACTGGATTAAAGAGTGTCATTTTCCTGATAGTCGTAACCCACGGCTCAACGTGGCTTGCGGCGAATGGGATCCCTCCCAAACGGAAATTTCACAAAGTGGTCACTTATCTGAAGACCAGTGCTAGTGAAAGTTGCTAACTGCAGTGATCGTTTACAGAACACTGACTCCGCGGGTTTATTTTTATACCACCAATTTGGCAGACAAGCATACGGCCCACCAGATGTACCGGTGGTCACCGCTGCCTATGGACGTTTGCAACACCGGAGGCGCCACACTCGCGCTGCCGACCCTGCAAAACCCTCTAATATATGTGTGTGGGACATAAATACACAGACATAAATGTATATTCGCGGTTTTTATTATACGCACTAGTAAAATGCCGACCTAGTTACATATTGAGTAATGACTTATTATTTGGACAGACGGGCAGAGTATTATCTGTGAAAGCGATCTGTCGCGGGGTCAAGTACCGTTCTGTATTATTTGGATGTCAACAAACGGTTTAGTAACGTACTAAAAGGGAGGCCGCGACTCCACTAGACTATAATTTGGGTTACTACCTCCTTTTCCTATCGGAATTAAATGGTGGAGACCGCAACTTAGTCAACGTATAGGTAGCTTAACAAGCAAACAGTTGAAAATAATGGAGGCGTCGCAGTGCTGTACAAATCGCAACCCGATAGAAACGACCATTCATGTTACGGTAAAATGTATTATGTTAATTTTAGTCTTACTCACTATCATTATCTTTACTTCATTTATTAACAGACATACGTGACGTTGTTTACAGCATTTTAACAATGTCGTCAACAAGAAAAATATTAGTTCCATTTCTAGACCTTTTTGCCAAGCTGTGGGGAAGGGTGCCCACAGCTAGATAGCCTGAGCCTGGAACGTTAGCCTGTCGACCTAGATAAGTAAAGGGCGTTATAGGAACTGGTCAAGGGAGACGCAGAATCATAATATTGTAACGATTTATTTTCTGTCATGCAACCAACCACTTAATCATTGACAAGACAGTGTGTTTTCGCCTTAATAAAACTATGCTTAAACGTTTATAGAGTTTTGAGAAACGTTCCTTACCTGTACTTAATATTTCCCTAAGTATCCCTACATGCCATCCTACAAGTATAATACTTCTTTAAGTGCCACTTCATTCTTTACCGTTTCCAAAGGTGCATCAGCTTGCAGATGATGCTAAGAACGTGTGTACCTAAAGCAAGTTTACGTGCCAGTAGTGTTCGAAGGAAATTGGTTATTATCGTCGCTAGCACAAGGTGTAGATACTTGAACCATTAAGTCTCGATATCATGGTCGGACGTGACCGTTGCAGCGTTGATGTTGTTACAATCGAACTAAAGTTTGTTTTTCTTTTCTTCTTTTAACGAAGAAGTTTTCATTAGTAAATAGAATTTACCGATGAAAAATTTTCTGTACTAGTAACTAGTATTACTAGTAAATAGTATTAAAAACTCTTTTTTTACTAATACTAACGTGGCAGCCAATTATATGGTCAACTGATGGAAAGTGATCACATCAAGTACTGCCCACCCTGCAATAACAGCGGCCTTCTAAAAATAAAACATTCTACATTGTTAAACATGGTAATGTTGTTCAAAAACTTACAGTCTATATTAACTCCAACTCCTGTTATTAAAACACTGAGATAAATACCCAAAAATGAAACCGATAGAAAATAACTTTATCCATTTATATTCCGTTCAAATCCCATCCCAAATCCTACCAGAAATCATTTCATCTGTAATCTTTCCTTATTTCTTTCACGTCAGATCGTGTAACCAATGAGAACGATTTCGCTCATGTAGACCAGACATTAGTTCTGTACAACTTAACTCGTATATTGAACCCGCTATGGGGAAGAGGGTAATCAAGAGATTAATTAAGGTGAATTCGTATTTGCCGAATATTATGAGAAAAACATAGACCCTTGGGCTTGGAGTTGTTAAGTTCTTGCCATAGAGCAACGCGACCAGTACATGGGGAGTAGACATAGCATGTTTGCTCTATACAAATCTGACTGTCTTATGTTGAGGGGGGATATATATAGAACACTACAAAAGCAATCGGCTGTCACTATCATTATGAAACGTACACAAAACTATACAATCTTAATTTTTTATACTATTTGTAGTGTGTTATTGACAGAGGAGAAAGTCTCCATACGGCGTCTCCCCGCCTGATCAAAGTCATGGTCGTGTTGCTCTATAGTTCATGCTATTTCCGTTTGCAAAATAACCTTTATTTTTGGAACAAGATGTGTTGATTTCGCTTGGAGTATTGATATCGGTATTGTTAATATCACATTTTAATTTACGTGGATGGTATGTTGATGAAATTTGTCTATTGCAGACAGAGTAGAGTGATTAATAGATTCCGTTTTCAACTTATAAACTTTAAAAGAAATAAATCTGTTATGTTTGTAACTCGAGGCTATAAGCTTTTAAATATAGACGAACTTTGAAGATCAAGTAGGTACGGGATAAACTGAAAGGGGCATGTAATAATTATTAGAACAACGGGCGATCTTATTGCTAATAGCGATCTCTTCCAGACAACTTTGGTATAAAAAAAGAGCAGGAAAGAAAAGGTAGCAGATGGCGCACATTACATATTATATAAAAACAGATACCTAATATAATAACACATAATAGGTAGCAATGTAATACCACAGTAATACGTAATACACAGTAAGCAAATATTAAGAGAGTAGAAAGAAATAATAAAAGTTGTACCCACTTAAACATTTAGAGGGACATGAAGTGGTTCTTAACCATCCATCCCTACTAATATTATAAATGCGGAAGTAACTCTGTCTGTCTGTTACGCTTTTACGCCTAAACGGCTGGAGCGATTCAGATGAAAATTGGTATAGGGATAGTTCGAGGTCCTGGAAAGGACATAGGCACAGTATATATATATTTAACCAGTATTGTAACTCCCTACAAACGGACGAAGCGCAAACTATACCTACGAGTCTCGTTTTCGGCAGGCCTTTCAGCACGCAAGCAGGCGCCGCAGTCGCGATTGTGCCGAGTAGACGAATGGACGATGTGTCGTTTTTTAGATCGTAACCGCGCGTGTTTTATTTACTAAAAATATTTAATATGACAACTAGAGTCTGTTGCGCTTGTTTTGGTTGCATGAATGCGTCAATAACGCACCCAGAGATAACGTGTTTTAGAATACCTGGAAACTCCGAAAGGTAAGACTATAAATTGATTTTACTTAAGTACTAATTGGTACTATACTACTAGTTGGCTAAAGTTAAACAAAGTGATTGACACGAGTGAACTAGGCAGTTACATGAAGTAGGTATGTTTGTGTTTAAAACTAGACTTGTGCTTGCTCAGTCAGTGAACGGTGCGATCCAATATAGTACAATATCCAAAAAAAAAACTACTTCAAAACTCTTTTACGTGTAGGTAGTACATTTAGTTCCGTTGTCAGTTCGTAGTTATTTAATTGAGAGCAATGATTTAGGTATGTTTCAAGAGTATTCATTTCTTTGTGGATGACCGATGTTACAATACACTTAGCACCATATGAATTTGATTGACAGCATTTTTGTTACCTTTGATTTTTATTACACGCATAGAGACAAATATGAACTTCCAAAATTTAACACAACTTGACATTTTACGAAAAGTACTAGTGTACTAGAGACTGACTAGTACTTTCAAATCGAAAAATAGTTTTAATTTTGTAAATCGAAAAATTTAACGCAATGATTATAAAGACTAGAATTCCGTGATTCTATCACTGACGAAACATGTGATGAGCCGATTATTATTGTCTACGCCGCTTACTCGTTTTTAAATTTCTAGACCCGTCTCACTCAATCGTTAGTAGATAACGGGCGCTGCGCCGCCACGCCCCCGCCCCGCGCCGCCAGCCGTTGCGGGGATATTATATTATTACTCACAAAGTATTTTTTTGTTTAAATAAAAAAGGTACATATTTACTCGAAATGAAAGCCGGTTGTCAGTAAAACGACAATCCTTAATACAAATTGAAGGCCTTGTGGGCGGAATGAAAAAAATCAACTGCACTAGGCTCACTATCTATTACGCGTACGTAAAACTATAAAGTAAAATGTGGGCGTATACTATGCCTCTGCCTACACCTTTAGGGATAAAGGCGTGACTATATGAATGTATGTATGTACATATTTACAATCGCAATACTAAATAGAAAGTCAAAGTAGGCACATATTATTAAAATGCTGTAGGTGGGCAGCCCTATCCCATGCTCACGTACCGCGTGGCTGTAGGCATTTATTTCTAAAATCCGGCCGAGTCAAACTACAGTATACAGTAACATAGGCTACTTTTTTTTGACTGCGCAAAAGGGTTATGATTTTACGCGATAACAGACTTCTGCGCGGTCGAAGCCGCGGGGAACAGCTAGTATTTTTATAAAGCAAGCAAGTACCTACCCAAAACCTATATTTGTCCATTTCAATACGGTAATAGACTTCACTTTCTATTACGTAAGACAAACTACAAATGGTAAACTGGCGGCATATAGTGACTACGCCTCTGACTACATCTTCGGGTTCATTTACACCTTCAAAGTTTTCTATTTCATATTTTTACTGAAAGTAACTAACCAGGACATTACGCTAATTTCATATAAGAGAATGACATGCATTATTATCACAAAGTAGGATAACTTTATGCCTATTTTGCATAATAAATTTAGGCAGGAAGTATGCAAAGTAGGACATCCGTACAATTTACGATCGTATCTGTCAATGGGGTTGTAAAATTGCATAAGTTTGCTGCAATATTTCAACTGGATGTTTTGACAAGAACCTTATTGAAAACTTTGTAAGTAACATCTGCTGAAAAATATGATTGGGGTGGAGGCTGACGCAAGGAGTACAGTTACTCCCTACGTATAATAAATAAATATTCACGGACATTTAACACAACGCTATCTGATCCCAAAGTAAGCTAGGAATAACCTGCTTGTGTTATGGGTATCAGACCACGGATATTAATACTTATATACTTTTTAAATACATACATATTTTACATAGAAACACCCAAGACTCTTGAGACCAACATTTTATAGGTCACACAAATATTTGTCTCCGGTGGGAATCGAACCCACGACCTCCAGCGCCGCAGGCGGCATCACTACCGACTGCGCCTCAGAGGCAGTCGTATGTGTATGAACGTATGTGTATTTGAGTTGCAAGTTTCAGTCAGTATCATTTACATGTGTCCCTCTACATGTCTGTCATGTCCGATGGGGCCCTACCGTAATTAATATCTTACTCAAGCCTGTTCCACCTACCATGGAGTATCTGTTTAATAACAGTCGAGTCACATAGTGTTCTGCTTATATTCGCCATCACGTTAAGAAAGAGAAAAGAACCCGAGACTTTCAGTCGTAGGTAGTTTATAATAATGTTAAAAATTGGTAGATAGATGAGTTAGCCAAGGTCTGTTGGGAATCATGGGGTCATCCTTCCGAGGGACTATAAAAAGTAGGCATTAGGTAGCAAACGTGTGGTTTTTAGTCGATAGAAGTCAAACAGCATCCATGTAGGATTATCCTCATGTTAAAAAAAGACAGTTTGTAGGACAATCTATCTCTACCGGAGTAAGGTAGGCTGATTTACGAAATGAATTTAAAGGGTCTTGACAGACAAACGAACAACAAAGTTAACTGCTATCTAATAAGAGTTTCGTTTTTTCCTTTTGTGGTACGGAATTCTAAATATTCAGTAAATTTTACTCTAGTAGGTACTTTCTAAAGGACCACTTGTACACTAGTCCTCTGCAGTCTAAGTACGTTTGTTTTGCTATCCAATTAATGAAAACAGCAGGAAAAACAGTGTCAAGATGCTTTCCATTGACAAGTTTAACAAGCAACGGACGATCTCATTTCAAGAACAAACTGGGAAGCGATTATAAATTCAAAAGCAGCTATCTGCACAAATTTCTGGAAATATCCAACCCTTTGTTTGCCTTCCAGTCTAAAATTCAAAGTAATAGCTCGAGCCTGTTGCTCAATTCATAAACCGTCAAGAATAGATGAAATGACAGTGAAAGAACATAAAGGCACCGAGGGACGCATTTATAACGAAAATTATTTGCAATGTCATTACTGAAATCTTTGTGTTTGAAAATTGCCTCAATATAATGAGTGTTATTGCTATTTTCAGGTACAACGAGGATTTTGAATATCTTAAAGGGTAAAAGTAATTAGTTTCATCTTTTGAACCTAAATCAAAACACGTTTTTTGTGGATTATGGTTGATACTTTTAAAATTTAGTACCTACAAAATATCAATCGATTTGTGTGAAAACAGAATATATTTCTGTTTCCGTTGAAACTTTGAAATATAAAACGATATGAGAGCACAGTTGTATTCAAATATGCATATGTGTTATAATCTCTTGTGAATTGTTAGACTGAATAGTTCTTTTTATCCGACTGCACGACGCAAAGGAGGGTTTGTGTAAAATAAAGAAGCTCGTATGAGTGCTACCTACTCTCTCGGAACTGAATATCTCAACAACTAGGTGTGAGTCGCACAAGGTAACTGTCAGATTTGTCCTATTAAATAATACAAAAGGGAAACTACATACTAAATTCGCCGAGGCAACGCACACATAGACACCATAGTTGGTTCATATTTCCGTTCTTCCTGTTTCATTCTCAACAATAAATTAAACAACTAGAAACAAGTGCCGCTATCACGATAGCTATAAGTGCATAAGCCAAAGTTGACAACCCTAGCGCGACCGCCGAAGGAAGGTATAAAAAGTAGAGTATGTAGGTACATAAGATTTTCTTCTGTACTATTCTGTGTAAACAATCGATATAGATGTAAATAAATAAATATCTATGGACATCCTCACTCAAAGGCAGACCTTCTAACGAAACGGTCGTGTGTGTCTTTTGTGCGTATACATATACCTACCTAGATTAAGATAGGAAAAGTAGGTTAGTAATAATTTAAAAAAAAATCTACGTATTATAAACCTTCGATCAACAATACCTAAGCTTTATAAATTTTCGTAACGCGAACGAACAATAGCCATGTATAAAATGAGTTAGAATGAAATTGTGAAGTAGATTGATCAAGTAAGTATCTATTACTTTTTGCATATCCTCACTGATCAAATCCCTTTTTGTGATGATAAGTCCTCATACTCATCCCATCTCTTTTTATGATAAGATACATGATAAAAACAGCTTATCTTAATCACAATGTTTTTTTTCTACTCTTGTAAATCAAAAAAAGTTGCAACCATTTTTTCTTTTTTACGACCGCTGTAAAACGGAAGTACAAACTGATCACAGTAAAACCAAGTTTACGGTTTTTTGTAGATCATAATTTGTTTTACGGCGGAATAGACGGTTAATGCTTGGTCAAAATAAAACGTAAACAAACAGAGTCATGTGAATTTTTATGACGGTGTCAAGTAAACACAAATGTTAGGGTACACTATATTACCAGTTATAGTTTGTTCACCCATAATTGTTGAAGGCCTTATGGCATATAAATTTCAACTGTGGGTCGTCGCAACCTGCGCTCGGGTCTGCAGCGCGTGTGTAGCGCCTCTGGTGTTGCAAACGTCCATAGGCTACGGTAACCAACCTTTCGGTGGGCCATAAGCTTGTCGGCCACCTAAGTAGTATAAAAAAGTGGTTCGATAAAGGCGCAAAGTCAATAACGCAAGGCGTGGACCGGCTTGGGACTTTCGTCTTCTGCGTTTCGTCTTAACAATGCCTTCATTTATCGTCATATATCATTGGTCACGTTTCGTATGCGTATTGAGAGCTAAGGTCCAATAATATTTTTTATAGAGCTGCCCCTTCAGCTGAACCGGAATTTTTTTAAATATTATGTGAAACCGGAGGCTGTAGTGGTTTCTTTTTGAAATATGTATACATGATAGCTTGCTTGGTTATATTGCTGCTCGTTGCTCGCGATGTACGGTAAAGTTCCATAAACACTGTCAAGATCCTTACTCTCCACACGCGCATTACCGTTTAGGAGGCCACAACATCCGGTCCATAGTTTTGTTTATCTAGAGCCCTCCAACAAACGTCACAGTTTACTTCTACTTCTTACTTCCCACCGGAAGCACCTACGTAATACAACTTGTTGCTATTGAACAATTACTTGACACAGCATTATTAACGTACTTTTTGTAGCGAATTATATGCCTCAAGTTTCAAAAAATATCTTTAGCAGCTATAGACAAGAGGACAATAAATTTTATTGATTGAGAAACTTATTAGTGTAAAAGAGACCGTCATATTACGTCCTTTCGTTAAATGAATGTAAGTACGTATTTATTACCCGATCAACACAGTAATTGTTTACATTGACTTAATGAAACAAAAAGGTTTCAAAAGAAAGTTTCGGTAGGATTTGCATATTGAAAACCCAAGCAGTTAATCGGAAATGGCTAGGAGCCATGTTCAGACCTGTCCCACCCATGACATGTATTCACCAAAAGGATTATCAAAGCCGTTTGGGAGTTACAGAAACGGGACCAAATAGTGCGGACGCGTGACACACAGTTTATGATATTCCGCAGAAATGCAATCACTGTTGAATTTCAGTGGCCATTGGGTCGGATCTCTAGTACATTGCAATTTACCTCTGACTGCTTTTTGTATATATATATAAATATACAAAAAGCAGTCAGAAGCCTATACTATAAATCGTGTCAAAATGCAGTTTACATTCAGCACATTTTGTATTTTCGAAAACAAACAGACGTGAGCACATAAAAACCTATCCAATTTTGATATTGGCGTAAGAGGCTTTACGACTCAATTTGTTTGATCTTATTCCAAGCTTTTCGTAATTAAGTGTTATTAAAATGAAGACTTTCCTATCATCCTTACAGAGCTGTTCTGAAAAAATGGTATCTTTTTAATATTATAAAGCTGACGAGTTTGTTTGTTTGAACTCTAAGATCTCAGGAATACTGATTGGATACTGTAGAGCGGAACGGCTATGAAAAAAAAACTCGGCTGAGTGCAAGCCGGACTCGCACACGAAACGTTCCATGCCTAAAAACGCGAAAAAAGAATTGATGTAGAAGCCCATCTTATATACAGGGTGGAATTTAAAGACGGTAGTTGGAGGGAAAATACCCTTAATATTGATAATGGCTTTATTTTTAAAAGTAAGTAAAACTGCATTTTAAGATTTTTGAAATATCCACTGCTTGAGTCGGGAATCGAACCTGGGAGATGTGAAAAAAAACATCCTGTATTTTATGATACCCACCGAAACAGTCTTTAATAAGGATCAATTTCTTTTGAACAACATAGTATCTTAAATTAATTTGCTCGGAATGCAGAGATATAATGTGGGTAACAACTGTCCTGGCTGCTTGATTTTTTGTGGAATGAATTACAGAAGGCTTTGAATGTACCTTATCCCCGTCCTTTTCCTACCTCGACCCTTTCCTATCCACCAATCCTATTCCTACCTCATCTTCTTCCCATCCTTTCTCCGCCAAGCCAACGTTGCCGTGCGTATGTGCTGCGTGACTAGGGGCGAGCCTAGTATTAGCGTGCCAATTGCCCTGGGGCCGGGCGACCCCAGAAGAAGGCTAGCCTTACTTAGACATGCGGGGCTCTGTCTGGATGGACTTTATTTTCCCTTGCTTTTCGTGGGAACGCAATGGACAAAACCAAAAACAAAATCCGAAATGGCGGCGATGTGGTTCGCAACCCATGACGTCTCGTTTCCCATCGAGGCGAAAAGTGGACTTGGGATAGCCACTTTGCTACGTTGAATGTAAGAGGAGGTATGATAGACAAAATTGAGGAAGTATGCAAGATGATGAAAGAGAGACGACTCGATATTCTGTGCGTGAATGAGACAAAGAGGAAAGGATGTGACACCACCACACATGGACCCTACGCTGCCTACTGGTCGGGTGTGCCTAAAACCAGTAAAGCGTGTCAGGGCGTTGGTGTAGTACTGTCTGCGAGAATGAATGAATGTGTCACAGAATATGAATGTGTAAGCCCAAGACTCCTTTGGTTGAGGCTGAAGGTTGGACTTACCCGCATCTTTGTTTTAGGAGTATATGCTCCGCAAGATGCGCGGTGGTGCCGATCTTTACGAGAACAAAGTGAGAGGCAGGCATTTTGGGAGAGCATGAGTGATGTTTTGAGTAAGTGCAAACAAAATGAGAGGATAGTAATGTTAGGCGATTTTAATGGGTGGGTTGGAGTCAAGCGTGATGGGTATGAAAGAGTATTGGGAAAGTTTGGTGATGAGCGAGTGAATGAAAATGGAGAAAGTTTGCTTGAAGTATGTTTGGAGAAGAATCGTGTGGTGACTAACACCATGTTTCACCACAAATATATCCACTTGGTTACGAGACAAGAAGGAAGTAAGAGGAGCATGATTGACTTTGTGATTGTTGACGCAAGGATGAGAAAGAAAGTACTAGACACTCGAGCCTACCGCGGTGCTGGGATTGACACAGACCACTTCTTGGTTATCAGCCGAGTAAGAGGTCTGTTTCAGCGGTGGAGGCACCGTGTGCGTGAACCTGTTAGTGTACTAGAACGCATAAAAGTTGAGAATTTGCAAGAGATAGGTATAAAAGAGGAATATGTGAGCAACTAAGCAAAAAGTTTGATAATTTAGATGAAGTATGTGAGATTGAAGAATTATGGAAGCCGATTAAGGAAGGACTCGTGGAAGTTGCGATTGAAGTGTGTGGTGTGAGCAAGAGAAGCCAAGGATGTAAGTTAAAAAGAATGACCGCGGAAGTTCTGAAAGCGTTGTCTGAGAAGAAGAAAGCATGGTTGGACTGGCTGGCCACAAAGGCCAATCAAAGAATGCAGAAGGCAACGGATGAGGATGTACGAATGGCCAACGATGAGTATAAAAGGTATAAGCGTGTGGCAAAAGAGGTGTTAGTAAGAAAGAAGGAGAATGATAGAGATGAATTTGATAAAAGGTTATCTGGTGACTTCCAACAGAATATAAAATTCTTTTGGAAGTCCATAAAAGCGGTGAGGAGTCCACAGACCACATCACCGCTTAATAAGATCAGAAACCAGGATGGAAGTTTTGTGGGAGGAGAAGAGCGTGTGCTAAAAATATGGAAGGAGTATTTTGAAAGTCTATTTGATAAAGAAGATACGCAAGTGCAAACTCATTTTTGTGAAATGAATGAAATTGGCAATGAAAACGACATTAGTATGGAAGAAATAGTGGAAGCATTAAATAGTATGAAACTAGGCAAGGCTGCTGGGATTGATAGGGTTTCCGTTGAGATGCTGAAAGCAGGACGTGGCGTGGTGATTGACCAGCTGTACCGCCTTTTTAATCTGTGCTGGAGGAGTGGCAGCGTACCAAAAGAATGGTCCAAAGCCGTCATTGTGCCGCAGTACAAAGGAAAAGGGTCGCAGCAAGAGTGCAAAAATTACCGCGGCATAAGCTTGCTCAGCATCGTCGGTAAACTGTATGCGAAAATGTTGATAAAAAGAGTGATGAATGAAAGTGAAGGAAAAATGTGGGATGTTCAAGCAGGATTTATGAAAGGAAGGGGATGCATGGATCAGGTCTTCTCCTTACGACGCATAGCAGAAAAATTTTTGGCGAAAAGCCAAAAGGTATATTGCGTATTCGTAGATCTGGAGAAGGACTATGACAAAGTGGCGAGGAATGAACTATGGTCAACATTGTCTTTGTACGGGGTGAGCAGCAGCTTGATACGAGCACTGAAATCTCTTTATGAGGGCTCGAGTGCTTGTGTCAGGATCAACGGAGCTTGCACGGACTTCTTTAACATAGAAAGGGGTGTGAGACAGGGTTGTGTAGCGTCACCGTGGCTGTTTAACCTGTACATGGACAGTTGTTTGAAAGAATTGCAAGAGAGTGCGTGTGGTATAAAACTGAACGAGCTGACCATCAAATGCCTCCTATATGCTGACGATCAGGTGATCTTAGCTGCATCGGCGGAGGAGTTGCAGTTGATGGTTAATATTATGCATGAGGCGCTGAAAGGTAGAGGAATGAAAGTGAATGTAAGTAAGACTAAAGTAATGGTTTTTGAAAGAGAGAAATGTATGACAAATTGCCCTATTATTATCGAAGGGCAAAGAGTGGAACAGGTGAAAGAATTTGTATACCTGGGTTCAAAATTTACGAGGGATGGAAAGTGTGACCAGGATATTGAGAGAAGAGTTTTGGCAGGAAATCAAGTGAATGGGGCGATGCATACCTTTATGAGCAGTCAAAACGTGTCTAAGAAGGCAAGAGTGGCTGTGCATAGGGGTGTGCTTATCCCCACACTTATGTATGGTAGTGAAAGTTGGGTGTGGCAGAAGAAGCATGAAAGTAAAATTAATTCAGTGGAAATGAGAAGTCTGCGAAGTATAGCTGGAGTGAAATTGATGGACAAAGAAAGGAATAGCGTGATTAGAAAACAATGTGGTATAACTGAAGATGTAGTGACAAAGATAGAAAAAGGGATGCTTAGATGGTTTGGACATGTTCAGAGGATGGATGAAAATAGACTGACTAAACAGATCTATAAGGCGAGAATGAATGGGCAAGCTGGTAGGAGTCATCCTCGGCGTACGCATGGTAACCAAATTGATGACCTGCTGGAAAAAGGCCAGGTCAAGAGTACCCTTAACCGGCGAGCGTGTATGAAAGCACTTATGAAAGTAGAAGAAGCGAAAGTGGTATGCCAGGATCGTAGCAAGTGGAAAGCCATAGTCTCTGCCTACCCCGATGGGAAACAGGCGTGATGATATGTATGTATGTATCTTAAATTAAATGAAGATCAAGTAAAATGTGTTTTTATTGTAAAGCTTACTCACTATCTGAAGAAAAATAAACAGTCTTACTGAGAAAATCCTACTTTTTTTGAAGTTGGTTGGTTAAGTTACCAGAACGAATATTCCCATTCACATAAAATAGAATATCTTTTTAACCAACTTCAAAAAAAGGAGAAGAATCTCAATTAGACTGTTTTTTTTTCTTCAGATAGTGTGTAAGCTTTACAATAAAAACATATTTACTTGGTCTTCCTTTAATTTAAGATAGTATGTTACTTAAAAGAAATTGTTGGTTATTAAAGACTCTTTCGGTTGGTATCATAAAACACAGGTTGTTTTTTCTTTTTCATATATCCCAGGTTCGATTCCCGGCTCAAGCAGGTGATTTTTCAAAAATCTTTAAATGCAGTTTTACTTAATTTTGAAAATAAAGGAATGTTTCCTTTCAGCAAAACTTGCCATTATCAATATTAAGAGTATTTTCCCTCCAACTACCGTCTTTAAATTCCACCCTGTATATTATTTTTTTCCTATTTGATACATCATCTGTGAAATTTTCAGCGCTCTAGCTATCACGTTTCCTGAGATACATACAACCTCATGACAGACAGACAGACAGCGAAATCTCAGAAAATGGGTTTCATTTAACCCTAAAAAGTGGAGCAGACGCAGTTGCGAGGGTCAGCTAGTTTTAACCATAAAACCTTTCCGAATTTAATCAAACTGTGCTCTTACACGTGTTACAAGGGACTAACCGCAGATATTCTCATTTCGAGAGCTATTAAAATTAGATATAAACATCTGTGTTGAATTTCATCTCTCTAATTTCATTAAATTCGGTGGATTTGTGGTTAAATGAGTAGGTACCTAATATATCAAAAAATCAAAATTAATATATAATAGACTGGCAGACGTAACGCGGTTTCACCCGCGTTATTTCCATCCCCGTGGGAATACGGGAATAAAATATAGCCTATGTTCACCGCAAAGAGTGTAACTTCCCAACAGAGAAAGAAATTTTCAAATAGGTACAGTTTCGGAGCCTATTCGATGCAAGTAAACAAACAAACAAACAACCAAATCTTTCCTCTTTATAATATTATTATTATATATATATAGGATGGAATTTAAAGACGGTAGTTGGAGGTGAATAATGTTTTGCTAAAAGGAAAAACTTCAAAAAAAAGTAGGAGGTTCTCAATTAGACTGTTTTCTTTTCTTTAAATAGTAAGTAAGCTTTATTGTAAAACATATTTTACTTGATCTTCCTTTAATTTAAGAAACTATGTTGTTACAAAGAAATTGTTCCTTATTAACGACTCTTTCGGCTGGTATCATAAAATACAGGTGTATTTTTTTCACATCTTTCAGGTTCGATCCCGGCTCAAGCAGGTGATTTTTCAAAAATCTTTAAACGCAGTTTTACTTAGTTTTGAAAATAAAGGAATGTTTCATTTCAGCAAAATTTGCCATTATCAATATAAAGGGTACTTTACCTCCAACTGCCGTCTTTAAATTCCACCCTGTATACAGGATGAATTTTTCAAAAGGGATTGGATGGCCAAATCCGAAACTATAAGGAACAGCGAAAAATGCTCAAAGGAGTCACGAGCCCGATTTTGATGAAACTAAAAACCTCATCATTAGATTTTTGAAAAACCAATAATCCTAGCTGGGAATCGAACCCATTGATTTTGAAAAAAATACACACCCTATATTATTACACCATACGATAGTGTTGCTATTAAGGATATTATTCTGGGAAGTAATGACATACAGCAAACTAAAAGAAAGTGCTCATCTTTAACAAAATACAATTTATTTTTCTTACGCAAACTGATTAATTGTTCAAAATGTAGACCATGTTTTTTTTTAAGTGAGGGAAAATCCTCATGGATGTTATGTCCGGACTCCTACCGACTAAAAAACCTCGCGTAACGTTTAACTGCCTATGGTTGTGAGCCCCGGGTAAGCCCTCGGAAGGATGTCCCAGGACTCCCAACAGACCTACGGCCGCCTCTGCGGCCTCGCCCAGGTGGTGGTTCGGGTGCTAACCTGCGTCTTTGGGGCGGGTTTCGGGTGTGCTCCCGCTTCTAAGGGGGGGCGTGCGTGAGTTCCTCTCGTCACGCTGCCGTCATGGGCCTGCTTCTGTAAGGACGGTGAGCGACCCTCTCATCGTCCTCAGACCCCCGGTCATGGAGGCCGATAGTCCTAAATGTAGACCATTGTTTTCAACACATAGCTGGATTCGAGACCTCAAGGGTCGTACTGCATCCAATATTATTGATTCCGTTTAGAATATATTCCAAAGAATCATTCGGAGCATGATTTAAAACACGGAACAGTTACGATCTATTCAAACGAAACAAATTATGATACAAAATTTAGGTACATAAAATATGAATTCTATTAAAATTCTAAGCTTTCCTTAAATTTGTCGTATATCATTACTTCGCAGAATTTGATCCTTATCAGCGACACTATCGTATGGTGTAATTATAAAGGGTGTGTTTTTTTTTTCAAAACCAATCGGTTCGATTCCCAGCTAGGATTATTGGTTTTTCAAAAATCTAATGATGAGGTTTTAAGTTTTATCAAAATCGGGCTCGTGACTCCTTTGAGCATTTTTGGCTATTCCTTATAGTTTCGGATTTGGCCATCCAAGCCCTTTTCAAAAATTCACCCTGTATAGTACAGATTTGCTTTTTTCATACGTGTGGAATTTCTTCTGAAGGTTATTCTAAATTTCTTCAGACTTTGGCTACCACCGCAGCTTCAGAGGGCCTTAGGGAGTCCGGGTAGTATACCGCGAACTAGAGGTTAAGGGGTTGTTGGGGAATAAATACCGCTTCTTGGGCGTGAGGCCTGCGTGAAACTCTCACGTTACGCTACCGTAATGGAACTGCTTCTGTTAGGACGACTAGCAGACCTGTCAATAGCATTGTGGATTGTGAAATTGGCCCTCAATCGCTAAATGATGTCAAGGCTTACCAAAAGATGGCCGCAACTTTTTGATTTTACAATCTTTTGGTATATTTTTTAAAGGTTGCCTGTAACATTATTTGATACGCAATGTCTGTAATTTGTTGATTAATGGTTTACAATAAAGAATTTATTATTATTTTCTTTTTTAAACCCATGTTACCCCAAATTTTCCTGGTAATCTTATGCAGATATTATAATAGAAAGTTACCGTGAAAGATTTTCCCAGTGATAATAATATAATAATAGTAAAATTCTACTTTATGTTCAATCCTTGCTAATTTTATAAAATAATCAAATTATGTTATCTGTGCCTTTACACTTTATTAGTACATCCGAGTGACCCATTTAACCCAAAATGTCAAAATACTAAACTATTGTACTCGTATTCTAGTTAATTAACTTTAGAAGGGTTAGCGGGGTTAGAAGTATCCTTAACAAGGGGCTTTCAAAGATAATAACGTTGTTATTTCAATAACTTCATTATAAAGAATCGAAAAATGAAATAAATTGAAAAAGAGAATTAATTGAAGTTTCTGAATGGTTTTTTTCTCCATAAGTAGCTACGTAAAAACGACGGTAGCAGATACTCTAAAAGTGATTAAGTTTATAAGAAAAGCTTATAATTTTTTATAAAATTCTTTTACGAACTTCGTAATTTTATGATTACTTTTTATAAATATTTTTGGACATTCTTACACTGCGATATCTGAACCAAATTAAGCTATATACCTATATTAATATTAATTAAATTTTACCATGGGGTCAAGACAGCTTCTGATAAACATATTAATTAGACATCGAACAAATCAACGTGCTTATTATTATTCTCTTGTGGGGACACCGACACCGCCGGGCGGATGAGCCTTTCTGCTGCCCATTTCATCCAAAAAATCAACGAGCTTAACACAGAACAAGAAGAATAAGACACATGAACGTGAATTGAACCAACTACGGCTTTGAAGTGCTCGTAACCCTGCTTAGTGTTCTGTAAAAGCTAATCTTAAGCCACGGGCTGTTTTGGGGTGGGTGATCATCTGTAACATTATAGCGAAGAACATTTAAAATCCTGCATCGTGATATTAAAATTATCGCGACGAAGAATGATAATTATAATACAGTCGCAGGATTCTCCCTGTGTGTCGGAGAAACATTTATTTTATATACAGGGTTAGTTGTAATTAACTAGCATCCTCGCAGGGGCAGATATCTGGTATCATAAGTAACAAAGTTTGTTTTACGACTTTTCATAATTCGTTAAATTTTACTTTCATACAAAAAAATAATAATAATTTAGTTTTGCGTCTAATAGTTACCAACTCTATGTCGTAGTGTACGAGCATCGTAAAAATTAAGTAAACAAACTCGTATCATCAATTCATGCAATGTAGTCAATGCACGGATAGGAATTTAATAGTGTCGCGTTATAACAATAGAAACTTCAAAATGTATTATTAAGTAATTTATTCAGTTTTATTAAAAGTCGGTGATCCAAGGGTGTTTCTTATGATGTCTGCTACCTACCCCTGGGAGGATGTTAGTTAATTACAAATAACCCTGTATACGTAAGAAAAACATGGACTCTTACCGACTGATAATCACACGTTTCCTACCTACTGCCTAAGGAGTCCAGGGTAAGCCCGGAAGGATGTCTCCTGGACGGAGGAACATCTTATCCGCAACTTTACAAGCAGGATAACACCCAAACAACCCGGGGCACCGTATGAAATCGTCTAGTATGCAATGAAGGGAAAAAGACGGCGTGATATTCCGGGTATGAGATTTGGTTCCTGAAAGGGCAGGCAGAAGCAGACTATACTCCGGGTGGTCCTTACAGAAGCAGGCCCAAGGCAACGGCGGGACGTGACAGTGTCATGCATGCCACACGCCCCAAGAAGCGGGATAACACCCGAACAACCCCACAAAGATGCAGGATAGCACCCGAACCCCCTAGGTGATGTCGCAGTGGTATAGTCTGGCCATATCTGCTGTCCACTCTTCATCAACTGTCTAGGTAGGTATTTTTTTAAAGTTTCGAGATCTGTAGATTACATTTTTATGAACTAACTAGCTGACCCGCGCAACTTCGTTTGCGTGATAAATGAAGTACCGCTCGACCAATTTCGTGCAAACTTCACATGAACCATCTACTAAATAGTCCGAACAAAGCCTAATCATTTGGTTTGGATAGGTGAGCCCGTTCTTGAGTTATAAAATTACAACGAAAACTGGCATTGATTTTTATATATATAGATAAGATAGTACAAATAATATATTTTTATAATTAATCGCATGTGTACTCATGCTCTTTTTTCCCCGGCTCCGACCTCGCCGCGCGTACCTCAGAGAGGACACAGCCGTTATGGCCAGACCATAGCCAATGTCTGTTGAGAGTCGTGGGAATATCCTTCCGAAGGCTTACACGGGGCTTCCAATCGTGGGCAATAGGTAGTGAACGTGTGGTTTCTAGTCGGTAAGAGTTCGGCATAGCATTCACTTCGGATTTTCTTCACGTAAAAAAAAAATATAAGTACCTACTCCGATATTTCACTAGGTTGTGATTTTGTCTTGACAAGGACGAGATAGGTTGTGCTTATCTATTTGGAAATATTCAAGCTTACAACTTAGTTAAACGACTGCCATGTTTCTGACAGCCGCAACAAAAGACTTAACATGCCTTCCGAAGCACGGAAACATGCAGTGAAGTACAGCAAACATAATTAATATTTTCATTGTCTAATTTAGGTAATTTTGTTCAAACAATTAAGCAATTAATTATTTCTTAAAGGTCCTTTCCCACTGACTTGTATCGTATTATGATTTAGAGCAGAATTCGTCAAACTCAAAATAAGTTTCAATTAGTCAAGCAACTCTCTACCGTGAATTTTATTTACGCGGAATAAGTTCCCATGGGATGTGGGAACGGAAATAACTCTGTTCGCGTTTCCGCTTTCCGTAATGTAAATAAGTAAACCCCATATTAGTATTAAAATTTCGTTCGTAGGCTATGGTAACCTCTTTCCATTAGGTGGTCTGGTGGTGTAAGCTTGTCTGCCACATTATAAAAAAAAAGGAACAAAAATTTGCGGTAAAAACACGCTTGACCGTTGGACCTTTGAAACTTCTATCATGTTCGCGATTGATAGTAGGTGGCTCGAACTGTACCGCTCCGTTGACTTTGACTAATAGCCGTGGATAATATGACATGTAGGTCATATCGTGCGGTGGATAGGGTTATATTTTGATAAATGGTTCCGTGTATTTTATGGGTTATTTTTGTCTCTTGGGTGAATAACATTATCACCGTAAATGGACGATGGTTGCTGATCAAGCAAAAGAGTGCGGAAAATTCCGTTTACAAACTTTCTGGGGTGGTTTTGGGGTAGATGAATTCAGTTTATCGAACTAAAGCTATTTGCCATTTTTGCAAAACATGTAAGTTTATACTGCAGTTTTTCTAAGGTGCCTTACTCTTTATTTATTTATTCTAGCTGGGTACACTACATTAATACGAAAAACTTAATTCCGAAAGTCACAATCACGAATTTCATAATTCCGAATTTCATAAGTCCGAATGATTCTAAATCCCGAAAGTCAAAAATCCGATGTTTCATAAATCCTTTTTATTAAAAGTCATAATTTTAAAATTCCGAATGTTTACAATTTCGACTGTCAGAATGCCGAATTTCAAGAAACCGAACCGTTGAATTCCGAATCATTAAAAATCCGCCATATTATAAATACGAACTCCGATTATCAAAAATCCGAAATATCATAAATACGAAGGGTGAATGTTGTTTCCACTCGCTCCTGTTTTACACCAAAAAACTTATCATTAAAGACGATTATTTATGTTCCCGATTCCACCCGTTTTTTTAATAAAGTATAGTCAATTCTAACTACCGAAAATAATATTTCCAAGTGAGTGGAAGGCAAACGACAAAACAAAAAAAAAAACCACGAAGGCTAAGGCGGGAGCTCCGCTCCGCTCCGCTCCGCTCCGCTCCGCTTCGCTCCCGCCTTAGCCTTCTAACCTAACCTATCCGAGTCGGGGTACTCTGAGTCAGGTTGTTAACCATTCACTTATTATGGTTAACACCTCGACTCGGATAGGTTTCGTTAGAAGGCTAACGCGAAAGCGAAGCGGAGCGGAGTTCCGGCCTTAGCCATCGTGGTTATTTTTTTTGTTTTGTCGTTTCCCTTCCACTTACTTGAAAATAATATCTTCGGTAGTTAGACTTGACCGTACTTTATTAAAAAAACTTAAACTGTGAATTTTCGGATATTTGAAATTCTGAATAATGTTTTTCGGGAAAATAACAGTCCGGTCTTTTGATTATTCGTACTAATGAAATTAGGAAAAATAAAAACTCGAACTTATGACTTTCGGATAAATGAATATCGTCCTTTTGAATATTCGGAGCTTTGTTTCTTAGGAATTATAATCTTCGGAATTTTGAACATCGGAATATTTAAATTCGGAAAAACATATTTCGGAATTTTTGGGTGTTCCCATTTTAGCTAGTGTTACTTAAAACTAATGAATTATTAAATCATAATCGACATACAGATGAAAGCATAATTAAATAGCTTCTTTCCTAATAATTTGATCTGAAAACGACTTGGCAACACAGAGAACAAACATTATAATAACAAAGTCAAGACAATAAAGCAAGATTCAGCCGTAAAATTAATACAACTCACTCATTCACAGTGAATATTAAACGAAGAAAGTAATAAAACATCAAATACAAGCACCGTAAAGACTAAGCTAGGGCTCACAAAACGACTGAGTCTTCTATACAAATAAATAAAATTGAAGTGTCTGTTTGTAATGTACAAATTCAGTTTTTTAGTATTTTAAATTCATGTTCCTCATACAAGTTTATATAAAATACAAAGCAATTTATTCTATTTTTTGGCCAAATTGTCGGGTTTTTTAACTTACACTATTATTATTAATATTTTGGAACAAGCTAAGTTTAGCTACCTAGTTTAAATTATAGTTATAATTTGTATGTGTAGGCGCATAACATCTTCCTCTTAAAACACTCTATCTGTTGCTGAAAAAAATGTTTTAAATTTAAGCGATCAGAAAAGGATATTTCATTTTATACTACGGAAAGAAGAAAACTAGAGTACCTCGCATATCTTGCAACCTATTGGGTAAAAACATGCATACTAAGGCGCGAGAGACCGCTAGTTAAACAGTATTGTGACGAGTTACTGCTGTGATGACGTGATAGCACCATATAGTACAAAAGTTACCACCTCAAATTCATCCCCTGGGTGACGTAAAAGCCGACTAAGGGAACACTTTCGTAACAGTACCTACTCGTTGCACTGAATAAAGAGAACGGTGGCTATCAAAGAATAATAAGCATTATTAAAAAAAAAATTAAAAAAGAAGCGCAGGTGGCCCCGCGGACTCGGTGTTCTCTATCTGTAAACGATTACTGTAGTAAGCAACATTTAATATGGCCGGTTACGGTTGGGTGACCATCACATGATCACTTTGTAACACTTATTTGCGAGCGTTTTCGTGCTTTGGAAGGCACGTTAAGCCGTTGGTCCCGGTGGCCAGTAAAATGGCAGTCGTTAAGCCAAGTTGAAGGCCTTTATGGGTGGCTTGAAAAAAATTAACAGCGGGCAGTCACTACTTGCACCTGTCCATATCAACACGGAAATACGGCTCACCACCTATTACGTGGGACAATTAAATGTGGGCATATAATATGCCTCTGCCTACCGCTTGAAGGATGATGTGTTCAAAATTTAAAAAAATATTGATTGGCCCAAATTTTCTGTCTTCTTACATTCAGTGTGTGGTTTGACCAATTCGGGAACTCAATGCGGCTTAATGTTCAGGTCTATTAGGAGCGGTGCTACCAACACTGAGTCAGCACGACTACGAACACTTCAAGCGTAATAGAAATTAAACGTGAAATATTTGAAATGTACACTATATTTTCAATACATTGTAGACTAGTACGGAACAAAACCAGCAAGCGTCTTCAAGAAACTCATTGCTGTTTTTGTAATCCATCTAGAATACCTACATAATATATAACCTACATTAGTTTTTGCACCGAACGCTGCAGTGTGTACGAAACCTAATTCCAAGAAACGTGGTGTTGTTCCGACTTTGATAAATGAAGCAACCACCCACTTACGTAAAAAAACTCGAGGAACTGTTTTGCTTCTTACAGTTTAGGACGTAACCTAATTGTAAAACCGGTAAAATGAGAGCCGAACTAGTGCACTGAGGGTTCCATACAAAAAAAAAACGGTAAAATAATATCACGTTTGTTGTAGGGGAGCCCCCTTAAGACATCGGAGCCTAAGTATTAGAGTCCCGTTTTTACCCATTGGGTAACGAACCCTAAAAACAAAGTAAATCTTCCTATTTTTTTATACTTTACTGTAAAATAAAGTAAGAACTGTAATTTTTCGATTATTTGGGCCCTAACAAAGGATCCGCAAATTTTATAGCATTTTAAAATTTCGGTTGAGTGCTCATTGATGGTGTACTTACATTCACTCCGGTATTCAAATCAAGATTTTTCTTTATCTGAGGAAATAGGCTTTGGTGTTATCTGGTTAAATGTGTAATAGTAGTTTACGACTAAAATACTTTTAATGAAAAAAAATTGGGATATTCTTACACAGCGAAACCTGGTTCAAATTTGCGCTGATCAAAGCTTGTGCTGTGGGATGTAGAAAATTGATGAACCTACGTACATTTATTATTATTAAAATGTTAATCCAAATACATTAAAGTCGTTCTTTAGCTCCTTATTGTTTCGTATCCAAAGGATTACTGAGACACCGCTGTCCAGTCTCTACCTATCTAGTTAAAAATTCTCCGTTCGGGTAAAAATTTGGGTACCGCAGTCGATTGTCGAAAGATAAAGATATTTTCCAAAATAAAGTTTGTCTTTGGCACTGATTTTCGCCGATCTCACTTTCAGTGTGTCCGATCAACGTAATTCGCCTCTCAATTATTCGACCTACTGCGTCCAGCATAGTGCGTGAAAGTAAAATATTATATTAAAGCAATGTAGTGACGAACTTTTGTGTTCATATGAAATATATGAAAGCATCTAGGCGAACTTTTGTGCTGCTCCTGGCAAGCTCAGCACCGCCCGGTGAGCATTGACAAGCGGAATTAAACCTACGCGCGAACAAAAAAACAGTTTGTGAGATCTATGCATAACAATGACAGAGCAAATATTTTTCAGATTCACAAATATTTGGGAGTTTGAATTTTTATAATATAAAAGGTAAAATGTGTGCATACTTGTACAATATGCCTCTGCGTGCTGCGTTAGGCCCGACCAATGTTACCATGTTTGAATGTTTAATTGATATTATGCATCCATAGAATTATATTGATATTATGCAATCATAGAAGCATTCCACAACATTTATGGACAAATCATTCACTGTGCAAGCTGTACGCTTATGGAATGCATTGCCTACTAACATCAAGCGGGCACAAACTCTGCAAAATTTTGTCAAGTTAGTTACGGAGCACTACTTGTCACTTTGAGAAGGTAATATTTATTACACTGTGTAGGTATATTTTGAAATTGTACAGGCATTATATTATGTGTAAGTGTGTATGTGTAGGTATGTAATGATTTTTGTTTCATTTATTTTTATTTTGTTTTTCGTGAAATTCGATATGAACTGTAATGGTACTACATCATATAATATTGTGTAGGTACAGCAGCCCCATATATAAATTTCATTAATAATGAACTTAAGTCCATCCAATGGTTGCTTGGCAGAAATCACAAATTGTGATAAGGCCGCCAATTGTACAACATTGTAATTTTAGTTGTGTGTTAATTTCGCTGTCTATTTATGTGTTATGCTGTACAATAAAGAGTATATATCTATTATGTACGTTTTTATAATGGTCAGTTTTCTGAATCTCATTGCACACGTCGATTTAGGCTAGTTAACTATTAACCTAAAAATTCATATTAGCATTGTTTGAAACAAAATTTTATTATTTAATTTTTGTAACAGTTTAGCTCAGATAAAATATGTATTTTCATTTTGAAATTAACATTCGCCAGCATCTTACTCCATTTGAAATAAAGCCAGTCAGCACTTCACTCTTTCTAAATGGCTTAATATGGCTTATTTTAGGATTACCCATAACAATCAGACGGAGTATTATTGCGAATAAATAAATTCCTTCGATCATTGGAATGTGCTGATATTGAATTCTATATTATACTTACGACGTATGAGGGAATCTATTAACGATATTCGA
Source organism: Miltochrista miniata (assembly GCA_933228765.1). Lineage (NCBI taxonomy): Eukaryota > Metazoa > Arthropoda > Insecta > Lepidoptera > Erebidae > Miltochrista > Miltochrista miniata. The sequence continues at coordinate 31,440,951 of OW121758.1, read as the reverse complement.
AGGACATGAAATACCTTTGATAGTTTTGGAGAGACATTCTCTATCTTGTAATATAATTTTCAGTTTAACCGCGGTTTGATATTTTTTTTACTTTTAAGGTAGCAGACAAGCTTTACCTACGGGCTTCTTGATATAACCGTAGCTTATGGACGTTTGCAATACGCTAGAAACGTAACACGGTGCCCAACACAGGCGCAGGTGAAATACTTTAAACCGCCCAATAGGAAACCCATTGCAAGGTAAACCTCCAACAAATAATGTACGGAGGCGACATCTAGCAACCCCACAAAGACGCGGCACGGCACATCCCCCCCCCCCCCCCCTCCTGTGCGAGGCCGCAGTGGTAGCCGTAGGTCTGTTGGGAGTCCTAGGATATCCTTCCGAGGGCTTACCCAGGGCTACCAACCTTAGGCTGTAGTGCAGAATACGGGAGGTTTTTTAGTCGGCAGGAGTCCGGCATTACATCCATGAGGATTTTCGCTCATGTAAACGAATTAAAATTTATTTTCTACTTTTAAGTCGGATTTACTATAAAAGCGTTTTTTTAAACTATTATTTATTTTTCATTTTTATCATCGAATTATTGCATTGTCATTGGTCTTTGACAAGTGAGCAAAGTTTGATTTAAATCTGATCGTTCAAAGTAGGACAAATTTTGTCCTACTTTGTCCCCAATAGAGTCGGTTACAAACAAGCAAACATACAAGTGAAACTAATAAAAGCGTTATAAAAAGAGAAATTTAAAAGGCGACATCTAGTATTGGAGGTCATTCTCGCAGTTCGCAAGACTATACAGAGTGGCCCTCAAGTTGGCGACCCAATGCTGTGTCCCTTCACGCTCCGTTCGAAGAACCCGGGGTTGTAAGACGAGGGAAACATGTGCAATGGCGAACTTATTGATTAAGTTACGTTTAATGAGGAACTTGAACTACAAATAGTTTCAACACGGAACAAAGTTAGTAATTCAATCTATTTGCGAAGTCTTGCAACTAAGCATTGACAGTTCGCAAACTTTGACAGTTGGCGAACTGGTGCGAACTGGTATTCACTTTATCTATGGCGTTTGTCGACACTTAGTGAAATACTTTCTGTAAACTATTATTACTTAACTTTGTTGAAGTCACAAATATTAAGATAAGTATGGATGTAATTTCGACTGAAGCATTACGGCGACCGATGTTGCGTCTGCGTCTAATCGCCTGCTTCGGTGATGCAGTGCATACTACTTGCATTTCAGAGGCCTTAGGTTTGAATCCCAGGGCAACAATTCTATCTTCACACGGCATGAATGTGTAGACGAAAATCGACGTATGAAATGTCACCTGTCTCATATTTAGGACGAAATCAATATTTGCACTTTGCCCAGTAAAATCCATTACAAATGTGCAATCCGCAAAAAGTTTCCGAGTGAAATGCCGACTTTCCTGTATTTAGAAATATTCCCCTATTCCCAGTAGTACTACCATGTAGTTTTAACAGTAGTACTGCTGGGAATTGTATTTCCTGTGTTTACAATTTTATGTAGGCTGATTTTTTCATATGAATTTTAAAAAGTGATAAATACCAATTTGTTTCGAGAGAGCTGGTTAAGGTTTAGGTAGGTACCTAAACCTAAACCAGTATATTTTGATATAGGGAGGTCCCTATATCGAAATATTAATTTAACAATTGTTCACAAATTTCGTTCCAACCTAAACCAAAAACCTCAGAATTACAAGTCGAACACACTTCAAATTGCATCTCCGACGCAGATTGGATACTGTCACAACTCCATACACATGTCTGCGGAGTTTAACTTGAGTAACCTTGTTTTCTCCATACAGGTAAGATAACTTCATTTATGAAATTCTGAAACTCGTACGTAGATAATTTCGTGATCAAAATTCAATTCCTTTCGTATTGTTTTTCATCTCTCGAGAGACAGTAAATAGGGTATTAAAATACGATCTTTATATTTATTATTAAGGAATCAATTTCTGTATGAAATTGGAATTGAATCAAGTTTTACCTTACATTACTCTGAAAGAGGGAATATTTTTCTTCATCTCTTAACCAATTACCAAGTTGCTTATACTTATAAGTAACCCGAATTTCGAGTCTGTGGTCCACTTTGATCGGCAGCTATGATTTGCTTATTATTTTCGGCATCGTTAGGAGCGACTTTTGTTGGACCTCTCGAGCCTGCAAAGGCGCCTGCGGCGTTGCCTTGTCTGTTGGTAAGCAGAAGAACCGCTAGCAGGTGAGGTTGCGTGGACCCCACATATATTGCTAGGGGTCCTTTACACCAATAAGAAATTCTGATGGGCCGTGGGAAACCCAAAAGATAAAGGTGAATTTTAGTAAAGAATTCCTTTTGTGTTCGGCAGGATACTGTAGCTCAGCTGGTCAGGCACGTATTTTCAATGATCAAAACAGTATTTTCATTAAACCTTCTTGTTTCTGCCAAGCAACTGTAGCTTAACAGAGACAATGCAAAACAGAATCCAAATCGCCGCTGACGACTGTCTGTTGTGATTTGTGTAGAATTATACCAAGTCTACGAATAATGTATACTATAGTAGCATAATTCGGCTCAAAAAATGGCTCTACCAAATGGGGACCGCGGAAGGCGTTGCTTAAAATGGGGACCGCGCGACACATTTAGTCCGCGCTGTCACGCATAGCGTTCGGTTGTGTCACCGGAACCAATCTGTCAGTGATTTTAATGGTTTTTTCGCGTTAATTATATTTCAAATATGCCTTCGTGTGTTCTGAAGTGGTGTAGAAACCATACGGATATGAAAAACGCTGGAATCACCCTCCATAGGTGAGTAAATATTCATTTTAAAAACACGTACTGGTGACGTTGAAAAGTGTTATGCAACATGAACTCAATTCGAAAATCAAATTATTTTTTTGCAGTGTTTATAGTATGTTATGCGCTAAGGTAATATTGTTAGTACGATATTATATTAGTAGGATGATATTATGCACAGAAATTAAATTATAATTTGAATTTCACGGATTCCCAACAAATGAAGTCCAGCGTGAAAAATGGGTTAATGCGATTCGTTTGGAAAGAAATGAACGTAATTGGATGCCTAGTCAGTAAAGTAACATGCGCGGTACAGTAACATACACTTTTAAACTAATGACATGTACACACTAAATAATGGAAAGGTTAAGCGACAAAGAAAATCTGCGGTGCCTATTTGTAGGTACTGTAAGATATTTTATATATGTTTTTGCAATGAATAAAAAATAAGTGTTTAGCCAATATAAAAGAACGAAATGACGTCACGAAACCCCTTAAAGAAAGCCATCCTATAGAAAGCAATTACGACGTTATGTTGTTAAAAGCATAAATGAACAATTTGTCATAATTCGTTTGCATTAATTTGCTAAAAAGGAGTTTTTACCAATTTCCAACCGCCATAAAAATTAAAAAAACTAATTAATTTTTCCGAGGCACATAATTGTAAAAAAAAACCGTAACCGTTTTTCATTTGTAGGCGTATGTTGTTCAATGAAAAAAAAAATAACTTTCTATTGATTGAACAACTTATTCAATAACAAGCTTTCTTATTATTGTACAACACCGTCCACGTTCGCCGCTTCGGGTGGGGCGCCGAGCCGCCATGACCTTGGCGCGACCAATCGCGGGCAAGTGTTGAACTATGAATGTGTGAGTGTTGTGTTTTATTGCTCTATTTTAGTATGGGTAAGTTGCTCCAAGATTTTGGCGGTAACTTTATAGAAGTTACATTTCTATAGTATACATTATTCGTAGTACCAAGTGCATCAATATTCGACGCAATTGCTTCGGGGCCTAGGATACTCTATCCTAGTTTTCTTCCTCAGATTTGTAAGGTCTTCACGATGCATAGAAGTCCTTTTTATCTGTATAACTAGGTAAATCAACGTCCTTACGTTAATACATGCTTTCTTTTAACGAATCTTGATTTTAGTAACATAACTGCTAAGGAAGCTTTTCCAATAGTTATTTTATTAGGAAGCGCTTGTGCGTAACCGTGGCGTAAGCTGATACCTAAATAATTTATAATAATTCTTTCATTCGTTTGTCTTTCTTTATTTTATTCGCTACTAGCTGTTGCCCGCGACTTCGTACGCGTAAAAATTATTTTATAATGCCAATTTGATTGCTCTCTGCTTAGTCCTTAAGATAGGTAGCGTGATAATATATAGCCTATTTGAAGACTCTACCCTTAGTTAATGTTTGTGCAAATTTTGAATTAAATCCATTGATTACTTTTTGAGATTCTTCCGGACAAAGCAAACCAAGCAGACAAACAGTCAAAAAAATTTCTTATGTTGAATACCCTGCGAGTTTCTTTTTAGGGTTCCGTAGCCGAATGGCAAAAAACAGAACCCTTATAGATTCGTCATGTCTGTCTGTCTGTCTGTCCGTCCGTGTGTCACAGCCATTTTTCTCCGAAACTATAAGACCTATGCCATTGAAACTTAGTAAGTAGATGTATTCTGTGAACCGCTTTGAGATTTTTACATAAAACTAGAAAAAAAGCAGAAACTGGAAACTAAAAAATTTTTTTTTCGTCCTACCCATACGTGTGGGGTATCTATAGATAGGTCTTCCAAAATGCTATTGAGGTTTCTAACATCATTTTTTTCTAAACTGTATAGTTTGCGTAAGAGACACTTCCAAAGTGGAAAAATGTGTGTCCCCCCCTCTAACTTCTAAACTAAATGAATGATAAATCTAAAAAAAATATATAATGTACATTGCCATAAAAACTACCAACGAAAATTAGTTTGAACGAGATCGAGTTGGTAGTTTTTTTTTAATACGTTATTAACCGCAATTTTCGTATAAAAATTACTACTTCTGCGAACGTGTTAAAACATCAATCAAAGTTACAACGAACTACAAAAACTTTTGTAATATGATACTTGCTGCTAAGGAACCCTTCATGGGCGAGTCCAACTCGCACTTGGCCGGTATTTTTAATATTTCCAATGTACAATTTTGGCTATTTTATAATTTTATTATTATGTATTCTGAAAGAGAAAGCTATTCACCAAAAACTCACAAAATAAGTACATACTAATTACTGTAGTAAATAATTCGTTTAAATAATCTATTAAATAAATTTCACCATGACGGCGGCGGCGGTAGATTGGAATTGGTCTTCCTAATAACATTGTACTTTAGCAAAGTGCTGTAATTAATAGCAAGACCTGTTGTTAAGACCTGTTGAGCCCCTCTAAGTTAAGCATCTTACGCTGCCTTCAGTTATGATGTAGATAACCTTTTGTGGCTGTGTGGAGGAAGGGCTGGGAATGTTCCTCCAACTGACAGGATTCAGGATTTATCTATGTACTAGCTGATGCTCGCGGCTTCGCCCGCGTAAAATTCCAGACTATAATCTACCCCGGTACCAAATTTCAGTCCGATCCGTTCAGCCGTTAGAGCGTGATTTAGTAATAAACATCCAAACATCCAAACATCCAAACATCCAATCATCCAATCATCCAATCATCCAAACATCCAAACATGCAAACATCCAAACATCTAAACATCCAAACATCTAAACATCCCAACATCTTCACAAACTTTCACATTTATAATATTAGTAGGAAGTAGGATAGGACACTTCGTTGCAAAAACTTTCATATCGCAATGCAGGACTTCAACTGATATCCGATATGCTGTTTCATTTAAAGTCGTTTCCGTGGCTATTATACCGGCTACATAGCCAACGTCGTTCAATTTCAAGAGTTTGAAAAATTTTAACATAAGATGGTTCTTAAAATCAAACCTCTCTAAAATTGGTTCAGCAGAAAAAGTAGGAGACTTTGAACTTTAATTTTCTAGTCACGCTATACTTTGAAGAAATTAGGGGTAAAATGGTTGGATTATACTTACCAGGTTTCTATGGGATAGTTTACATTATCCGATATCAATTTTACATATCTGTTTAACGGTCTTCAACAAAATATCACTTTACTGAAGGGTATATACCTATTGTAATGTTGACGTCTTCCTTCAACAAGCAAGAATATAATAGTCAAGTCGGCCATTCGGTGACAATTGACTCACAGCTGGATACTTAGAAAGATAAATTGGAGCAATTATCGGGGAAATTAGGGAAAAGGTTTCTGTTGAAATTTAGAGTAAGGGTTAAATGGTGCTAAATGGAAAAATAATTGCCAAAGTGGCGCATGGCATACTTAATTTAATGGTGCGTTTATTCAATACGCTAGGTCACTTAGTTGAAAATCTCAGGCCAATCAGTGTTGAGATGCATGACATTTTTTTTCGTATGGAAATCCTTCATGAATGCTATCCCGAATTTTAACGTATAAAACTGTCCGGTCTCTACCTGCCAGTGCCTACGGTAAGTCCACGGAAGGATGTCCTAGCATTTTCGAAAGATTGAGTTGCATGACTGTACACTCATTTACTAGCGCTTTTGTGCTTTGATTACGAGGCACGTTAAAATATTGGTTCCTAAAGGCGGGCGTTAGAGGCACCCCTTGCGCGCGAAGCACTCCCAGAGAGGCATGGCACCGTGTAGGTATCATTGGGTGGAAGCCTCCGACCTCTGCTCACTAGTGCCTATTAGATAGGATCGTAACGGTTTGGGACTTCTAAAGGTCAAGGCTTAAGTTTTTTCTACCCTCAATTTTTTCTCGTAATTCCCAAATGTACGTGATGTGACGTATGCCATCAAGCGCCGTGTCACGCGAAAGTCCGTTCAATTACACATGTCATACAGAAATAAAACCTCTTTTACCGGTACTCGTTCTTGATTTGTCACAATGTCACCTTACGGTTTACTGGCCATAGAGGCGTAGGCGAGTTTTATGAAGCACGTTCTTATCGGAAAATTCACAAAGTTGTCACCAATCTCCAGAAACAGCTTAAGTTGCCCAGAACACGTTTATGAAGATGTTTGTATGTTTGTTATTTATTACGCTCTAACGGCTAAATGGATTGGCCTGAAATTTGGTACTGAGATAGCTTATAGTCTGGAATAACACATAGGCCACTTTTCATCCAGGGACTATGTTCCCACGGGAAGCGGGAACGGGTACCGAATTTCACGCGGGCGAAGCCGCGCGCTTCATCTAGTAAACAATAAAATCTTTTTATTATATACTTTTCAAATCGTAACTGGCGACATTTTCAAACGCTAAACAATAAGGCTTTTAGCTAAAGGGTTTAATAACTAATAGGTAAACATTTACGAAAATACGAAAGGAATTTTGGTAAATAATCCCAATTCTCTCGGCGGCTTACGTTTATGCAAAGATCAAATTGTTAAGGGAACAAAGAGAGTTATAATATTAATTTAATACCTAAGATAAGATGAAGACATTTACCTTAAACTTTGGCTTAAATCGTACGAAAAATTTACAGTGATTATTGAAATTTTGATGTTGAAATTCTTGGTTTTCATTTCCTTCTATTTATCATTCTGTCATATATTTATCTAGTCGTGGTTTCTATTTCTTGGTGAATTAGGTCGGGAACAACCTCCTGTCAAATTGAATAGACCCATTTCAGGAAGAGACTAGTTTACTAGTCCCTTAGTGCGACCTATTACATGGACCATGTGTAATAGGAATTGGTGGTGTAATAAGAGGTCATCTAGATGCGAAAGGCGTAGGACCATGTGTTGTGGTGTTAATTGGGAGAGGTCTACATTCAGCATTGAACTGCTAGGTGGTGATTTGATTGATCTTATTATCGATACAATCAATCAATGTTTCTTTCTTTTTTATAGATATTTGGCCGGGTTTCATTTTAGTTTGATTGATCTTTCAATGTTTCAACGTACATCTGACATTACAAAGGGGTCGAAAATAACGTTGAAAGATTTCATCACATACAAACAAAAAGTCAAACCAATAAAAATATCCTGAGACATCCTTTCTAGGTCTTACCCGAGGCTTTCGGCCTTAGACAGTGGTAGGGAACCGTGTAGTTTTAGTTGGTAAAAGTCTGGCATAAAATCCTTGAAGAATTTCTACTCCTCAAATAAAAAATGCCAATAACTATATCAGACTGTATATCCTACTTCCTACTAATCCTACTATCCTACTATTATTATTTAATATTATAAATGTGAAAGTTTGTGAAGATGTTTGGATGTTTGTTACTCAATCACACTCTAACGGCTGAATGAATCTGGCTGAAATTTGTTACAGGGATAGAGTACCTATAGTCTGGAATAACACATAAGCTACTTTTTATCCCGGGAAAATGTTCCCACGGGAAGCGGGAACGGTAACCAAATTTCACGCGGGCGAAGCCGCGCGTGTAAGATATACTTATAAATAAGTAAGTTACTATAATTTTCATTTAACACGTGGTGAACCACTAGATTGATATTGTTATATTTTTATTTTAATAGTATTTTAATTTAATATTTATTTCTAAATTTATTGTAAAGTATTTAAGTATCGAAAAGATAGGGTTTCGACCACTTCTACAATATTACGTAATATCCTACCCCACCATTGCGAAGATATAAAAATGTCTGCACTTACAGAGCAACGGCCATTATTGTTCGTCAAGTTGTCTTTTGAAGTAGGTACAGATATGGTTCAGTAGTTAATTAAAATTAATAGAATTAGTAAATATCTTTCTGTATAATAGCAATACGTTATGATACGTATTACTTGGAATTTATATTGTTGGGCCAGTCAGTCGCTGAGCAGCCGTCTTAAGGGTACGTTCCTCATTAATAACTTATGTAATTTATCTGATCTGATGTGATGTGTAATATATGTGTTGAAATTAGCAGAGGTCTACGTCCAGCAGTGCTGGACTGCCATAGACCGATTTGATTGATTGTATTCAAAGTTATTTTATACTGCCCATGGCTTGGTTTAAAAGATAATTATGTATATAGGTACAATCCTGCTGAACTATTTGTAAAGATATGACCCGTGTTGCTATTAATTGTAATGAATGACGTGTACCAACTATTGATGGAATTAGATTATAGTAGAAATAGATGTATAGCAATTAATGTGACTTTGAAAAGAGTGGCCGTGAGTTTTATTGCCAGGTTCTTTCTCATAGGGTCTACCTATTGCGAATCTGGCGGTAAATGTAGAATTGGAAATCTTGACGAGAATAAAGATATTTTTATCTCATATTCATTTCTTTTCATTTCATAACTTGTTAGCTAATACCCTCCTTACAGAATATGCCTCTGACTATCCCTTCGGGGATAAAAGGCGTGACCGTATGTATTGATATACCTACCCTCTACGAGACGAATCTAACATCAGAAGTGGGATTGATTCCACCTTTGCTAATACATTGATTACAAGTTTCAGAATCGACGGACTTTGCTGCTGCCTCGGGACGTTCGCTGCTCTGATGACGACAACGTGGTATTCTCGATCTTCGATCCGGCAATCGGTGGCAACAGTGTTTCAGAATCGACTGTTTTTGCTGCTGCCTCGGGACGTTCGCTGCTCTGATGGCGAACCTGGTATTCTTGATCTTCGAACCGGCAATCGGTGGCAACAGTGGTATGATGTGTTTTTTTGTGATCACGTGTAAATTTTATATACTGTGCAAGTTTTACCAGTGAAGTTTTTTGATAAAATTTAGATATACCTACCTATATTTAAAGCTTGGAATGAGTAGGTATAGTTTATAACGTTGCTGCAGGATTATGTCAGCTTTATTACCTACACTATTTAAACATGTAACTGCTTAGGTAGGTAGACTTATAACTTAGAGATTGAGAGAACGAGGAAGTAATTTCTTTTTTCTTCTTTCTTTCAATATGTACCTAATACGTTACCTAATGGCATCATATTCATGATCTCCGTTTTATTTTGAAGGCCTACCTTGGTACCCGAAAATTGTAACATTTTCGAAATTAGCCACAAGGCGCATTTAGGCAAGACGAAGCTTGGCGCGTTAAATCTCTCAGGATATCTCATGAGAGATTGATGGTATCCCATCACTGTTTGGGACTCCCATCTGTCTCAGTAGTCTAGTAGTAGAACAAAAGAATTTCGCAGTAGTCAAATTTGTACTTTACGGCTACACCAAGAAGTACCTACGAACAAGTAGATCCTTGCGTATCCACTCCACTATACGTCCACGTAACTCATATTCTTAGTACCTTGCGTAATGAAATGTCAGATTGGCCGAACGTTTTGTAGAAGGTTCAAAAATCATTGACACGATTAAACAGAATTACACTTTCCTCTCCCTTGCATTATTCGTTGAGGTAGAACTCGGTGGCTAGGATTCGATATAAACTCATCATTACTATCGGCATCGACATTATATACATAAATACCTACTAGCGGACATCAAGCAATTGAATCCGCGTCATTCCGTTCCCGTGGGAATACAGGAATAAAATGTAGCCTATGTTTGTACCTACTCGCCGTTTCTTTTATTGGTGAAATACTTAAAAAAATCGGTTCATTAGTTTCAGAATCTATTTACTTAATGCAAACCAAAACAACTATTTTTTCCCATTGGGTAATATGAATAAGATACTAAACGCTTGTCTACGTTAACAGGAATTCGTAAGTCGTATCACTACTAAGTACACAACACAAACATAACTACGCACTGTTTCTTCATACCATTATTTTCTCTTACGATAGTTCTCGGATCTAATTGGCGACAATAAGCTAGTTTTTTCAGAGTTTATTTTAAATACCAACTAGATTTCCATATCAAATCTTGATTTCTTTTCGTTAACTTTCTGTATAGGAGGTTACCTACATTAGTTAGCATGAAATATTTCTTCAATACGCCGCTCTTGGAATATGTAGGTACTAGAAGGTTTTTATCTTGTGACTCGGTATCGCGTAATAACTACCTACATATTTTTTTGTAGTCTATACCTACTGTTCTTGCTGTGAATACTAGTTACTACGTATAAATCGAAGAGTTACTTATGATTATGTAGTGATGGATAATATTTCATTGCAAAATAGATGCAGGAAAATAATAAAAGACAAAAGATTATCTGATATGAGAAATAAGTAAGCAGGGTCATTACGTTTGCTTTCGTACAAGACTTATGGTACCATAATATGAAAAAACCCGCCAAGTGCGAAGGGTTCCGTAGCAACAAGTAACAATAACAAAAGTTCTTATAGTTCGTTTTAACTTTGATTGCTGTTTTAACACGTTCGCTGTGGTAGTGATTTTGCTAGGCGAAAATTGCGGTTCATGACGTATTAAAAAAAAACTACTAGATATTGTTCAAACCAATATCGTTGGAAGTTTTTATGGCAATGTATATCTTATTTTTTTAGACTTATCATTACCTTAATTTAGAAGTTAGAGGGGGGACACACACATTTTTCCACTTTGAAAGAGTTAAAAAAAAATGGTGTTAGAAATCTCATTAGCATTTTTGAAGACCTATACGTATGGGTTTGATGAAAAAAAAAATGTAGTTTTATGCAAAAATATTAATGCGGTTTATAGAATACACCTACTTACCAAGTTTCAATAGCATAGGTCTTATAGTTTCGGAGAAAAGAGGCTGTGACATACGGACGGACAGACAGACTTGACGAAACTGCAAGGGTTCCGTTTTTGCCATTTGCCTACGGAACCCTAATAAATGATGAGAGTCAAAGTGGCGGGTGTACCATTGCGAATCATGTTGTACCACTTACCAAAAAAATGTACCTAAAATGTACTAAATTGTACCTAGGTCTAAAAAATGTGTACCCGATTCAGAACGAAATTATTTCGGAACTAAAATACACCCGCCATATTGACATCAATACGGCGGGTGTACTATAATATTTTATTACTTAACCATTATTCATAAGATATAATTACACCAAAAAATTGTACCTAAAAAGTACCTTGAGAAAAAAAAAACACACTCGTGATCCGTTGGGTAGTTTCTGAGAAATAAAACGGCTTTGTCTTCACCGAGCCCGGTATCAGATTGAATTGTCCACGGATCACGTGGAGTTGTATCCACTGGTACCTGGATCCGTTTCACTCAAAAAATATATTAATATTATTAGCCACCGATCACGGTATCCGTGGCTACATGAAATAGTGTTTATTATGATTCGAAACCGTTCCCTCAACCACACATTTATTTCATTTTCAAATTGGATAGTTTTTTTTTATACCACTAGAGTGGCAGACAAGCATACGCCCCCCCCCCCCCCAGATGTACCGGTGGTCACCGCAGCCTATGGACGTTCGCAACACCAGAGGCGCCACAATCGCGCTGCCGACTCTTTAAAAACCTTCTAAGTCCCCTTTTGAAGAACCCCATACTGCAGGCGTCTGGGAAAACCGAAGCAGGGAGATCATTCCACAACCTAAGCGTACGCGGAAGAAAGCCTCTATTAGATCTCACCGTGCTCGAGCGCTCAGGACGCAACGTGTGAGGATGAACACCCTGTCTATGGCAAACGGTGCGATGATAGAATGTAGCCGTAGGCATCATATCAAACAATTCTCAGAGCACAAACCGTTGTACAGGCGGTAGAACACACACAGAGAAGCAAAGTCTCTCCTGTCACTAAGAGGTTCCACACCACCTGCAAGTATGGGATCGTTGACAACTCTCATAGCTCGCCTTTGCACCGAATACTTTTTGAGTGAAACGGATCCCGGTATCAGTGAATACAAACTCGACGTGATCCATGGACAATTCAATCTGATACCGGGCTCGGTCTCCACCGAGCCGGCTTTGAGGAGACTTATTTCTCAGAAACTATCCAACGGATCGAGATTGTTTTTTTTTTTACTTAAGGTACTTTTTAGGTACATTTTTTTGGTGTAATTATATTTTATGAATAATGGTTAAGAAATAAAATATTATAGTACACCCGCCGTATTGATGTCAATATGGCGGGTGTATTTTAGTTCCGAAATTATTTCGTTCTGAATCGGGTACACATTTTTTAGACCTAGGTACAATTTAGTACATTTTAGGTACATTTTTTTGGTAAGTGGTACAACATGATTCGCAATGGTACACCCGCCACTTTGACTCTCATTAATAAATGCTGTACTTTTCATTTTAGGTTTTCCCTAAGAGAGCTAAGTAGTTTAAGTAACATTATTATAACTAAAGAGAATGATGCTATGGCCATGTGAATAGGTTGAAAACTTTTGTGTGGCCTAGGTGGTGCTATTGGTCACATCAATGATTAAAATAATATTATGGAATAGACATGTAATCTGTGCGTAGCTTAAGCCTAGGTAATGTAGGTACATATAAAATAAATGGAGTATGTTCTAAAAATCAATTGAATTGAATGTTGATTGACCGAGATGAACTGCTGAATGAATATACCTACATGTAATAGTATGTGCTTTACTAAGTACCTAATTTAAGCCTAGGTAATGTGGGTACATATGTAAAATGGAGTATGTTCTAAGAATCAATTGAATGTTGATTGACTGAAATGAACTGCTGAATGACTATGTGCCATACTAAGTAATTTAAGCCTAAGTAATGTAGGGTATGTAAAATAAATGGAGTTGATCTTTTGTTCTGAGAATCAATTGAATATTGATTGAATGAGATGAACTGCTGAAGTCTTTTGCTTTGGTCTAGCTTGTCACATGTGCAGCAGGTGTGAAGCTAGTGGTTATTGTTGGCAAAGCGATTGACCGTTGTTATTTAGTTCTCTTAATGTGAAAAGAGACTTATGACAATGAAACGATGTCATTGTTTAAAGTTTTGTGCAGAAAGCTGTAGTCCTCAATGTAAAGAGGCTAGATGTGAAGAAAAAATGGAAAGATCTATTAGCTATAGTACTTAGGTACTATTAATGTAAAACGAGGCTGGCAGTGAAAAGAAATAGAATCAATCTTGTCCTTATTGTTGAATTTATATGAGCTAACTAAGTAGGTATACCTACTGTATTTCAATACCTAGCTTTGCGCAAAAATGTAAACAAACACATTTGATCCAATATATCTATAGTTATTGCAATTGAATATTTACCCTAATAATATTCCAGTGTTCAGGAGCCATACAGTGTTCTTACAATCATTTCGACACCAAATAACTTCTTTATGACAGTTTATTTTCATTTAAAATACCTACTCAGGATAGTAAAAAATTCAATGATTCGTCATACTATATTTTTCTACTCATCTGTCTATTGTAAAAACATGACATGTTTACATTATTGCCAGATCGGGCAGGATTGGACTATTTACGGTAATATATAATACATTTAAGAAAAATATTTAAACTTGTAATTTCCCTAAATTTGGGGAAAATTTATAACCTGGTACCTCTCTAATATTCATATACCTACACTAGAAAAATGTTATTGTTGGTGTGTTTTCGAGACAGTAATACCGTGTCCTTCCATGTAGACCTTTGAAAATGCTGTAAAGCGAAACCGGTCAGGTTTATAATAATAAATATTGTGGAATAGTACAAGTGTCGTTTTCAATATGTGCAGCAAGTTCCACCAAGTGCCGTCAATCAACAGTATAAATAATATTTACGGTAAATTCGTTCATAGGCATATTGTATTGTTATTGGTTAATTCAGAGAATCCCAGTGTTGGCATTGCTGAAATGTAATATTTATAGTGTTATTTTTGTAATGCTGTTCGTTTGGTCAGTAAAATATATAAAACTAGCAGACGTTACGCGGTTTCACTCGCGTAGCTACCATTCTCTTGGGAATACGGGAATGAAATATAGCCTATGTTCAGGTAGTGTAGCTTCCCAACAGTGAAAGAATTTTCCTAATCGGTTCCCAACAGTGACAATAGTTTCGGAGCCTATTCGATGCAAAGAAACAAATCAATGGAAGGAATTGATTTGTAATATTAGTATAGATAAATATATTTGTACTTCGAGAACGAAGTACTTGTCAGTATGGCCGTGTAAGATATACTTATAAATAAGTAAGTTACTATAATTTTCATTTAACACGTGGTGAACCACTAGATTGAAATTGTTATATTTTTATTTTAATAGTATTTTAATTTAATATTTATTTCTAAATTTATTGTAAAGTATTTAAGTATCGAAAAGATAGGGTTTCGACCACTTCTACAATATTACGTAATATCCTACCCCACCATTGCGAAGATATAAAAATGTCTGCACTTACAGAGCAACGGCCATTATTGTTCGTCAAGTTGTCTTTTGAAGTAGGTACAGATATGGTTCAGTAGTTAATTAAAATTAATAGAATTAGTAAATATCTTTCTGTATAATAGCAATACGTTATGATACGTATTACTTGGAATTTATATTGTTGGGCCAGTCAGTCGCTGAGCAGCCGTCTTAAGGGTACGTTCCTCATTAATAACTTATGTAATTTATCTGATCTGATGTGATGTGTAATATATGTGTTGAAATTAGCAGAGGTCTACGTCCAGCAGTGCTGGACTGCCATAGACCGATTTGATTGATTGTATTCAAAGTTATTTTATACTGCCCATGGCTTGGTTTAAAAGATAATTATGCATATAGGTACAATCCTGCTGAACTATTTGTAAAGATATGACCCGTGTTGCTATTAATTGTAACGAATGACGTGTACCAACTATTGATGGAATTAGATTATAGTAGAAATAGATGTATAGCAATTAATGTGACTTTGAAAAGAGTGGCCGTGAGTTTTATTGCCAGGTTCTTTCTCATAGGGTCTACCTATTGCGAATCTGGCGGTAAATGTAGAATTGGAAATCTTGACGAGAATAAAGATATTTTTATCTCATATTCATTTCTTTTCATTTCATAACTTGTTAGCTAATACCCTCCTTACAGAATATGCCTCTGACTATCCCTTCGGGGATAAAAGGCGTGACCGTATGTATTGATATACCTACCCTCTACGAGACGAATCTAACACGCGCATTAGCTAGTAATATTATAAATGTGAAAGTTAGTGAAGATGTTTGGATGTTTGTTACGCAATCACGCTTTAACGGCTGAACGGATTGACGCTCAAATTTGGTACAGAGATAGCTTATAGTCTGGAATAACACATAGGCTTTTCATCCCGGGAATATATTCCCACGGGAAGCGGGAACGGGTACCTAATTTCACGTGGGCGGAGCCGAGAGTATTATCTAGTTTCTTCATAATATAAACGCAAATACTTACTATTATACTGTATTAAGTACATCAAAATATCTCGTGTCTGTATTTTGTCACAGCCATTACGCCTAAAGTACAATTTATAACCCAGCATTACGTACTAAACGACGGACTTTTTTATTTGCGCCGTCAGAGCTGTGTCGTCGTAAATTACGTGTAATAAAAGTGGTGAAAAAAGTGTCATAAATAGTAAATATCTATTATTCACTAATTAACGATGAATATTGGTTATGGAGTATTTAAAAAACCGTTCAAGCACGAGTCGGACTCCCGCTCAGAAGGTTCAGTACGAAAAAACCGGCAAAAATAACGATTGTTCTACGGGACCCTCCTTTTTTATGTTTTTTCTTTTTCTGATTTTAGTAATTGTTGTTATAGCGACAACAGAAATACATCATCTGTGAAAATTTCAGATCTCTAGCTATCACGGTTCCTGAGATACAGCCTCGTGACAGATGATCGTCACGGATGATGTATTTCTGCAACAAATACTAAAATTTAAAAAAAGGGGGATTAAGGGGGGCTCCCATACAATAAATGTAATATTTCGCCGTTTTTTGGTACGGAACCCTCTGTGTGCGAGTCCATCTCGCACTTGGCCGGTGTTTTTAATAAATAGAGTTATCTGATAGTAAATTATTGTATTTATTAAAAATCATCCTGTATATGGATACTAGGTATAATAGTCTTTTCCGTTCACTGATAAAATGTGAAAACTAATTCTCTGACTAATTCCACTTCCAATAAAAAAAACTTAGATCAACATAGACCGAGGTGATGAATGATTTAAAACCAACAATGTAAAATAGAAAACGATAATTTTCACTCATAACGTTAAATACCTGTGCTTTATAAAACACTATCTGTTCCCCGCGGCTTCGACCGCGTAGAAGTCATTATCGCGTAAAATCATAACCCTCCTTTTGCGCAGTCGTAGTCGGTTAAAAAGTATCCTATGTCCTTCCCAGGGCCACGAAGTATCCCTACACCAAATTACATCTCAATCGCTCCAGCCGTTTAGGTGTGAAAGCGTAACAGACAGACAGACAGAGTTACTTTCTACTTTCGGATTCCAATTTGTAAGTGAAAATTTATGACCACTCGTTTATCAAATAAGAGATACTAACTTCTTGGTATAATGTAAGATTCATGATACGAGTAGTCTGTAGGCAAGGCAATACAGGAAAGAGCACAATTGTATCTAAAACTTTCACAAATATAATCTCGTGTAAATTCCCGACGGGGTATGCTGTGAATTAAACATTCCTATTTTACGAATGATTTTGTTGGTTCTAGGTACATTATAATAGTCACGTCTTAATCCCCGAAGGGACAGGCAGAGGCATAGTACACACCCACATTTCAACTTGTAGTATTATGTCCCACGTAAAAGGTGGTGAGCATATACCCATGTTGGATGGCTTAGCTCCGTAGCATGACAATCGTTAAGCCAAGTAGAAAACATTATGGCCGGCTTGACAAAAATCACCAATGGTTCGGCGGCGGGTATAACTCCACTGGTTTTGCGAACGTCCATAGACAGCGGTAACTTACCATCAGATGGGACGTAAGCTTGTCTGCCACTTTAGTTGTATAAAAAAATCTTTTGATGAAGAAGAGAAACTCGATAAAAACCATTAATGTCATATGTCAAGTTTGAATTATGACAGTTCCTAACTTACCTAAGTTAGAAAAGTTAACCTCAGCAATAACTCGCACAGAAAGTTTTTCAAAACTTCCTAATTTTGATAAAAGTTTTCACTTTTCTTGTCCGATTGTACCTATAAACTTAGAAACTGTGGTAGCTTACAAGGTTGACGAAACTTGTAAAATGTTTTAGACAAATAACGGCAATTGTGTGAAGACGTTACCGTAAGTCCGTAACTACTAATAAGAAGAGTAAATATTGGTTTGTATTAATAATTTCTTAAACTACTGCACCTAATTCAAACATTCTTTCATCTTTAAAAAGGCAAATTTTATGACGTAACATAGGCTAAGGAACATTGCTCTACTACCCAAGTAAGTACTACACTACAAAAATGGCATAATAGATAGCGCCCGCGGCTTCACCCGTGTAGATATTTGATCCGGCCCCCGCTTCCCATGGGAACTTATTTACGGTATAAAGTGGCCTGTATGTTATTTTACATTATTATATGCCTATGGGAAGCGGGAACTTGTACTAAAAACTCAAGAACTATCTAGTAAATACTAACATTGTTTTCAAACTATCACAAACCAAAGTTTCAACTAGATTAACAAGTTTCTATTGAGAGTGACTGCGTAGTTTTCAATACCAATTGTTCAACTCCTACCGTCAATCACACTTAAGCCCGCTATGTACCATTCGCCTTGATAGTACGAATGACTGACAAACGGAATTAAATTGTGCTTTAAACCAATTCGCCGGCGAAATTTTTGCGTTTAAATGAGAAATTTTGTGAGCAGTGAGTGGCCATGATAGATATTTAATAAAATTAATTATTTACTGACCAGAATAAAAGAGTACAATACGTGAGAAAGATTGACACTACTGTTAATTCAGTGGAAGAATAATAATTTATTGAATAATAGAACATAGTGAAACACACACAGTGCAGCCCCTGAATGATGAGAATGATCAGGGCAAGATTTTGGGGGAATCATGAAGTTCATGCCCGAAAGAGCAGTTGCAAGTACCGCATGTAGATCCCGACGATTTGGCCCATATAGTCAAGATGGCTGGAGGAGGAATCATGAGATGATAGAAGAACCTGTACTAACATGGAATTACGTAAGATCCTATTCATTCCAACCAGAGATTTCAATGATTTTTCAAATCTTATAAATACTACATACATCTCTATTCATATAAACAGTAAACCATCCAAAATTTTTCTGTGTTAGCAAAGATCTTATCTTACTTCTTACTAATATTATAAATGTGAAAGTTTGTGAAGATGTTTGGATGTTTGGATGTTTGTTACTCAATCACGCTCTAACGGCTGAATGGATCTGGCTGAAATTTGGTACAGGGATAGAATGTAGTCTGGAATAACACATAGGCTACTTTTTATCCCGGGAAAATGTTCCCACGGGAAGCGGGAACGGGAACCAAATTTCACGCGGGCGAAGCCGCGCGCATCAGCTAGTAATAAATAAAATAGAAGGTACCTACTATGATCTTAGATTGGGACTAAGTACATTTGTTTCATTTGTATTCAAAATCTTTTGCTTCAGTTAAGGCAATATATTGGGAAGAAACTAGTCTGGAACTTTTATAATTATATCATATCGAAAAATTATGGTAAGTATTGGTTTCTTAATGGTTGTTGAGCTGAATGTAGTTTAGATAAGGGGTAGTTTTCTTGAATTGGTAGTGCGCCAGTTAAGTGTGCTTGGGTTGAAGTTGATGTTATATTTTAAGGATTTTATCTAAAACCCACGGATCTTCAATAAACCGGTTAAGTAGTGCGCAGAAAGAAAAATCACGTCTGTTGTATGGGAGCCCCCTGAATCCCCCCTTTTGCTCTGATTTTAGTATTTGTCGTAATATCAGAAATACATAAATACATCATCTGTGAAAAACAGAAATACATCATCTGTGAAAATTTCAGCTCTCTAGCTGTCACGGTTCCTGAGATACTTACAACCTCGTGACGACAGACAGTCCGACAGACAGACAGACCGACGGCGATGTCTATTGAATAGGGTTCCATTTTTACTCTTTGGGTACGGAACCCTCACAACGAGTTTACTTCAACCTAGTTGAGTAACAGCATACACTGTGTACCAAAAATATACTGTGCCTATAAATAGAATCTAAAAGCTTACAAGTTTCAAGAACAGCCTTTCAACAAAGCGAAACATCTTTGAAAGCTTATTATAAAGTTCTCCATATTTTCTTTAAAAACTCTCACATCTGTGCATCTCAAAGTTTCCTTCGGTGTAAAGTTATGATTAAGTAGATAAACAGTTTGATCTGACAATCTGGAAGAATCTTTATGACGTCATATAGAACTTGTCTTCATTATTATAAGTTTTCGGAGTTATGATCGATTTGAGGAAAATATCTAAGTCTTAAATCCACTACTTTTTATATGCGTGGAAATTCACATGGATGTTATGCCGGACTCCTACTGACTAAGACCACATGATCCTCTTCCATCTGCTTACGGCTGAGAGTCATGGTCACAATTTAAAATTGTTGCAAACGTCCATACCCCCGAGGCAACGGGAAGGAGTGCAAATTGTCTCCACTCGAATTCATCCCAAGCGTGTCGTAAGAGGCGGCTGTAGGAGCACTTAAGCAATGCGATTCATTTCATAGAGACGGAAAACTTGAAATGAAATCCGATTGTCAGTAAATTGACTATTGCTTGGTCAGGGTCAGGGCCTTATGGGAGGCTTAAATTTTTTTTAACTGTGGGTCGACACAACCTGCTCTTGTCCGTTTTAACACGGCAAAAGGCTTATTACCTATTACGAGGAACATAAAACTATAAGATGAAATGTGGGCGTATACTACGCCTCTGCATACCCCTTCGGGGATGAAGGCGTGACTATCTATAATTATGTATGTATGTTATGTAAACGTCCATAGGCTACGGTGACTACTTTCTATCAGGTAGACCGTGTACTTGTTTCCAAACTTAGTGGTATAAAAAGTGAATACAGAGAACAAACCCATGTCACATGGCAGCCATTACATATCACATGGAAGTGTAAGTGACACGTAACCAATTTTCTGATTCAACGCACACATATAATAAATTGGTCGAGACGCCCCGCGACTTTTTCATGCTTCATTCTTTGACAATTTTAGGTTCGATCCGAGTTTTAAGTGATCTGTGGATTTGGGTTTTAAAGTAAAGGTTTAAGATGAAACCTCTGAAAAACGGTAAAATGGATAAGTACAAGAAACACTCCGTACTTTCTGAGACTGTTTCAGTATGTATAGTTATAGTGTTAAAATTACCTCGAACTTTTAAAATAATCAATCTAATACATAATACGTGACCCCTTATACTATACTATACTATCTTCTCGCCAAATCCCTTGCGGGGTAGGCAGAAAGAACCGAGCGCCACATGGCACGGTCCATACACACCTCACTTGCTTCTTCAACTTTCATTTTTCTTTTCATGCATGCACGTCGGTTCCTACGGCCCTTGACACCACCTTCAACTAACACACGATTAATTTGGTCGTGGTCGTGGTAGGTGTGTCGTGGCCTTCCCCGACTCCTACGTCCATCCACTTCCGCGTTGTATATCTGTTTTGTCATTCTTTCATACGTGACCCCTTTATAAAGATAAATATGCACAATGAATAAAGATTTATATGGAGAAAAGGGGAGAAGCAATTTTAGAAGCTAAGTCAGTCATAGATAAAGAATTGACTTGAAATCAGATAAAATAGATTAGATATTTATGTTCATGTAATGGATACTGATTCATTCAATGCCTAAATCCAAAGACAGATTTATAGGGAGGAGTCCTGCCCATAAATCTGTCTAGACAAATGCCTGATTTCTGCTTCATAGGTCAAGAAATGTTCCAAATTTAGTGTTTAATCATTCAAAGAATTAAAATTTGTGGCGTAATATTTTTTTTTGATAAAAAAATCGAGTAAAATTTTAGTTAAATTAGCATGATCCAATTTATGGTTACCTGTGTGTCACATCTTTGTATATTTAATTCTACGTACGTTACATGCGTAGGTATATCACTGAACTTCTCCTAAACGGCTGAAGGGATTTGATTTTTTTTGTATGCATTTGGGAGGCAGCCTGGATGGCTTGTATTCACAAATCAGGCCAGCAGATTATGGCGTCTGTTGGTATACAGAAAATTAGTGCTGTAACGTAAACGCTGGTCAGCTAGTATTAGGTATATTTCTCTATGAAATATACCGCCCTAGTGCATCGCGTGGTAGTAGAAGTGTCGGACAATCACTGACAGTACTTGGGACTTGTGAAAACTGCTGGATTGTAAATGGGACCTTTGGAGTAGTAAGAGATCTCCATGCTACGCGCTCACCACCACTGTCTTCTGTGTGCCCCATAAACCTGAACAGATTTGGTAGGATTCTGTCAAATTCACTCTTGAGTAATAAGTTCTGAATGGAACTCATTGAAGCTCGCTTTAGGGCAGGCTGCAGTGGCAGCCAAGATCTGTTGGGAATCCTGAGGATATCGGAGGTAAGCCCGACCGAGGGCTTATCAACCGTAGACAGTAAGGTAGGGAACGTGTGGTTTTTAGTCGGTAAGAGTTCAGCATAGCATCCATGATGGATTTTCCTCACGTTACTTGATGTTGGACTATTACATTTTTCAGTGCAAGAACTTTCATAATCACAATACAGGATTTAAATCTTTTTTTCCTTCTGGTGATCGCCCCAAAAGCAAAAATTACCGAATACAAAGTCAAACCGAATTGTCCTTGCTTCGCTGATGCAACCGGTTCAAATTTAAATTCGTCGTAAATATAGAAATTAAATACCTGCTAGTTAAAGTGCCCATTAAATTCAATCTTAACGAATAAACGAAATTAAGTACCATCTGTAACGTCCAAATAATAGCTTTAACTAAATCAATGTGAATGTTTATTAGGGGCTAAAAGAACAAAGCTATTATTTTATTTGTCTATTTATATTCTGAACAAGTGGACCTATTTTGACTGACTAATAAATAAGTTTAATTGAAATTTCAATGACTAACTTGATTTACCCACTATTATTAAAAAAAAATCTCTTAAAATATTTTTCTATCCAAAGGTACCCTATTTCTTATGCTATGTTGTACCGAGCTGTTCATTGTAATACTATCTAGGCGTACAAAAATAGTATACTATTAATAAATAAAAAATACCTTCACACGTACGAACTAAAAATAAATATCGTACCTACTCCGACATTGAATGAAAAGCTCTTTGACTATAATAGGGATTATAAAACAAAGCGTTTGATATCCTGGTGAAATATAAATTGAATTTGGCTATAAAAAGAATATCGTTCACACTTAAATCTGACCTAGAAGGAAAAATTGACTATCGTATTTATTAATACACTAGCTGACCCTTGCAACTTCGTTTACGTCACATAAGGTTTATAAAAGGGGAGGTATTTCTTCATCAGACTCCTAGAAGCGTGTTAAACTGCCATGTTTGCTTAATCATAAAAGAGCTTAAAGAGTCTTTCTAAAATAATTTAGCCCACGCCTCTGGTTTCAAAATTGTCAAAATATCTTCCATGTACAAGTTCTTAACCCTCTAAAGTTTTATTACATTATGTATAAATTTAGTCAGGCTTTTATATTCGAAGGTAGGAAGAGGCATAGTTCACGCCTACATTTTTCACCTTATAGTTTTTTCCCACGTTATATATGAATATTAAAAGTATGTAGTTTCAGAGTTTCAGAGTCTAGAGTTACAGACATACAAGGAGAAATCCGTGTTATAATTATTCATCACTGTTGTTCATTAATAGTCACGAGAGCAGATTTTCCAGTATCATAAAATTATTTAGCAAAATGTTTAGAAGGGTGCATACTTTCTTTCTAAATTTATGAGTAGAATGAATGTGACTGGAGCGGAGCGGACTTGTAAAGTTTAAAGCCGCAATAAAGTGCATGAGATGCAGTTGGAATAAGTGCAAGCAATATCTTACGTAGGTATGCGACTAGACACTGGCAAGTTGTCAAGTAAATAGAGTTTGTTTTCATTTAACCACTGTTTGTAGCGCATTCGTACTCAGAAGCTTCTACGGCGAAGTAAATCAATCAATAATTACATACATACATACATACATATACTCACGCCTTTATCCCCGAAGGGGTAGGCAGAGGCCTATACCGGCCCACATTTCACCGTGTACAATTTGGTCCCACGTGACAGGTGGTGAGCCCATCGCCGTGTTGAAATGGACCGCCGCCGTCAGAGCCTCGTCCGTTGTTCAGCAGGTGCACGAGCTTGCACGTGAGGTTGACTTGGGCCCGATGGTGTTGGTAGGGCCCCACTACTACTCAATAATTATTTGCCACATAACATCATCTAGCCCAAATTAAGCTATTATAAGCTTGTGCTATGGGATCAAGAGACTGAGAAACATACTTATAAATTTTAAATACATACGTGTTACAGATAAATTACACCCAGATTCAATACAAATCAATTTGCTTTTCACACAAAGAGATTTGTCCTGGGTGGGAATCGAGCCCACGACCTCCGAGTCCGTAGTCAGATACACTAACCACTGGAACACGAGGCCAGTCAAGGCCAGTCAAACCTGAGGCGCAGCGGTACCTTCTCTCATGTGTGTTTCCTACCTCTATCCTATCAGATAGCGTTGTGTGAAATGTCCGAGAATATTTATTTATTATTTTATTTATTTATTCTCAATGCGTTACTTCCGATTCTATGAGAATCTTCGCCAGGACCGAGCGATTAAAAAGATTGTTGCTCTGTATGAGTATTGAAACTTGAAAGCCTCTACCAGCGCACATGCCTCCATCCGCATACTACTTTCGAGTTTCTTTTACACATAATGTGAAGAGGTGTATTATAGGGCGGTCAACTCGAGAGTCACGGTCGATTGTCGCCAAGCCTTTCCATCAATCACTGGGTGATTGCCACGTAGAAATAATAGTCACGATAGAGATAGCCCAAAATTAATATGTTTATTGTAAGTTGGCTAAGTCATTAAATTTTTATTGTTACCACTCGTAAATAAAAGACGTAAGTCAATTCAAAGTTACATTGCCCATTCGATCAGCCAGAAATGGAATCTCTGAGCGGCCGAACATTAGATGTGTTGGTAGAAGGTTTCATTTTGAGATTTCTGCACTTCGGCATGACTATGTTCGTTAGTCAGTTAGTAGGTCGCAGATGACGTTGGATCGGGTCACAAAGACCTAGATATAGTCCCATCGAACCCTTTCAAATTAGGTCATGTCATATACATAGAAGATATTTGAGGGTCTTCAATCCTGTCTACTGCCTAGCCAATAAGACATGACATTGTTTTGTAATAATAGACCTGAAATATCAAGGGTATTATTTCGGCCTGTAATTATTTGGCGACGAATCCATTGTACTGAAATCAAATTTTCATATTGAGGGCTTTTGAGTGCGATCCTGTAAATGCTGCGAAATTGGAGCAGACGATAAAATTGGGTGAAAGCTGAGTTGTGTGAATTAATTTGAGTAAATTTCAATCTTTAGTAATATTAATAAAACCGGTGAAGTGCCTATCAGGAAATAGGATTCCGTAGTTACCCATATTAGTTCGATTTGGGTAACTAAGAAACCTTATTCTATATCCTCGGCGAGGACGGAAGGACGGACAAACCTGACGAAACTATAAGGGTTCTGAAACGTGAACTATCCGTAGTTTCAATTCTGAATTGTGTTAGGATGTTTGAGCAGAGAGTTTGGGGAGCAGTACCTGTAAACCAATACGTTGTGAAAAAATATTTTTGAAGTGAAACTTCTTTAGGCGCGACGAGGGAGTAACTCAGATTTTTTTCTGACGGAAGTATTGATCGGTATTTGAATTTTGAATAGCTGAAACGTAGATTCCGCTATTCAAAATTCGAATGAATGATATTAATATAATATTTGATGCCGTCAATGGCAAAGAAGTTTTACTTCAATCGCGCGTAAAGGTTACACGCACACACTTTTTTTTGTATTAGATAGCCCCTTTATTGCAAAAGGCTACAGGCTAAAACTGTGTTGTATCTTAGGGGCGGTCTCATTACAATACTTTCCAACAAACAACGACACCCTCCTGTCATGAAAGTATGCACAGCGTATTATCTACCGACCTTATCATTCTCACAGAATAAATTAACCGTTTAATAGAACGGACAAGGCGTAGCGAGGCACCCCATGCTCTGTAGAATGTGGAATGCGCGGGCGCACGAGTCGCTCCAGTGATTAATAGAAAACCAGTATGACAAGTGGTGGGATACTCAACCAGCACTGTTTTAGAACGACCATGTACTTGAGTGTGACGTAATGTATAAAACACATGTGGCGTAAATCATAGATTTGCTGTAATTAGTTTATTAGGCGCTATTAAGCGTAGGTATAATGGTTATACTTAGGTCGGTATAAGGGGTGTGTCCTTAATAGTGTCAAAGTAGGGATATTTGATGGAAGGAGATATGGTGGGATGTAAGCTATATATAGGCGTGCGCAATGGTAAAAAGAAAATCAGGAACTAACTAAAATAAATTTATTTTACTTCATACTGTCGAAGAAATTTTACATCAAAGTAAATCATTCTATAAAATATATTTCCACTGAAATAATCAGTGAGTGGCTTAATAGCCCAAGTATTTAACTAAATTTTTATATGTGAAAACGGAAGCTCTGGTAAGCATCAATTGCATTACTTAAGTTTATTTAGTAATTTAAGTGTGGGTAAAATTTTTATGTAAAAAAGTATATTTTAAGTAAATTTATTTTATCAGGCAGGCGTTTGTGAAATTTAGAAAAGGGGGTAATGTTCTTTGTATATTAAATGTTTTAAAATGGGGTTAAAAATAATGTAAGGGAAAGTTTAGGGAAATCTATGGTTGAAGAGGGTGCATATAAAATATATTGTTTGTTCTTTTCAGAATGAGCTTCCAAGTTAAGATTTAAAAAAAAACCCTGCCTATACCTACCCTTAAGCAGCTAGTTATTGAAGATATAGGCGTATAGCCGTATTTTACATATCCTGGATAAAGGAAGTGCCAACCCAGAATCCGGATGAGTACATAGATTTTTAAGTTAGATATAAGTTTATTACTGGTGAATTGTAATAAAAATATTATTACCTACTCTGAATTCTTGCATTTATTGACTCCAGGACAAATTACCTTACCTAAACTACTGAACCGCCTGGGAACTCTTGGGATCACTCTGGACTTCCCAGAAGTGTGTCATGGCGCCCGAACTTAATTAATTGTCCTGGTAGTTGATAGCTTGTGTGCGGTATTACAGATTTGCTGGGTCTAGTGACTCCTAGGTAATTAATAATTTTTTGTTGTAAGGTGTTTCCCGCTAGCAGGTAGCCTCCCCCGAAATTCGTGCTACTTCAAGGATTAGACGCCCTTGGCCTATGCTAGTCTGGATGCCCGAAATTTGAACATTTTTTTGCATTTACATAAATTTTTGGCTAAACGGGTATTCCGAAATTTGAAAATTTGCTAACATCATTTTTATTAACGTAGCTTGTCCCCAAATTTAATTACAGTTATTTTATTTGAAACTGTAATAGTAGAATATCTTTTATTATATAAATGTTGGCTTATAGTCATATTCATATTTTGTATTGTTCATCATAAGGAAAAAATTCTACCCTCATTGTTTTTAATATTCCTTGTAATAAATTTAACGCAAAAAATATACCCACATTAATAAAATTGTTACGAACCTTCTTGTAGAAGTAAAATTGTTGTTAATGTTTTAAAGATATCTAATGCAAACCAGTCACGGTAGGTTTTGTTTTATATAATTTGTGTATTGTTTCAGGAAAATCTGAATGATATTGTAGTTCTATGTGAATAGAGAAAGTGATTTGTGTCTTAATAATTGTGAGTGATTCGGTGCTTACCAGAGCCGTTTAATATGAATATTATTAAAATTAGGTATTTCTTGCTAAATAAAAATAAATTAACTGATAAAGTAGTAATTCGCGGTTATGAGCCGGTTTCTACGGCAAAAATAGTATGGGGTTCTTTAAAAAGGGTCGTAAAAGGGTTTTACAGGGTCGGCAGCATGAGTTTGTCGCCTATGGTGAGGCAAATGTTCATAGGCTGCGGTAACCGCCAGTCCTTCTGGTGGGCCGTATGTTTGTTTGCCACCTTCATAAAGTTATATATTTTCTATATCGATAGCCACCTTAGTAATATAAAAAAAAATTTGGGGTAGGTAACAAATATTCGTCATTAAAACCATTCCAATAATGCTGTGTAATAGTTAGCAATACGAATATTTAAAATATATAATTACAAAGAATAATTGATTACAATCTGCATAAAATAATTCAATAAATTAACTTCATAACTAAAAATAATTATTTTCTATGTAAATCGTAGTATCATTTTTTTTTCTCCTAAGTATGGGTAGTTGTGAATATCATGTGAATATCGTTAGGGTTCTTACAGACTGCATTTCATATCATAATTCCATAAGCGTAAGGACAGGATACGGTTTTAATGAATAATGTTGAGATTTAGTGTAAAATAAAGCTAAATTCTCTTGTATATAAGAATTGCGTCATCATGTGATTGTATTGATGACACAAGTGTGCATGGGTATTTTATGAGCGTGAAATGTATGAGGATGTATGAATGTATGAAAGGTATGAATATGAGAGTATGAAAGGCACATTATTCAAAGGAATGGGTGAGTCTGGTGAGTTATGACAGTTTGAAATGATCAGTAGGTATTTTGCATACAATAAACTGCATCGCTAAAAAAAAAAAAAAAAATTTTTTCCCCTATTCTGAAACAAAATTAACGTCATTTTATTTTTAGATTTTATCAAATTAAATTAGAGTTGGTTATGACAAGAATAACAATGTCAGGTCAGTTATTTAAAAATGAACGTTAAATTACTTTAGGATGTTGTCGCGGACAGTCAAACATACACGAGAAATTTAAGTCAGTGTGTAAGAGACCTTATAAATAATTGTGAAAATTTATGAGGGTACCTCGAAATATTGTTAAGCTTGAGGTCACATTGTGATTTCATTGTCATGTTATGTGAAAGTTGTGTACGTGCCGTGAGTTTATAAAATTACAAAGTATTAAGAATTACAAAGTTATGAAAGCACGTGCATTATGTTAATAGTGATGCATACGTTCTGAAAACGTTATTACATATTGGATTTGGATTTCAGTGAAATGTTAAGGTTGGTAAATGTGATTTTTTTTCTGGGTTGTTTGTATATTTTCGGTTAGAATTCTGGTAGGATGATTCTGTAGGTGTATTCAGTGCTATATTTCTGTTTCTTGGTTTTTTTGTAGTAAATACTGCCACTCGGAAGCGGTAAGCTTGCCCTCGCAGATTTACGTGGTACTATAGGAAGCTCTTAAAGGCTTGCTTATCATATGCAAATATATTGCATTCAGTTATATAGACATATACAATGTTATTACATCGTTGTATATGTTGTTATATAAATTTTCTTCTCTGAGACGGTTATAGAAATCTCAGTCTTCAATTTAAGCCATATTCTATATTACATTCAGGCGGTTCGTATTACCTGGATTTCTTAATATTAAGCCTTAAATACGTCTTTTCTTCTATCTATCTTGTGAACACCATCAGAGTTACTCTATTGGAATATTTAAATTATTTATTTTGGGAGACATTATCTAAGTAATACAGTTGTTATAGATTGATTGTTATATACTAATTCAAATTTTTTAAATTGAATTAGTATTCTTAAATTTTGTCTATAGGGACAAAATTTTCTCTTGGGGAGGGGATATTGTGGCGTAAATCATAGATTTGCTGTAATTAGTTTATTAGGCGCTATTAAGCGTAGGTATAATGGTTATACTTAGGTCGGTATAAGGGGTGTGTCCTTAATAGTGTCAAAGTAGGGATATTTGATGGAAGGAGATATGGTGGGATGTAAGCTATATATAGGCGTACGCAATGGTAAAAAGAAAATCAGGAACTAACTAAAATAAATTTATTTTACTTCATACTGTCGAAGAAATTTTACATCAAAGTAAATCATTCTATAAAATATATTTCCACTGAAATAATCAGTGAGTGGCTTAATAGCCCAAGTATTTAACTAAATTTTTATATGTGAAAACGGAAGCTCTGGTAAGCATCAATTGCATTACTTAAGTTTATTTAGTAATTTAAGTGTGGGTAAAATTTTTATGTAAAAAAGTATATTTTAAGTAAATTTATTTTATCAGGCAGGCGTTTGTGAAATTTAGAAAAGGGGGTAATGTTCTTTGTATATTAAATGTTTTAAAATGGGGTTAAAAATAATGTAAGGGAAAGTTTAGGGAAATCTATGGTTGAAGAGGGTGCATATAAAATATATTGTTTGTTCTTTTCAGAATGAGCTTCCAAGTTAAGATTTAAAAAAAAACCCTGCCTATACCTACCCTTAAGCAGCTAGTTATTGAAGATATAGGCGTATAGCCGTATTTTACATATCCTGGATAAAGGAAGTGCCAACCCAGAATCCGGATGAGTACATAGATTTTTAAGTTAGATATAAGTTTATTACTGGTGAATTGTAATAAAAATATTATTACCTACTCTGAATTCTTGCATTTATTGACTCCAGGACAAATTACCTTACCTAAACTACTGAACCGCCTGGGAACTCTTGGGATCACTCTGGACTTCCCAGAAGTGTGTCACACAGTCCTCAGTTCTGATACGAAGATAAAATTATCACATCACCGCCACCACAAAAAAAAAAAAAATTGTTAATGTTGCCAACTTACTGTTTATATTGATTCCTTTAGCTTCGCCGTAGTGGAAATCTGAAACAATGAAAAATACTTAAATACCTATATATTCTAAATATTTTCTGTGCCAAAAACAGTCAATAAAATAAGTATTTTTGCATAAATATTGAAGAATTCAACAGCCAGCTCGGTTTGAAATTTCGGATCGAAACAAATATCTACTTGTGAAATTTGAAAAAAAAAAATGTTTTCTAAATATGTTTAAAGTACCTACGTCATGAATTGTATCTATTTACTTGCGCAATAACCAAATTGTAAACTATCTGGATAGTTGTTATCAAAATTATCAATAACTAATCTTCTTCCTTTTCAAATAAGATTTAAGTATAAGATTGTCAGCCAATATAAGGATGAAATTTTATTGCATTTGTTTGGACCTGTATTCTTTTTTTTATGGCTAAGTTTTTATAAACCAAACAGTGAGTAACCGGATGTCTCCGGAGAAATAATGCCCTATTTCACGTGCAATGTTGTTTTTCGTCTCACGTACTGAATGGATCCCAGCCTAATATTGCTTTCTCTCAGGAAAACTTTCCGGCTGACATTCAAATACAATTTGATTTGTTTTTCTTTGTACGTATTTCTTCTAATTGTTTTTTTTTCTGTTTAGCCCAATAGAATAAATTCGGGATTTCCATATACTTACTTTTTATAAGATTTTCTGTATGGTAACTGAAATTGATATATCATGAAATTTTCTTATACTCGTATTCTACTGAGTATTTCTGCTATCTAAAATTAAACCTTTCTTCGATAAGTTTTAAATTAATAAGTTTGCTAACATTTTCACATAATTTTATTTATAAAGCGGAAAAAGACAACTTGATTCAGACATTTTACATTTATTTAACCTAGAATTAGAAAACCCAAGACTTGACACCGAGGCAGTTACAAATTGTTTTTTTTTTAGTAAAATTACCATCTAAACCCTAAACGTCTTTGTACTAAAATATTAACGGTTCATTCCCAAAGGTATATCTATTTCATAAAAAAAGTTTTCAATAAGCCAAAAATAATGAGCTTTTGTTCGTTATATTCCTACAAACTGAGCTTATTAAGAAGAATAAAAATATACCTACACTATTATATGGAATTAAATATCATGAAGCGCTTTTAGTCCAGCTTGCCCAGTTTTCGACATGGCAACGTCTTATGAATCGACTAGCGGACGCCGCGTAGTTTCACCCGTTCCCGTGGGAATACGGTAATAAAATATTTAAAAAAAGTTAGTTTAGATGTGAATGCCGGCTGAATAAGAATGCACGCATCAAAAAGTGTCACTATGCGCCATAGTTTAGAATTTAACGAAAAACGCACAAGCACGCTAAAATGTTGGTCCCAATGGCCAATAATGTGGTCCTTGTTAAAACTTGTTAATTCAGTAAAATTTCCAAAAAATTGTTACAGAAAACGTAAAGTGATTGGACTATTATTTTGTAAGTACTCTTTTTAGTTTTCTAAGTATCTGTCTCTTAACATACAATCTTATTCGGCATAAGTACTTTTGGCTGGAATTTCTACACGTGAATTGGATCAATTGTGTGTAGTATTCTAGAGCCGCGGAACCATGATAAAATCAATTTTGTACCGTACGTACACTCGGCGAGACAATTTAGACGATAGGCCTCTAGCAAAGTGAGTCAACTTGGAATAAACCGCTCCTATTGAAGCGTACTAAGATGTAAGGATCCGAGGAACTAAATAAAAGATTTCTAGAATTGAAAAAGGATAATAAATGGTACATCTTTTTGGGTGTAGTGGGGCCCTACCAACACCTTCGGGCCCAAGTCAACCTCACGTGCAAGCTCGTGCACCTGCTGAACAACGGACGAGGCTCTGACGGCGGCGGTCCATTTCAACACGGCGATGGGCTCACCACCTGTTACGTGGGACCGAATTGTAAACGGTGAAATGTGGGCCGGTATAGGCCTCTGCCTACCCCTTCGGGGATAAAGGCGTGAGTATATGTATGTATGTATGTATCTTTTATACAAACGCTTTAGTCGAAAGGGTTATCAAAGTCGTGGAAGAAGCAGGGCCGAGTGTTGTAGCAAAAATAGGGATAGGTCCACGCCTAGTGGGCAGCGGACTGTCACGGGCTGATTTTATTGATTGTATACCGTAGAACTGTTCTAAACAGAAAAAAGTGGAAGAAAATGGATAGGCTTCATATGGCAGAGTCATAGAGTTTTAGGAAATTAAAAATGTAATGTAAAATATGTAGTTACATATTTTACATTACATTTTTAATTTCCAAACACAATTTACAGATTTTTATCATAAAGTACCTTTACAGTTGTAAAGGTACTTTATGATAAAAATCTGTAAATTGTGTCTGAATAAGGGCTTGTAAATTATTATTAGTGACCGACCGAAGTTTCGGTTTCGGTTTCGGTTTCGGCCAGTTTCGGCCAAAAAATCGAGTTTCGGCCGCAGTTTCGGTTTCGGCCAAAATGGGCCGAAACTTTCGGCCGGGCCGAAACTCACGTGTTCATGAAGTTTGAGTGCCTGGCCCTGCTCGTGACGTGGTTGGGGTCAGCCCAACCAGTTAATATATTACTAATCGAAGATTTAGAGATTTACAAAGGACTTCCAATCAATAGTTAATACAACTTTATTTAAACCACAAGCAATTACAATCATTGAGAAGTATTAGACAGCCACCCCTGTGTTATGTCTCAGACCTCTTTTTTTACTTTTGGTTACTGAATCCTAAAGATCTAGGACATTACATAACGAAACAAATGGAACCGACAACAAAGGGGTAGCCCTTTGTTGTCGGTTCCGTTGACTGTGTTGGTCGTCTGTCTGTCTGTCAGCAGGCTGTAACTCATCCACCGTGATAGTTAGACATTTTTTTTTTTTTACAGATGGTGTATTTTGGTTGCCGCTATAGCAACAAATAATCAAAATAGACAAAATAATAGTATTAAAAGTGGCCTTCCATACAACATACGTGACTTTTTTTGCCGCTTTTCTAGTCCGGAACCCTACGTGCGTGAGTCCGGCTCATGCTTGTCCAGATTTTGTTATACACTTCTGGAATGTAACCAAAACCGGCCAAGAGCTAGTAGCAGGGCACCGTGTGGTTTTAGTCGGTAGGAGTTCGCAATAGCATCTATGTGTAATTCCAGATGTAAAAGAAAGAAACTCATCTTTAGGTGGAGATATTTCTTAAAGTGTAAACACTTGAGAAGATTTATACCGTTGATTGATGGTACTTGGTGGAACTTGCTGCACCTATTGAAAAAATAACCAGCCAAGTGCGAGGCGCACTCTCACACGGAGGGGTTTAAGCGGGACCCTATTAACGAGACATGAGGCCTAGCCGTCCGTCTGTCTATTAGTCACGAAGTTGTATCGCTGGAACCGCGCCAGATAGAGGCCTAAAATTTTCAATGATGATGTATTTCTGTTGCTGCTATTTTTTTTAACGTGAGGGAAATCCTACAGGTATGCTATGCCGGAGTCTTACCGACTAAAAACCACGCGAGCCCCGAGTATGCCCTCGGAATGATGCTTACTGCGGCCGCGTCTTTGGGGGCTTGTTCAGTTGTTATCCCGCTACTTGAGGGGGGCTTGCATGAATCTCTCACTTCACGTTATCATCTAGGGCCTGCTTCTTTAAGGACGGTGAGCAGGCGTTCTCAGGACCCTGGTCATAGAGGCTGATAGTATAGGGCGCGCCGCCGCAGACTGTTCAACTTGGGTGGGAAAGTTCTCTCCCGCTTCCTCCCCGGCGCCGTCTCTTTCACGAGCATGACCTGTTTACAGGAAGAGGCCTATGGCCTCGCTCTAGCGCCTTCCAATAAATTTAAACAAAGCCCTTGAGCCATTTAAACAATGACGCAAGGGCCCTCGCTTCCAGGTCACATAGAGGGGTCCCGGCTAGAAGACATGCCGCCTCTACTGAGATCATGCGGTATCCCCTTATCCTTACCTGACAACCATCGCGTTCTGCGGGCTAAGCAATCTAGCCGCATTGCAGGCCATCAGGATCTCCGCCTATACGGGGACCCCATAAAGGGCCATGCTTCGCATGATCCCAAGGTACAGTCTCCTGCAGGGAGCGTTAGGTCCCCTGATATTAAGCAACAACCGCGAGAGTGCGCCTGATGCCCACCCTCCCTCAGTTTTGAGACCAAACTTCGGACGTGGTATACGAAGTTACACCAGCTATCGAGTACGAGCCCCCGATACGTCATCGAGAGCTCGATGCCGATGACGCCCCGTGTATGTGAGCTGGATCCCGCACGTGGCCTTTAGGGCTGCGTTGCTCCTCGCGCTATAATTAGGGTGTCGTCGTAACACGTTACGCACATAACACGTTACGCCGACACCTCTGAGCAACGGACCACGCTTCACCCAATGGTAACCAAAGTTCCACCAAAGCGGTCCTAAGAACGACCCTGTGGAACAGCAAACGACACATCTTTCCGACTCTGCCCTAGCTAGCTCGGGTAAGTTATGGCCCTCTCGGAAAGATAGGCCCCGACAATTCCACGGAGGTATTGAGGCATTCCATGGCAAATAAGCGCCTCCCAAACGCTGCTAAAGGGCAAGGTATTGGAACCTCACCATGTGCTGTTGCCGCTTTAACAAAAAATACCTACTAAAATCAGAAAAAAACATTCGCACAACAAACGCAATTTTTGTAACAGAACTCGCTGTGCGGGAATCCGACTCGCACTTGGCTGGTTTTTTTTTTTCAATATGAACACGTGAGTTTCGGTTTCGGTTTCGGTTTCGGCCGAAACTGACCCTGGGGCCGAAAGTTCGGTTTCGGTTTCGGTTTCGGCTGGAAAACCAGTTTCGGTCGGACACTAATTATTATTAAACCGTAAATATCTCATTATCCTTAATAGCTTCTACTTGGGATACCGACGACAATGCATTTTGCACAGAACAGAAAATTTTTATAATAAATTGAACTGACAATTTGAAAAGCAATATCACTTGCGTTCCAAATTATTTATAATTTGAAATTTTTATGGGAAGTTACCTCTTATGATATTGGAGCCCCCTAAAGGGATTTTCAAACTTCCACCCCTAGAGGGCGGAATAGATGGTGGAAGTTTGTAGCGATTTTGTAAATGGTTATGGCTACAGTCATGAAACGCGATATGAATGTTGTTTGCTACATTTCAAGAAAAATGCCTAGTTTTACTGTTTAAGTAAATCCCGGAGAATATTAAAAGAGTTGACGCATTTAGCGATGATGGTAGAAATGTAAGTACATCGGGAGTTGGCTTGACAATTTAAGGTCTATTTCATTTCTACGTCTCTCTGAGAGACTTGTCATTGTCAAAGATTACGGTTTAGTTTAGTTTTAAATTATAGATTATTTAAAAGTGTCCCTACACCCTTTCGTAATTCCAATAACTTCCAAATTCTACCTACTAGGATTTAGAACCTGGCGTCAGACTTTATTTTCTGCTAGGATCAGCTATACTTATACTTATATCGATACCTCTGGGCTCAAAGGTCGTAAAGGACATTTGGGCGAAAATGACTTTTTGATACAGTTTTACTCAATTTTTAATTCCCTATCGATCTGTATATTCCGTTTTACGAAATTCGCAAAAAAAATGCCTTTACGACCCACATAATCTGAGACTTCAAGCCAAGTTTACCGTGAAAATATGGAGGTAAATAACACTTACCTACTAGAGTGAAATTATTTTGGTAGTAAAGGAAAATATAAAGAAAATTTTGGGTGTAAAACACATAACAAATTAAAATGGTCCTATACTCCCTATAAGTCACCTCAAAAAAATGGATGTAAAGGACATCAGGACTTGTCCTGATGTCCTTTACATCCATACTGCTACTTGTAGCAGTGTGTTAAAGTGGGTAACTTTAAAAGTCAGCTAGATACAATCGACTTTAGAGACCCACAGGGTAGCGTGCTTGGCCCAACGCTTTTTATGTATATGGATAATATAATATGCTATGCCGATGACACTGTTGTTATATTTGATGGTGCAAGTTGGGCTGAAAAATTTACGAAAGCCGAGTTGGGCCTGGGGCAAGTGTCAACATGGTTGCGTTATAATTTAGTGACACTGAATGCCAGTAAAACTAAATATGTATGTTTTCATAAAACAGCTAGATCGGCCCATTACACATCTCTTGGTATCAAATTACACTACTGCAAAGAAATGAAAGGTTGCAAATGTGAATTAATCCAAAGGACAGACAGCATTAAATACCTTGGCGTAATTATTGACGAAAACTTGTTAAAAAACACATCATCGTTTTGTCAAACGGAGTGCTAAAAACCGCAAATACAATGAAATTTCTTCGTTCTTCAGCGCCAACGGACGACCTGAAATCCGTTTATTTTGCCCTGAGTCCTCCTGAGCCAGTCGGCCGTCCCGTGGAGTCAGCGCTGCTTTGCAGGGAGGGCTTCATCATTGAGATTACATTTCATACATTGATGTCGCCAGCATCCTTAAAGCCCGTCCCTTGTTCGGGCGTGAGTGCGCCGTAGCTGTTCAACAAAAACAGGTGGCTTACCGCGCCTGGATCAGGGCTAGGTCTGTGCGCGACCAGAAAGTGGCCCGCCTCAAAGCAGCGTACAACAGAGCCACTAGGTCCAGTAAGAGAGCCTTCAAGAGAGTGGACGCCCAGCGCATCACGCGGCTTGGTCAGGAGCTCACGTAACATCCGACGGGCAGACGTGAATACTGGCAACTGACCAAAGCCGTGCAGGCCAACTTTTGCCAGCTCTTGATGCCGCCGCGCCGCTTCGCTATCTTGACGGATGACTGGCTTACAAGGCCCAAGAGAAATCAGAAATGCTGGCCAATTTCTTTGCGGCTAATTCGCGGGTCGATGACTGTCACAAGCAACCTCCCACTATCGCCGACTGTGGAACCACGATGCCGGATATTGTAATCCGGCAGTGCGGCATTGGTGCTGAAGAAGTGTGCAGCTGAATTATGTCCAACGCTAACACGCCTGTATCGTCTTTCCTATTTGTCGGGAGAAGATTCGAAGGCTTGGTAGGAGGCAAACGTTCAGCCGATCCCCAAGAAAGGGGATCGGTCGGATCCGGCCAACTATCGCACCATAGCCGTAACCACCGTAATCTGCATAGTGTTCGAGCTAATTATCAACAAACAGCTCATGCGCTATCTGGAGGATCACTCGTTAATTAGCGATTGTCAATATGGCTTTAGGCCGAAACGATCAACTGGTGACCACTTAGCGTACATTACACACACCTGGGCTGAGGCTATGGAGAAGCACGGTGAATCTCTGGCGATTGGCCTAGACATGGCTAAAGCCTTTGATAGGGTATGACATGCGTCGCATCTTTCCAAGCTGCCGGCATATGGTCTATCGCCTCAGTTGTGCCGATGGTTGGCCAGCTTCCTGCACGGGCGACATACACGGGTCCTCTGTGATGGTCAGGCTTCCTGCTTTTTGCAGGTATATGCCGGAGTACCACAGGGATCGGTATTTTCCCCAACTCTCTTTCTTCTGCATATCAATGACATGATGTCCCTTGGGTGCATTCATTGTTATGCGGATGATAGTAGGTACTCTGCATGGGAGCTATTCTGGCCGTCCAGCGGAGGGGCGAGGCGACGTGGAAGGAAAGAGACGACAACTCGTGGCGGATCTTCACCGGGACCTGGGTCGCATTGCCCAATGGGGTTCGGATAACTTGGTCGAGTTCAATGCCAGAAAAACACACAGTTTACAGCTAAGAAGTCCCCATTACGGTTCCACTAAAAGAAAGCTCAATCACAAAACCTACGTAGAGAGATGTATTGGGCTGGCCTCGTGGAAACTAGAATTCCTGAATAAGCTGAGACTATTTCACGTCACATTAGAGATGTTTACTGTACAAGACGAAGATTCGCCCCTGCGTCAAATTCTGTTCTCACATTTGGGATGACTCCGCAAGACACCTACTAGCGTCAACGCTATGCAGCGACGTGCTATCCGAATAATTGGTTGTCCTGAGGTGACGGGAGGCCTCGAACCGTTAGCGCTACGAAAACCATCGCTTCCATGGCTGCCTTCCACCGAATGTATTACGGTGAATGTTCTGAAGAGCTCGATTCAACCTAATCCTACCATCTCCTTTCCAAACCCGAACAACGCGTGCGGGGGCAGAGATGCCACTCATACACAGTGGAGAGAATTTTCGCCTGAACCAAGCATTTCAAAACACCGTTCATCTGTCGAACTATAAGAACATGGAACGACCTGCCCGCATACGTTTTTCCCTCATCTTACAATCCCGGATTCTTCAAGAGGAGCGTGAAGAGGCACATCACAGGGCCGGCAACTTGAGGAACCACTGTCGAAAGTCTTACAGACTGTGAGACTGGCCCCCAATCGTTAGATGCACGACGGCTTACCATCAGGGTGGTGGCGACGTCAATTTGACGAGGTTAATATTAAAAAATATAAGTTTATTTAATAATGTAGCCCTTAAAAATGAGTTAGCAAGTGATCCTTATGACCTAAATATTATTACACTAGTCGATTATTACCTTATTTTCTTCAGAATTGCGCAGTGAAGTAGATTTACACCCTTCGGTGAAATCTTAGGATGGAAATTTGACGGGTGTAAAGGACTTTTATTTTCAAATTTATGGTCGTAAAGGTAATCTATCTCGGTAAATACAGCACTAGGGTATTTTTTAAAATCTCCCTTAGAAAATACTATAAATTTTAAGCACTTTTTTCCTTGGTTTTATTGAAATAGCTCAAGAAACAAAAAAGTTAGAGCACAAAATATTTTTTTTCTTTTGTTTTTGCTTCTCCTGAAAAGTCCCATTTTGTCCTTTACGACCTTTGAGCCCAGAGGTATCGATATGGACCTTCCAACCCCTGCTCCTGACCGTCCGTTGCTCAGCAGGTGTGCCACCCGCTAGCAGGTGAGGTCCAGAGATCTTAATGCAGCCTCTTACACCCATACTGTAACCACAATTATTCATAATCCTACCCGATGAAGTAACCTGTAAGTATATGGTGTAATGCTCGAGCAAATTGAACTATACACAAATATGGAGAGATTATTTAACTTTGATCCTCAGTATACTACCATGGCATTGACACTAACCCTGTTCAGTACTTCGACGTGTTTACCTTTGTCATAAACGTGCTCGAGCAATGTAAAGGACAGGCAAACGTATCTTCGGAATGTTTCAACGTCCATCACGCGTATTCTATCAGCGGCTCGTTCCGTTCACCCAATGTAAACAGAAATGAACGTAAATAAAATTATCGTCCGAGTTTTGGATCGCAGCCAGCAGATATAGTTTACAATGTTTTGTTTTTGTAATAACTTTACAAATTTAATTATATTTGGTGTTTATTTGTTAGAACACGGAGTTTTACTTCACCTTGAAAAGGTTTTAGTGCAATATTATTGTTAGAGATTTTTTCGTCTACTTATATAAGTTTCTATGATTGTACCTAGTATACCCATATACGGGTATACTACGCCAAATCGAATGCCAAATAATCGAACGTTCAAAATATCGAAGGTTCAATATATCGAACGTTCAAAATATCGAAGATTACAATATCAATGTTCGATTTAATAAAAGTTCGATATATTTAACGTTCGAGTATTTGGATGTTCGATTATTTGGCATTCGATTTGGCGTAGTATACCCGTAATATACTCGTTATAAAACCAAACTACATTTCAATATTGTCCATTGAATTACCATTTTTTTTAAAAATTATATTATTTATTTTACAAGTTAAAGTTACTATCATCAATACATATAATAAAATCGTAACAGGTCGCTGTCTGTACATGAAAGATAAATGAGAAAAAATATTATAGGGGGGCTTTATGAACGCAATAGAACCCAAAACAATGATTTTTAGAATTTTTGTCTCTTTGTCTGTATGTCTGTTTGTCTGTACGTTTGTTTGTGCACGCTAATCTCAGCAACCGCTTAACCGATTGCAATGCGGTTTTCTTTATTGTGTTAAGGTTAGCTTCGCTTAACATTTAGTGTTTATTTTATGTCAATCGGTTCATAAATAAAAAAGTTATATCACTTTAAAGAATCATACATAGACTTATGAATCTAAAAGTGGGTAAATCTAAACTGGCGTGTTGGCTTAATCATAAAAGTTATACGCGGCGTGGACTGAATTGTTATACATACATACATACATATGGTCACGCCTTTATCCCCGAAGGGGTAGGCAGAGGCATATTATATGCCCACATTTCACCTTTGTATAATTTGTCCCACGTAATAGGTGGTGAGCCGTATTGCCGTGTTTAAATGGACAGGCGCAGGTTGTGACTGCCTGCTGTTGAAATAAAGCCTCCAACTTAGCTTAACGACTGCCATTTTACTGGCAACCGGGACCAACGGCTTAACGTGCCTTCCGAAGCACGGAAACGCTCAAATAAATGTCACAAAGTGATCACATGGATGGTCACCCATCCATGGACCGGCCATAGTGAAAGTTGCTTACTGCAGTGATCGTTTACAGAACACTGAGTCCGCGGGGCCACGAGCGCGCTATCTTTCATGTACAGACACGATCTTTAAGCTCTTTTATAATTGAGCCAACAGGGTAGTTTCACACGCTGTGAGTCTGATGAAGAAGTACCTCTCCTTTCATACACCTTATGTGACGTTAACGAAGTTGCGGGCTCAGCTAGTACACTAATATACTTACATTCAATTTATAACATATTTACAAGGGGAACATCCATAAAAAAAAGGGCAATAGGAAATAAGATTATGCATCAAAAAACTCTTCCACATCGCTGTTTCTGTGCAAAATGCATTGTCGTTAGCATCCCAAGTAGAGGCTATTAAGGATTATGAGATATTTACGGTTTAATAATAATTTACAAGCCTTTATTCAGCCACAATTTACAGTTTTTTATCCTAAAGTACCTTTACAGTTATATATTTTACATTACATTTTTAATTTCCAATAACTTTATGACTCTGCCTTATGGAGCCTTCTCCATTTTCTTCCAGTTTTGTCTGTTTAGAACCGTTCTATGGCATACTATCAATAAAATCAACTCGTGACAGTCCTCGTCTGGACGTATGCCCCTATTTTCGCTACAACAAACAGTCCTGCATCTTCCACGACTTTGATAACCCTTTCGACTAAAGCGTTTGTATAAAAGATAAACCATTTACCTTTTTCAATTCTAGAAATATTTTATTTAGTTCCTTGGATCCTTACATCTTAGTACTTTTACATTACTCACGACATTGAAATGAAATCAAGGTCACGTTTTACGATAGCTCATATCGCTTCAATAGGAGCGGTTTATTCCAAGTTGACTCACTTTGCTAGAGGCCTATTGGCTAAATTGTCTCGCCGAGTGTACGTACGGTACAAAATTGATTTTATCATGGTTCCGCGGCTCTAGGATCCTACACACAATTGATCCAATTTACGTGTTGAAATTCCAGCCAAAAGTACTCATGCCGAATAAGATTGTATGTTGAGACACAGATACTTAGAAAACTAAAAAGAATATAAATAGTCTAATTTGTTTGAAAGGGATAATCCGTAGTCCAATCACTTTACGTTTTCAGTAACAATTTTGTGGAAGTTTTGCGGAATAACAACCACATTATTGGCTGTTGGGACCAACATTTTAGCGTGCTTGTGCGTTTTTAGTCATTTTTTAAACCAGGCCATTTAAGCCGCATAGTAACACTTTTTGATGCGTGCATTCTCATTCAGCCGGCATACTACTTAGGTGGCAGACAAGCTTACGGCCCACCGGAAGGTTGGTAACCATAGCCTATAGACGTTTGCAACACCAGAGGCGCTACACACGCGCTGCCGACCCGGGCGCAGGTTGTGACGACACACAGTTGAAATTTTTCAAGCCGCCCGTAAGGCCTTCAACTTGGCTTAACGACTGTCATTTTACTGACAACCGGGACCAACGGCTTATCGTGCCTTCCGAAGCACGGAAACGCTCGTAAATAAATGTCACAAAGTGGTCCACGTGGTGGTCACCCATCCATATCCGGCCATAGTAAATGTTGCTTACTGCAGTGATCGTTTACAGAACACTGAGTCCGCGGGGCCACGAGCGCTTCATTCCAGTATTCCCATGGGATCGGGTGTAACCGCGTGACATCTGCTAGTCGATTCATAAGACATTGTCATGTCGAAAACTGAGCAAGCTGGACTAAAAGCGCTTCATTATAATTTTAATTCCATATAATAGTGTAGGTATGTTTTTATTCTTCTAAATAAGCTCAGTTTGTAGGAATATAACGAACAAAAGCTCATTATCTTTGGCTTATTGAAAACTTTTTTTTTACGAAATAGAAATGCGTTTGGGAATGAATCGTTAATATTTTAGTACAAAGTACTTTTCATGGTCTACATATTATAGGTATCGTATTTTATTTAAAAAAAAAAATTGTCGGTGGCAAGTCTTGGGTTCCAATTCTGGGTTAAATGAATATAAAATGTCTGATTCAAGTTGTCATTTTTCACTTTATACCTACTATAAGATAATATGAAATAGTAAGCAAACTAATTAATTTAAAACTAATCGCAGAAAGGTTTATTTTCAACTAGAGGACGTCACGCGGTTTCACCCGCGTAGTTCCCGTTCCCGTGGGAATACATTTTTTTTCCATAAGAACCTTCTCCTGACAATACTTAATATTTCTAAGAAAATTAATTGAAAAAAAAAAGAAAATTAAAAGAAATATTTACTCCTTTCATTTTATTCTTCCTCCCCGCCAACAAGCAGGCTATTACAACAATTTCTACCATAGCTCACTGTCTCAATACCACTTACTGCACCATTTCACACCAGAGGTAAAAAAAACTGCAAAAATAGTTGGCAATACCAAAGATATACGTACAGCGCGTGCGGTGCGTACGGCGCATATATGTGCGAGGCTATCAGGAAATGCGGCGCGTACGGCGCGTGCGGCGCGTACGGTGTTGACATATATGTGCGATCAGCTTAGAAATCTAGCTTATTCGAAAAAATCTAAATTTTCGGTTAAAGGATTTCAACTGAACTTATCAATAAACCCGGTCATTTTTAGGGTTCCGTACCCAAAGGGTAAAGAACGGGACCCTATTCATGTGACTTCGCTGTCCGTCTGTCTGTCTGTCTGTCCGTCACGAGGCAGTATCTCATGAACGGTGATAGCAAGAGAGTTGAAATTTTCACAGATCTGTTTTTATTGCCGCTATAACAACAAATACGAAAAACAAAAACGTAATAATATTTAAGGGGGGACTCCCATACAACAAACGTGTTTTTTCGCTATTTTATCTTATACTAGCTGTTGCCCGCGACTTCGTACGCGTGAAAATTATGAGAATATCGAGCAGAGAGCTGAAATATTCACATATTATTATGTATTTCTGTTGCCAGTGTAACAACAAATACTAAAATCAAAAAAGATAATAATATTAAAGGGGGTTCCCATATAACAAACGTAACTTATTTTGCCGTTT
This sequence comes from Miltochrista miniata, assembly GCA_933228765.1. NCBI lineage: Eukaryota > Metazoa > Arthropoda > Insecta > Lepidoptera > Erebidae > Miltochrista > Miltochrista miniata. Next base: position 31,396,926 of record OW121758.1, on the reverse strand, counting down.
TTTTGGTGCGGAACCTGACTCGCATTTGTCGTAACTCTTTCGAAGTAAATGAGCTGTGTATATACCTAGGTATATAGTTATAGTTTAACGTAGACCTATTGATCCTGTTATAAGTTTCATTTTGCATTTTATTTAGCTTAAAACTCGGTTTCCACTGTGAGCTGAGCGGTCTCAATAACGAATTCGCTTATCTTACCAAAGTAAACTGTATACTGGTTTTCCCGTCACCTAGCACCAGCTGATTCATTAATGGGCCCGCTGTTGTGTGACAGCTTTTGTACACAGTTTCGTCGTTTTGAATACAATTGTCAGCAGTTCCGATCACCTGTCACGTCATTTCTCAGTAATGGCTTACCAGGTGATCAATTCACTGCATTGAATGCATCAAATTACTGCAATTTGCTGCATTGCAAGAAACAATTTCCTATATTGAACGTACATGGGAAATTCAGTCGAAGGTTATAACATCTCAGTGAAATTTATAAAATATTTCCATGAAAATAGGGTTAAATCGCTTGAAAAAAAATGGAATTAATTACTAAACGAAAGAAACAAACCAGACACGTTCCAGTTTGTTCATTAATAAATACATCAACAGATGATTTAGTAAAGTTAGCTGCTATAATGTTCTAATACATAATCAGTCTTGTACCCAATACAGAGTAGTTTCAACACACGAGATATGACTAATGGGCTGAATGATCGATATTTATATTTTTCGAGTTTTTACAAATGGCAATTTATAAAAAAATAACTCATCTGTTCGGTCTAAATTTGGACAAGGATATATGCAAACGCGGAGTGTGGGAGTGCATTGTGAGAAGATACAAACAGCTAAACACACATACATAGCATATACCTACACACAATAAGGCTGTGGACACATTGGAGGCACGACTGTCTTATGACTTACTCTTTACAACGAAAATTCAACTTAAAATCTTTGATTTTGAACGTGGTTTTTGGTTTTTTGAGTAATGACGCAACTGGTTGTATCCAATTTCATAAAAAATGAAGGTTATTAATTGGAATACAATGGCGCAGCGCCAAAACGTGGACACTCACGGCTGCTCCACCTATCATACCCGGCCATCCCACCTTGGTGGAAACAGTGGAACATTTCAATTCAACAGTGGGGCCAGTTCATGACATTAAGGTTGTGCAACAATCGATAGAACGAGCTACGCTTAGGGTGTCTCTGTGGATAAAATCCAAAACCAATAATCCTTAGAAAACCAGAGTGGTCGAAATAGCTCCCAGAGTATGAAGTGGTAGTGGGTTGACCACATCTGCAGAAGAACCGATGGTCGATGGAGCAAACGTGTTCTGAAATGGTGACCGCGACTTGGTAAAGGTGGCGTAGGACGACCCCCTGCGAGATGGATCGATGAAGACCCGAAAAAAGATGCAGGGAGCGACTGGATGCGGAAGTAGAAGGACCGTTAATTGTGGGGTAATTTTGGAGTGGTCTACGTTCAACAGAGGACTACCATTGTCCATCTTTGATTATATCGTTTTACGATTTTTCAATAAATATCAACTCCTATATAGTAATAAGCATTCAAGCACAGATTGTATAACTAATTGTTATTAGAACCGATTTTGGTTCTATAAAATATTAGTTTTATAGCGAAACGCGAATTAATTTTAATCACACATTCATCTACTTATTGTTTGTACAAAAAGGGTATTATCAGTCCAACACCTTGATAGGTACTTATAGTTAAATTTATTCATTATTTATTAGAACTATCTTTCAGAGTAAGGTCAAACAAACAATAGATTCAGAGTGTCTGAGAAAAAATAGCTCCCGTTTACCTAAATACTTCATCAAAGCATGTTTTAAACAACTAACAACTACTAACATGTAGTAGGTAGAGGTAGGTATATGATCCTGGATAACAAGGGATTCTACTTTACCCTCCGAAATATTTCCCTAAAGTTACTAATTTATTGGACTTTTAATATTTTAAAATGTCTGCGTGGATTCCGTAGGCTCGACCTGCGTGATGGTAATTATTATGAACGAATTAATTTATGAGTTTTAAAGATTTTTTAGTGAAGCACGTAGTCCGCGTGAAGGACTCGTGGCCCTGCAACTCAATGTTCTGTAAAAGATAATTCCTACTTTCGTTTTGGATGATTAATACTCGTAAATAAATATCCACGGACATTTTCACGCAAAGAAATACTAAACCAGGAATAACCTGCTTGTGTTCTGCGTATCAAACTACGGCTGCTGCTGACTGTACCTACCCAACAGTGAAAGATTTTTTCAAATCGGGTAAGAACCTATTCGATGCAAACAATCAAACATCAATCATTTCTCTTTATAATGTTAGATAACTGGAATTTTATTTAATTTCCAATATGTATGATAGAATTTCAACATTTTGAGTTTTATGTGTTCTTACGTAAGTAAGTTTGTGTCTCTCTGAGCAACGAAAGTTATCAAACCAAATGAGATTCACAAAACAAAATCCTATCTATTCATGAAATGCAACAAATTTAGTGGTATTTTGTTCATAATAGTAAAATTATTCCAACCTTGCAGCGAATAAAGTCTAATTCACCGTTCCGGTAAATAAATAAATTAACAAGCGACCTGTTTATGTAATGAGAAAGGACATTTAGATGTTGATTTTATGACATTGTTAATGGAATTGAACAAAATATTGTATGTTAAAAATACCGACAAATGCGAGTCAGGTTCCGCACCAAAAAAACGGCAAAATAAGTTACGTTTGTTATATGGGAACCCCCTTTAATATTATTATCTTTTTGATTTTAGTATTTGTTGTTACACTGGCAACAGAAATACATAATAATATGTGAATATTTCAGCTCTCTAGCTATTACAGTTTATGAGATGGCTGTATCTCGTGACAGAGAAACAGTGGAGTCTCAGTATTAGTTTCCCGTTTTTACCCTTAGCGTACAGAACCCTAAAAAAAGAGAACAGTGTCGATTTCTCTTACTAATCTATGTTTATATAACAATACTCTTATACGTATACCTACTCTTGTGGTCTTATACAAAATGGAAATTTCAAAGGGTCCTAAAATGTGTCCTTGTGAAACACCACGCTCTGAAGGTACTTTTCGACTTGACGCCGAGTAGATGAATGTTATTATTGCATTCCTTTGCCCACTATCGGGATAAAGGACCGTTACCTCAAATATGTCCCCTGGAATGTTTCTTTGGGACGCAAAAGTAAGCAAGGTCTAATATGGATTTAGGCAAATATGTTGAAGTTAGTTTCTTATGCAATAGTTATCTTCTATATTAATAAAAAAAACCAGCCAAGCGCGAGTCGAACTCGCGCACGGAGGGTTCCGTACCAAGAAACCAACAAAAAGTCTTATTTGTTGCATAGGCCCCCTTTTTCTATTTTATTTTTGTTATTAAACGTAAGGGAAAATCCTTCATGGATGCTATGCTGAACTCCTACCCACTAAAAAACCTCACGTAACGCCCAACAGCCTACGGATGGGAGCCCGGTTAGCCCTCGGAAGGATGTCCCAGTAAATGTTCATTTTGTTTTAATTATTTATTTTTTATGAAAATACGCTGCTCGATATTCTGTGAGTATTTTAAGCGTGTACTGGTTTCCCTTATTACCTAATATCACTACCTACTATTATGAACAAGTATTGCTCTGTGGTGTTTGTTAACCACAGAGCAACGCGCGCCTTTAGACAGTTCGCGTTGCTCTATGTTGTTAACTATCCTGTTATATCCTCTTAGAGATCCTCTACGGTAAGTACAGTTTGTATTTCCAAAAGAGTTTGAGAAGTCTATGTTTAATTTCTTTTTCAGAATAGTGATGACATTTGGATGATGACAATATAAAGACGATACGTCTACAACATCGGTGCAATTATTGAAATGTGTGTTTGTACGTAAATTGTTTATGCTGGAGAAAAATCTAAAACAAGGGCTCTTTGTTTATTATTTCCTATGAAATTGCTATCTTTGAAATATTTTACCTACCTAAAGTAATCTGCTGAAGCGTTGTTCACTTTTAAAGTCGAATAATAAGTTAGTATGTGACCCGTTTAATGTTCAATCATGGCGATACGAAATTAATTTCGTTGTGCAATATTTGATTGTGCTATACCTCCTAAAGTATTCATTTAATTTGCATGGTGTAAAGGGAATATATAATCTTGATGATATGTTTAAGCCAACTAACGTATTTAAATTGAGAAGAATACCTTATTATCTAATATCTATACATATAATAAAATGATAGAAAAGTCAAAACTGTACATTGGAAATATTTAAAAAAAAAATACTCGCTGGGTGTTCAACATAAGATACCGAAGCCGAAAATATAGTTAGATTTTTTTTTGTCTGTTTGTCTGTTTGCTTTGTCCGGAAGGATCTCGAAAAGTACTCAATGGATTTGATTCAAATTTTGTACAAATATTAGCTAGAGGTAGGGTCTTAAAATAGGCTATATATTATCTCGCTACATATCCTAGGGGCTAAGCAGAGAGCAATCAAATTGGCATTATTACATAATTTTCACGCGTACGAAGTCGCGGGCAACAGCTAGTATAAGATAAAATAGCGAAAAAACACGTTTGTTGTATGGGAGTCCCCCCTTAAATATTATTACGTTTTTGTTTTTCGTATTTGTTGTTATAGCGGCAATAAAAACAGATCTGTGAAAATTTCAACTCTCTTGCTATCACCGTTCATGAGATACTGCCTCGTGACGGACAGACAGACAGACAGACGGACAGCGAAGTCACATGAATAGGGTCCCGTTCTTTACCCTTTGGGTACGGAACCCTAAAAATGACCGGGTTTATTGATAAGTTCAGTTGAAATCCTTTAACCGAAAATTTAGATTTTTTCGAATAAGCTAGATTTCTAAGCTGATCGCACATATATGTCAACACCGTACGCGCCGCACGCGCCGTACGCGCCGCATTTCCTGATAGCCTCGCACATATATGCGCCGTACGCACCGCACGCGCTGTACGTATATCTTTGGTATTGCCAACTATTTTTGCAGTTTTTTTTACCTCTGGTGTGAAATGGTGCAGTAAGTGGTATTGAGACAGTGAGCTATGGTAGAAATTGTTGTAATAGCCTGCTTATTGGCGGGGAGGAAGAATAAAATGAAAGGAGTAAATATTTATTTTAATTTTCTTTTTTTTTTAATTAATTTTCTTAGAAATATTAAGAAACTTCTCTTTGCATTTGCCTGATAATTCAGTATAAAAATCCGTGTGCATGTATGTATTGTCCGGTTTGAACATTATTTCCGTATTGATACGGGCAAATACGTATATATGGCAACACTGAGCATGCATGCGGCTACACCGACCACCAGCACGCGCCGTACGCGCCGCATTATGACGTCATCAGAATGCTATTCGAATGACTACCGCATTTCACGAAACGCGGCGCGTACTGTGCGGGTGTAATGAGCGAGGTTTCATATCATTTCATACAAGGAATTCTAAAATGCGGCGCGTCCGGCGCGTACGTTGCTGACAAATGTGCGATCACCTTAATGTAAGCAAAGATAATATATTAGTATTACATACAGGGCAAGGGCAGCTCCCTGGCCCCCACTGAGCAAGCCTTCCCACTTCCGCCACAGCTGTCATATAGTTGGAGGGTATTTAGAGGGAACTTTTGCTTAACATTAGTGGTCACACACACATTCAAGCTCGGTACAAACATCGTGTTTTTTAGATGAAGGTGAAAAAATTGAAAACGAATCATTTGTACGGAGTTTCCGCCCTATGATGTAAGCACCCACTAGAAAAGGATTTAACAAAATCCCACTTATTCATTTATCGAAGCAGAAGCATGTCAAGCACGGGGGTCGAAGCTAGTTTTGTGGAATGTGGTAATAGACGGTAACGGCAGCGTAACACATCTTTTTCATTTTGCAAATCTCCGCCTTAGTATTAAATAAAATAGTTGTTATAAAATAAATTGATTAAGAAAATAAACGTGTTTTCGTCGTGAAAATGTACAAATAAAATTTACACAGTATACTCTAACCAATTTAGTAAAGTTTGCCCCTCTTGTTTGAGCATTGAACATTTTAAATACCGTTTTAAAGGAAATTTGAAATGCTCTGAATTTGTTCATTGCTAACCCTTTTTATTTAAGTAGTACCTACATTATTAGATTGGGGTTTATCTGTAAGAATAATTTATATTGTGCTATAAATTATTCGTTACACAGTGTTCATCCTCGCACTTTGGTTGCGAACCACTTTTGAACGGTGAGATCCGAAAGCCTTCATTCCGCATTTGCGTATGGGGTCCAAGACGATCAATGCTTCTTGACGAGTCTCATGTGTACATACACATCTATACGCACACACATGCAAAGAAAGTATGCACGCACATGCTACTTTCATGGATATTTTAGCGGAATTGTCAAGTTGCATTGATCGTTTCCGGAGCGCTATAGATTGTGAAATGAGCACCTTGCCCCGGATTTCCGTAAGGTTTCAAGAATGGAGTTTCACATAGGAGCTTTTGAAGGCTTAAGCAGAAATCACTAGCACTAGTGCAGCACCTATGGTGTTATTACTAGCTTTATTTGGTGTGTGTCAGGTTGGCGTGAGAGGTGTCTGAATAGTCACAAAATTTGCATCAAATAACTGTACCTAAACTGTACTAAACGGTACCTATGTTAAAAAAAACTGTACCTCACTCAATTCAATATAAATAGGAAATTATATGGACACGCCTTGTTAAGTGTTTGACCAATGTTTATAATTGATAAATAAATGAGTAGTAACAAATTTTTGTTGTTGATTTGAGAGATATCACGTGTGATTTTAATTTTTTTAATAGCAGTTTTCTGAGGTACAGTTTAGGTACAGTTTATTGATATATGTTCCAGAACATAGTTTCCACACGTTGGGGCGATACACGACTATGCGCGCCAAGCTGACGTCAGAACGGCGTGTCCAGATAATTTTCTATTTATATTGAATTGCTTGAGGTACAGTTTTTTTAACATAGGTACTGTTTAGTACAGTTTAGGTACAGTTATTTGGTGCAAATTTTGTGACTGTTCAGACACCTCTCACGCCAACCTGACACACACCTTTATTTGCCCCGTTTTCCCCAAGGTTTAAAGTATAGAATTTTACGTAAAAGCTTTCGAAGGTTTTAGCCGAAATAACCAGCTCTAGTGTAGCACCTATGGTGTTATTACTAGCATTCTTTGCCCCGTTTTCCCCAAGGTTTAAAGTATGGAGTTTCCATGACAGCTTTCGAAGGTTTAAGCCGAAATCACCAGCCCTAGCACCTATGGTGTTATTACTAGGGACTACTGAAACTAAGGGGTTTTATTGGACCTCGCTTCAATATGTGCCGTTTTCTTGAAACGGATAAAAACTGGTTACAACCTCCTCTTAAAAGTATCTAACGGATTAGCGTGTATCCGGAGCACGAAAATACTCGTAAATGGAATTGTGACAAACGGTGATTCCTCTTAAGACTGACCTTATAAGAGCTTGTTTACAGAACATTAAGCAAGCGGGGTCAAATTACTCGGTGACCTACTCACCTACCATTACGCAGCCATTTTAAGGTAAGTTACGGATATATTCTACTATCTATATATTTCTACCAGTACCTACTAGTACAGTAATACAAGGATATCCTACTAATAAAATTCCACCCTTAAGGGGGTAAAGTAGGGCTTAAAGTATATCGACAGTCGACACTATTCAGAGGTGAAACTGTAGTTATATAATATAATATGTATTTAAAGATAAGAAAAATAAAGCTTCCGTTTTGAATATACGCGCATCAATAGGTCTTAACTTTTAAAGTACTATTCATATAACTGCTTCAAAATATTATGAATACTAACCAGTCCACCGTCACAAATATTTTAATTTAAACTAAAATACAAAAATATCCACTCGCAAGCCTGCTCATCAAAGTACCCAAATCCATTACAAATACCCATGTTGAAAATCAAAATAAGAGCGACTACCTTGGGGTCCTTATAGAGACAAATAGGCTGGCTACATAACATTTATTAGGTGTTGCCACGCATTACGTAAATTGAAACCCAAATCTATACGAAACCCTTGACGTCATGTGCACGTCATTGTTTGACCACCCACTCCAAGTTATTGGTTGTCCAGTCTAAACGTGATAAAGTGAATAAGAATGGGACATTTATTTGGTGTGTTGATTTGTAAAACGGGGGTTGAGAGATATTGGGATATGGTGTCATTTTTAAATATAATTAAATATGAATAAATACAGTCCAGTCTTTCCTCGAAGAGGCAGAAAGAGACATACCTACTACGTCTAAGTAATTCCATATCTTGGCTGGACATAAACATTACAAAATGCATTTACTAGACATAAATGACGCATCTGCAGCACATGCGTTGATTATGCTTAGTAATTTAATATTATCGCAGGGTATATTTACTAGCCTTAAATAATAATTATTTGTCATTAAAAATATTGAAACAAACTAATTATCTAACCATAGTATCGCACATGCAAAGTTCACATTTTAAAGAATCGAACGAACAAAAAGTTCAGAATATTCCTATTAGTTTCATAGAGACAACAAAAAAAAGCGAAAAAAAAGTTAGAAAGTTACTTCCAAGCAAGTGCGTTGTTTATGATTATGACAGCAGTACTATACGTACATATTTCAAGAATTATCTAGTTTGGCGCAGTCGATCGTAAGTTATGCGCGTACATTTATGTGGGGGTCTCATTTTTATTTAAAAAAAAGATAAAAAGACGCGAAGTAAAAATACATGAACGTGTAATTTGTTTCATGACTGTACGTAACTGTTTCCGAAATTCATAATAACACTAACTCCATTTCACTACAATTCAATTCAATTCTCTATTGCATTCATATGTTTTTATAGTTATTGCTTAATAGTAGGTACTTACAACAACAACAAGATTACAAGATTCCCTGGAGTCTGTTAAGACAATGTATGATAAATCGCAGCTGATTATAAAAGAATATTCTTTGGCCATGGATAAACTCTTAAATTCAACATCTAATTATGCTGACCGTTTTAACTCCTTAGCATATAAAACACAATGTGACTGCAGTCAACCTGAGCCAGGGAGTACACTTGCCCTATCTGGTGACCAGATGCATAACACACCAAAACAAATCAATCAAGGTTTTAAAAAAGATAACAGTGAAGGTAGTCGTTGGATTATGTTCAGTGATGAAATTGGGAGAGACATGGGGTCAAAATTAAACTTTTGTTCACAGGGGCAGTCCTTTATAAATCACTGCATGCCTTCTACATCCTATACCCAATTAATGAAGGCCGTATGTAGTTATAAATTTCATCAGAGAGATAATCTGGTTATTTTCATAGGAAACAGGACTGATATAACCAAACAAAAACTTATTAAATATTATAATAAATTAAACTCATTAGATTTAAATAATATTATTATTTACACACTGCCCTACTGTAAGCATATGCCAGTTGTGGAAAATAGGATTAGGTACTATTTAAATTTGTCATTGGACACATTAACACTTCATAATAAAAAATTTAGTATAATTGATACTAACACTATTGTTAGGAAAAATTATTATTTCTATATGACTAAAGGAAAGCATACGCTTCTGGATTATTTTAAAAGACAGGTAGCAATTTCGCTACATTATTTTATAGATTCTTTAGCCAAAAATCTGTGGGGATCTCAATGTAGATGTTTTAGAAACTGCACGGGAACCTTTACACAGAGAGAAAATGTTAAATTTGTTCAAGTCATTTGGTTTGTATAATATATTTTTGGAACCTACTCGTATAACTGCCACTAGTGTTACTTGTATTGATAATATTTATACTAATATAAATCCCATTAAAAAATGTATAGTGGACCCTGTAAAATCAGATCATCGCAGTCAGTTTGTTTCTTATCTGAGAAATAGTAGGGAAAATAAGAAAATAATTCGTTTTGTCCCAGTTAACACCTTAGACCATATAACACGAGACTAGCCTTTGCGAACCACCGCATACAAAAATATTCTGCCAGTTTTCATACAAGTGAAGGGTGAAACACAAAGACATATAAAATTTAATTGCATTTAAAAATGTATTAATCGACAAACGCGTAATGGCTGTTGTGTGTTAATTGTTATTATACAGTCAACTACAATGCAATGTACTAGTTTAATCATATAAAATGATGTACTGATGTACAGGCTTTTTATAAAGCCAAAAGACCAAATGGTCACGTGCAATGGCAGAAAACAATGCTTAAGTAAGGCGCATCCTGTGGTTAGATGATCTAAGGTTAACACACATCGCTTGGAAACTTAGTCAAGAAAATAACAGAATTGCCCAATTACACTAGTGTAGAAGAATCCTACTCTGATTTATTTAATTTGATACATGATGTGTTTGGGAAAATCTTTACCCCTAAGACTTTATCAATCGGAGGCAGCTCTGCTTTCAGTGACTGGGCAACACCCGGAATTTATAAAAGTCGCCATAAACTATATGAACTGTATTCTGAAAAATCGCATAATTTCAACCCAGAGTTTCAGGAATATGTTAAAAAATATTCAAAGATATTTAAGCAAGCCTGTACCTTAGCCACGTCTAATTTCATTAGAAATAAAATTTTAGATTCTGCGAATGTCATTAAAACTACTTGGAACATTATAAATGCGGAATGTGGTAGGTGTACAGCGAATGAAGGAAAGTTTCATTTAAAGATAGACAATCGCCACGTTTCGGGGGATATGGATGTGGCGACCGAGTGCGAAAAATTTTTCAGTAATGTACCTATAGAGATTACTAACACTCTCCGGTCGTCTTCCACCTCCGCCGAGCTTTTATTAGCAGAATCTGTAGCTGCCTGTGAGGGCGCGTTCGAATTACAGTTGTCAACTGCAACGACATCTTAAAAGCATTTAGATCTAATAATGTTAAAAAAACCGCTGACCTTAATGGGCTATCAGTAAAATCCGTATTAAGTATTATAGATGTCATTGCACCCCACTTGGCAGCTGTGTTTAACGATTGCGTCTCAAGTGGTGTATTTCCTGATTTGATGAAACACAGTAAAGTTATACCACTGTTCAAGGCTGGCAGTGCTTCAGATCCGGGTAATTTCAGACCTATCTCGGTGTTGCCGACCTTGAGCAAGATATTTGAAAAACTAATACTAGAGCAGATGCTGATCTATTATAATAGTCACAAATTGTTCCATGAGAAACAATTTGGCTTCACTAAAGGACGCTCGACTACCGATGCTGGTGTAGAGTTATTGAAATGTATTTACGAGGCCTGGGAGAATAAACAAGATGCAATTGGTGTGTTTTGCAATTTGTCTAAGGCATTTGATTGCGTCCAACATAAAACATTAATCAGGAAATTACACCATTATGGCATAAGAAACAAGGTTCTCGATCTTCTGACTTCATATTTGAACAATAGAATTCAGAGGGTTGATGTTAATGGTACACGCTCAGAGGGCTCTGTAGTTACTATGGGCGTCCCACAGGGTTCAATACTCGGACCATTTTTATTCCTTATATATTTTAATGCGTGTATTCCAATATGTTCTACTATTTTTGTTCAACTAATAGTACAAATTGGAATATTTTTCTCCATTGTTCTACTAAAAAACATAGTAGAACAAAATGGAATTTAAATTCCTTATTGTTCTACTATCGATTGTATCAATAGAAATGACCTACCCTTTTACGTGGGTGACAACAACAGGATTGTTTTGTTTGCAGATGATACTTCTTTGATTTTCAAAGTTAAAAGACAAATAGATAACTATGACGATGTCAACAACGCAATCTTGAAAGTGGTTCATTGGTTTAACACTAACAATCTTAGACTGAATGATAATAAAACTAAATGCATAAAATTTACCTTGCCTAATGTAACACAGTCAGAAACCAATGTTCAACTTAATGGTCGGGTGTTGGAACTTGTGGAATCAACGACGTTCCTAGGGTTAACGGTCGATGCTGGTTTACAATGGGGTCCACATATTGTCAAACTAGCAAATAGATTAAGTTCAGCAGCATTTGCTGTACAAAAGATAAGGCACTTGACGGATGTAGATACGGCTAGAATAGTCTATTTCAGTTACTTAGCATAGCATAATGTCTTACGGTATTCTACTGTGGGGCAATGCTGCAGATATAGATAAAAATTTTATTTTACAAAAGCGGGCCATAAGAATAAAGATATAAAGATGTATAGATTAGGTCCAAGGGTCTCTCTGCGCGAAAAATTCAAAGAGGTTAAAATTCTTACAGTAGCATCACAATATATTTTTGAGAATCTGATGTACGTACAAAGAAATTTACATAGTTTCGCTAAGTTAAGTGATAGACACAATGTCAACACTAGAAATAAAAGTAACCTTGCTGTTTATCATAGCAGATTGCACAAAATCAGCAATTCTTTCATGGGTAACTGTATACGCTTTTACAACAGGCTACCAGACGAAATTAAAAGTATGTCCCTTAATAAATTTAAAAAGGTTGTAAAAAGTAAATTGTACTGCAGGGGCTACTATACAATTGGTGATTATTTGTTGGATGGAGAAGCCTGGAAATGACCTGCTCTACTGGATTCTCAAAAAAATTGTAAAAATGCATAGTTTTTAGATTCATTTTGTAAATAGAGCTCTAAAAAGAATAACCCGCTGAGTTTCTTGCCAGTTCTTCTCAGGTGGGTCGCGTTGTGAACTGGTGTTAGATTTTGATTTATATTCTGGACGTTTTAGAAGAGCATCTGTATATGCCTATGTGAAATAAATTTATATTTCTTTCTTTCTTTCTTTCTTTCTTTCATGAAACCCTGTATGGGCACAGCAATGTTGGGTAGGTTCATTACTCGTTGGAAGTAGTTATAAGTTTTAATTTTACATTTTTATACATACTTATGATACTACCTTATAGATAGGGGAATTATGAAAACCCTTACCTACTATTAGCAACAGTTAAAAGATAGTTTCAACAATGTTTAAGCAGGGTTTAGGCACGATTGTTGTCGTACCAACATAAAGCATCTAAAATCCAATAATATTTTACTAAATTTCAATCCCCTCAATATCAACTATGAGAATCATAACTGCAATGTTTATGAAAAACAAACAACTAGAGAAAATAACATGCGGTTAGTTTCTCACGGGTTTGCACTCGGGTATCGTTTGAAATCTCATTCCTGAAGCTTAGAATATTATTTATCTAGTTTAACATTGTTATTGTATTAAGGTCCTTTTTTTGTAGGGTGAAGAAAATCCTATATGGATGCTATGCCGGACTCCTTGCGACTAAAAACCACACGTATCCTTCTTAATAGCCGGTTGGAAGCCCCGGGTAAGCCCTCGGAATGATACCCCAGGACAACCAACAGACCTACGGCTGCCACTGCGGCCTCGCCTAGGGGGTGTATTGAGGTCCTTACCTTAAAATTGGGTAAACTAGCTAAACTAGATTTTTTGAAACCTGCTTCACTTTTTTGTGCCTTATTACTTTTGAATAATATGGCTTTTTAATGGCGAAAAAATTGTTAAAATCGGTGCCTCAGATTACACTATTAAATCAAATTTTCTAAATGGTGATGGAATAATTAAAATCGGTTCAGTAGTTTTACAGTTTATTGTTTGTACAAACAAACAAATCTTTCTTCTTGATAATAGTATCATTACAGATTTATTTGCTTTTAGCCCTTTAGAGACTTTGTCTGTAGTCTGTGACTCTGTTGCATAAAACTACGTCACTAGGTCACGTGGATCATCAGTTCAAAGTTTGAAATAAAACAAAAATGACAACGTCAATCGGATTGAACTTTCACAATAAGCGTGTTAGAGAGGGGCAGTCTGGTGATAACGATCTCACGGTTTTCTTGTTCTATTTGTCTGAATGTGAAACAAATAACAAACCTCTGTTTTATCTCAGCTGATGGTCACAATCAATGTTTAACCAGTAGTAGTATTTGGAACCAGGAGACAAAATCCATAATATTTACTTCTGGTGTAGGTACCATTTAGCTACAAATGGTACCTATCCCTACAAATTTTAATCACATATTTTGCGTGCCACGTCATACAACACAAATAAATTTACCCTGTAATTTCACCAAACACCTGATGGCTTCATGCCATTGCGACATAATAATATATCAATCTACTTGAAATATTGCTTAGAAATCTGTAAATGCAGATCTACTCAATAAACTCGATCGACTTCTCAACAATTGCATTCGATTCGTTTACAAACTTCGTAAATATGATCATGTCTCCGTTTATCGTTCCGAGTTAGGTTGGTTGCCTATACGTCAGCGTCGCAAATTGCGTGCTGTAACGATGCTCTTTTCACTCATGAACTATCCTAATGCTCCTTCTTACTTAACATCTCATTTTCAATTACTTTGCTCTCATCACAATAAAAATTTGCTTTCTTCGAACAATCGCGTTCTTTGCTGCCCCGCTCACACTTCAACCAACAGTGATTCGTCATTCTACGTGCAGGCAACCCGTCTCTGGAACGCACTTCCGCCTGAAGTCAGGGCACCAATTCCCGCTTCACACGACATGAATGCGTGGACGGAAATCGGCGGGTGACGCGTCGCCTGTCTCATATTTAGGAACGGCGAACATGAGACGGATGACGTTTCACCCGTAAATTTGCGTCCACGCATTCACGTCGTGTGGTCGAGAATCGGCGCCCAGGACATGCACCAACCGTATCACTTTCAAAAATAAAGTACACGAGCTTTACAATGTTTAGGAAAAACTTTTTCTATTATGTGATGTAAATTTCTTTAGGGTATTTGTACTTGTATGTAAGTATATTAATTGTGTATTATGATTATATTTTCGTAATGTATTTCTTAGTGTATATATATTAATGTGTGTATGTATTTATAGCGCTCGTGGCCCCGCGGACTCAGTGTTCTGTAAACGATCACTGTAGTAAGCAACTTTCACTATGGCCGGTCCATGGATGGGTGACCATCCATGTGATCACTTTGTGACATTTATTTTTAGCGTTTCCGTGCTTCGGAAGGCACGTTAAGCCGTTGGTCCCGGTTGCCAGTAGAATGGCAGTCGTTAAACTAAGATGAAGGCTTTATTTCAACAGCAGGCAGTCACAACCTGCGCCTGTCCATTTAAACACGGCAATACGGCTCACCACCTATTACGTGGGACAAATTATACAAAGGTGAAATGTGGGCATATAATATGCCTCTGCCTACCCCTTCGGGGATAAAGGCGTGACCATATGTATGTATGTATGTATGTATTTATATGTATGTTTATGTATGTATATATCTGTGAATATATATTTAAATATGTATGTATGTATACCTTAATATGTATGGCAGTATCGTGATTGGGTGTTCGTTTGGTCTGGATCTGGCTGCATTTGCACAAGTTGTTAAGTGAATGAGTGTTGTGGGGTCTGGACTGGGACGGCACGTGATCATACATTTCTACATAAACATTTTTTTTTCATCACATCCTTAAGCACCTACCTTAAATTACCTATCTCTGCATCACCCTAAGGTTGACTGGAAGAAAATGCCTACGGCATTAAGTCCACCTTTGTACTTTTTTTGTGCATATACTATAATATACTATCTTCACGCCAAATCCCTTGCGGGGTAGGCAGAAAGAACCGAGCGCCACACGGCACGGTCCATACACACCTCACTCGCCTCTTCAACTTTCATTTTTCTTTTCATGCATGCACGTCGGTTCCTACGGCTCTTGACACCACCCTCCACTAACACATGATTAATTTGGTCGTGGTAGGTGTGTCGTGGCCTTCCCCGACTCCTACGTCCATCCACTTTCGCGTTGTATATCTGTTTTGTCATTCTTTCATCTCCCATTCGTTCCACATGCCCGAACCATCGTAGCATGCCCTTCCTTACTTTAACACCGACACTCTCTTTCAGACCAACTCTCTTTCTTACATCTTCATTCCGAACGCGATCTGCGAGCGTTACTCCGCAGATTTTGCGTAGCGCGCGCATCTCGACCGCGTTTATTCTACTTTCATGCGTTTCCTGCCATACCCAACTCTCGCTTCCATACGTTAGCGTAGGTATCAGCACCGCATTGTGTACTGCGAGCTGGGCCTTTTTACTTAAGGCCTTGGTACCTAAAACTTTGCCTAACGCTCCATTCACACTATTTCCCGCAGTTACCCTCTTTTCTACATCAGCGGTGTACCGTCCATCCCTGCTAAATGCACATCCAAGATATACAAACTCATCCACCTGTTCCAGCACTACATCATTTACAGTTATCCTGGCATTCGTTCTGTCCTCTTCTCTTTCGAATACCATCACTTTCGTTTTAGTCGCGTTCAAATGTAAGCCTCTCATTAGACAATCATCTTTCATCGTTGTGACTAGTGACTGTAGTTCTGATGGCGATTCGGCTATGAGCACGGCATCATCTGCATACAGCAAACAGTTCACAAGTAAGTCACCCATTCGCAATCCAACATTCATCGATCTTACTCTCTTAAGACAATCGTCCAGGTACAGGACAAACAGCAGAGCCGACAGCACGCAACCCTGTCTGACGCCAATGTTGACGTCAAACCAGGGAGACAGGCTGCCGCCCACCCGCACACATGCCGTACATCCCACATATGTAGACTGCACAGCACGAAGCAGCGTACCATCAATCCCGTATCCTGGCAATATATCCCAGAGGTCCTTCCGTACAACTCTGTCAAATGCTTTCTCCATGTCCACAAAACCGCAGAAAACCTTCCGGCCTACAGCCAGCTGCTTCTCTACAATGTTGCGGAGCGAGAAAACTTGGTCCATACATCCCCTTCCATTTCGGAAACCACCCTGCGCCTCCCACAGTAATCCGTCAGATTCCACCCTCATTCTCCTTTCAATAATTTTGCCATACACTTTAGCTGCTATACTGATCAAACTGATGGCCCTATAGTTGGCGCACTCCATACGTGAGCCCTTGCCTTTATACAAGGGCACGACGATAGCACGCCTCCAGTCCATTGGGACCCTTCCAGTCTTCCAGCATAGATTGCTCAATGACCAGAAGGCGTCCCGGACGCAAGGACCACCTAATTTGATCATTTCAGCAGATATCCTATCAATTCCCGCAGACTTTCCATTTTTCAAGCTTCGTATCGACCATTCAATCTCTTCCAAAGTAATATCTCCGCTTGATGCTTGCACCGCAAGATCAGTCATCGCCTCCCTCGCAGTGCCCGCATCCGGGAGATATTCATACATTTCTCCAAAGTACTCATTCCACCGCTCTAACACCTCTAAGGGGTCCGCAAGAATGTCCCCAGCTTTACTCTTTATCTTATCCATTCTGGAAACTGACGAACAGCTCCGAGACTTCTTGACCTCCCTCCAAAAGAGTTTGGTATTCGTCTCGAAGTTCCTCGTCAACTTCTCTTCCGCAATCATATTTATTCTTTCACGCTTCTCTTTGGCTTCATTCTTGCAGAGGCGGTAAATTTCTTTCTTCGTGTCTTTCATACTGTCATTCAGTTGCAAAGATGAGACATAATCCAACCACGCTTTCTTTTTTCTTGCTACGCAGGATTGAACTTCTGCATCCCACCAGGCATCACCTTTCGAATGTTCATGTCTCTTTGCACTCCCACATGCTTCTTTTGCACTATCCACTATACTTTCTTTCATAATATTCCAGCATTCATCCACATCTAAGTCGGAAAGGCTCGCGTTTGCAAGCCTTTCGCTGACTAAGCCAACATACATACTCCTTACGCTTTCATCTTCCAGTTTTTCACTCTTTATCCTTTCATAGTCTCCGAAAGGGACACGCACTCGCCAGTGCCTCCACTTCTTGAAAAGACCAACAAACCGGCTTACCACCAGGTAGTGATCAGTTTCAAGAGTGGGGCCTCTGTAGGCTCTTGTATCCCTTATAGCCTGTCGAAGACGATTGTCTATCAAAATCAGATCAATCACACTTTTTTCTTCCTTCCGTCTCCATGTATACGTGTGAATATCTTTGTGACGGAATAAACTGTTCGCCACAAGGAGGTCTCGTTCCAAGCATACGTCTAAGATTGACTTACCAGCATCATTCGCTCTCTTATCTCCATACGGACCAAGGACAGCATCGAAGCCATCTCGCTTGGTCCCCACCCATCCATTCAAATCACCACACATGATCAACTTTTCATTCCCGTCAGCCAAATCGAGGACGTCCCTAACGGATTCCCAGAACTCCGCGAGCACTTGGGGATTAGCCGAGCTGACGGGAGCATAGGCTGCGACCAAAAAAACTCTCGTGATCCCCAGTTTTATACGTACCCACAGGAGTCTTGGGCCTACCAATCCATAATCTTTCACTCCAGAGGCCAAACGGGAGGAGAGCAAGACACCCACTCCCTTACTGGCATGTTCCTCTTGGTTCACTCCGGACCACAAAGCAATTATTCCGCCAGGAAGATCGTCGATGCCGCTCCCCTTCCGCTTAGTCTCTGTGACACACAATACATCCAGGCATCGCTCTTTCATTACATCCATCAATTCATTCATCTTACCTTCCATACCACCACGCACATTCCACGTGCCTATCCGGCACTCGGCTCCTCGCATCCCGCCAGAGTTGGCGCTGCGTGAAGGGTGGCGGCCCCCTTCGCCGCGTGCGCATGCAGTCGTACCGACGGGGGCATACCGGTACGCGTCGCCTTGGGGGGACGCCCTAGCCCTGTCGGCACTCATCGGTAGTGTTTTGTTTCGCGTTTTCGCTTTCGCCGCTACTTACGGGGAGGGCCCGAGCACAGGTAACGCTCTTCGTGAAGGCACACTACTTCCCCCCCAAATAAATAAATAATTGTTGTGCATAAAGTTTTTAAATAAATAAATAAATAAGGGTAAATAAGGTTTGACAAAATTGGTAACTGAAAAAGTACGAAAGTCAAAGTTGTTTACTACAGTAAACAACTGGGCTAGGATAATTTTATATTCTGAATGAATATAGAAATTATTTTGTTATTGAAGCTAGGCAGTCGCCCTTTTGGGACTGAGTTATGAATTTGTTTACATAGGGTTTCTTAGATAAATAGAGAACATTGAACTCCTTTTTTAACGTGAGGGAAAATCCTTCATGGATGCTATGCCGGACTCCTACCGACTAAAAAACCAAACGTAACGCCCAACAACCTATGGTCGGGAGCCCCGCGTAAGCTCTCGGAAGGATGTCGCAGGACTCCCAAAAACCTTGAACTCCTAGTGCTATATTCACGAAGTGGTGTGCTACTGTTATCAAAATACACAGATTTGTATTATAATGTTTTAAAACTTACACGGTTTGTGTAGTTCATAATGATTTTCGAGAGCTTTTCGCGTCGATGAGCAAATTAAGTGTTTAAGTTATTTCGGTCAAATCTCGGCGTATCGGCTATATTGCAACCCGTGTAGACTCTTAAATAATATATGTGCTCGTGACCACGGCTGTTGTCCTTGTTCTGTATGAAACTTCCTCGACTCATTAAAAAAACAATTACTTCAGTTGAAGGTTGTAATAATAGTAAAGGCAGATTTTTGGTGGCCTCGATAAAACAGGAAAAATTCAACCATGACCACAAGAAATAACACGATAGACCATTAAAGTGAAATGAGAAAGAAAAACAGAATAAAAGATAAATAGTATCTTAAGCAGGATAGCGTAAAAAGGGAACTTATTACTGAGAACCCGCTGTCTGTCTGTCTGTGTGTCTGTATCTCTTGAACCGTGGTAGTTAGAATGTTGAAATTTTTACAGATGGTGTATTTCTTTTGCCGCTATAACAACAAATATCAAAAATCAATCACTAACTTACTAAGGGGGCTCTGACAGAATAAGCGCCATTTTTTTGTTGTTTTTGCAACGAAATCCTAAGTGTGCCAATACGACTCCCACATGACCGGTTTTTATTTTCAGTCTACCTTATTTTACGAGTTTCAAGCCTTATGTACAGGTATAAAGGGAATATTTCAAGCAGGTTGATATATTATGTCATACCTAGTAGTATGAAGATATCAGGTATTTTACGAAATTTCAGGGATATTTAGTTTATTACGTGACCATTTGGGTACAAAGAAATTCCAGTATATTAAATACTATAAAATATAGGATGAAAGGTTGTAGAGCTAGAAATATTAAGCTTTAACTAATATTGTATACTGCTCGTTCGCTCTAACTTTGCCGCTCGGCTCTATACTAAAGTCGAATTTTTAATTAGACGAAGTAAATTGACAGCAACTAATGTCACTTCTTCATAAAATGTTGCGTATTTTCTATGACGAAGTGACATTAGCTACTGTCAATTTACTTCGTCTAGTTAACAATTCAGGTATATGCCTCTACGCCAGCGGCAAAGTTAGAGCGAACGGGTAGTACTATTTTTTTAACGTCAGGGAAATTCTTCATGGATGCTATGCCGGACTCCTACCGACTAAAATACCTCACGTTACGCCCAACAGCCTATGGTTGGGAGTCCCAGGTAAGCCCTCGGAAGGATGTCCCAGGACTCCCAACAGACCCACGGCCGCCACTGCGGCCTCGCCTAGGGGGTGGTTCGGGTGCTATCCCGCGTCTTTGGGGGGACTAATATTGCATACTTGCGGACGTCACGTGGTTTCACCCGCGTAGCTCCCGTTCCCATGGGAATAAAATAAAGTCTATGTTCACCGGGGATAGTGTAGCATCCGAACAATGAGAGGATTTTTCAAATCAGTTCTGTAGTTTCGGAGCCTATTCAATGCAAACATACAGATAAACAATCAAATCTTTGTATTTTAAAATGTTCTTTACTTTTGCAAAAGATCCATTGCGTAGAGAAGGAAAACTCGAAATGAGACCCGGTTGTCAGTAAAAAGACAATCGTTAAGCCAAGTTGAAGGCCTTATGGGCGGCTTGAAAAAAATTCAACTGCGGGTTGCGGCGACCTGCGCATGTCCATTTCAACACGGTAATAGGCTCACCACAGGAACTACCTTCTTCTCAAGATACAAACATTCATTGAACCAGTTCGCATAAGCATGAGATGCAGAGCTTTTAAGTTTTTCAAACGTACACGAACCAACATCTCATTTTCTTTTGATCGTGAGCTTATGATATTAACCCATGTGACTGTAAAATACACGAAACATAACAGTCGTTTCTTCCTTCTTCAATTTCATTATACAGCTTACATAGAAACCCGTTTTAGCCCCTCTCTATAAAATAGAGCGCAGAGGGGCTTTTTTTTTTATTTATTTATAACCTCACGTAACGCCCAACAGCCTATGGTTAGGAGCCCCGGGAAAGTCCTCGGAAGGATGGCCCGAGACTCCCAACAGACCTACGGCCGCCACTGAGGCCTCGCCCAGGGGGGGTGGTACGGGTGCTATCCCGCGTCTTTGGGGGGTTTCGGGTGTGATCCCGCTTCTAAGGGGGGCGTGCGTGAGTTCCTCACGTCACGCTGCCGTCATGGGCCTGCTTCTGTAAGGACGGTGAGCGACCCTCTCACCGTCCTCAGACCCCCTGGTCATGGAGGCCGATAGTCGAGTGCAGAGGGGCTTATGGCGAGACTTGTGTCTTTAGTCTGTGACTCTGTTGCATTAAACTACGTCACTAGGTCACGTGGATCATCTGTTCAAAGTTTGAAATAAAACAAAAATGACTACGTCAATCGGATTGAACTTTCACTTTCACAATAAACGTTTTAAAAAGGGGCAGTCGGGTGAAACCGTCTCTCGGCTTCTTGTTTATGAAGGATTAAGTATTTCTATTTTCTCTTGTAAAGTTGACGTTTAAAGTGCACGTTTATTCGACGTGGTCTTTGACAAGCTTGTAAAGAAAGCTATTCAGTAAATACAAAACAAATCTAAAATGTTTTCTATTTTACCGCAACACGATATTAACCAACAACTTGTTGAGCCTAATATATTACTTACTTGACAGTACTTAAAGCTTGGTCACTGAATTCTCACAAGTTTGTGTCGTTCAGAAAATTAATATTTATTACATTTTTAGGGTTCCGTGCTCAAAGGTAAAAACAGGACCACATTCGATTATTAAGAGATTTCGCCGTCCGCCTGTCTGTCTGTCTATTCGTCATAAGGCTGTATCTCAGGAACCGTGATAATTAAAGAGCTGAAATTTTCACAGATGATATTTCTGTTGCCGCTATAACAAAATTAGAAACATAATTAATATTATTTAACCCTTCGTGCGCGAGTCGGACTCGCACTTGGCCGGTTTTTAGCCCCTCTCTATAAAATAGAGTGCAGAAGGGCTTATTTCGAGACTTTTCCTGTAGTCTGTGACTCTGTTGCATTAAACTACGTCACCAGGTCACGTGGATCATCTGTTCAAAGTTTGATATAAAACAAAAATGACAACGTCAATCGGATTGAACTTTCACAATAAACGTGTTAGAGAGGGGCAGTCTGGTTAGAACGATCTCACGGCTTTCTTGTTTATGTTTATGCTAGTAATTTTTCATCATAGAACAATTTTCACTCGAAGGATGTCGCGGGCTACTGCTGGTACAGATTGACAATTTATATGTTTTTAGGTTTCTATGTGACGCGAGTTTTTATTATTGTTACCTACTACTTAAAACCATTACAATATTTAATACAATAAATTGATAATTTTGTTAATCGTCGATACCTAGAGTAGGTACAATTTTACCCTCTGAAACGAGTAATATAATACTTGGTGTACAAGTCACGAAGATATTCGCAGTTCTTTGAATATTTCATAAGAGACCCATAATTTGGGACTCTCTGCATAAGTTATCTACAAAATAAAATCAAAAAGCAATCATCAAACAGCATAATATTATCCCCTATCCAAATTTGATCTGGAGCTTTGAGAAAATTTGGTGATACAGGAGAACATAAATTAAATTTTACGTAAAAAAAATCCGGCCCTATTGAGTTTAAATTCCTTAACATTGTGAACTCTAGTCAAGTATTTCATTTAATCACCATAAAGGGTACCTAGTTATATTATACAATAAAATTTTCAGTAAATAAATCTAATTCTTACCACAAAAAACATGACTTTCTTAAAAAGTTTGAATTCAAATATCCAGCTTTGAAATTATCTGTCAAAGTGGATCGTGATCTGATGTATATGGTGTGGTGTATGTTTTTAGAAATATATATATAAGTAAGTAATTATGAAAACTAAGAATGCTGTTTTGTTTCTTTTTTAAAATAATGGTCTCTTTTCTTTCAGTAGTGTGAACTAAAGGATTTCAGGTAGTTGCCTTCCAGAGCTCAAATATGTTCAGAATGTTTGTTTGTTTGCATCGAATAGGCTCCAAAACTACTGGACTGATTTGAAATATTCTTTCACTGTTAGGAAGCCACGCTACCCCTGGTGAACATAAGCTATATTTTATTCTCATATATTACCATGGGAACGGGAGTTATGTGGGTGAAACCGCGTGGAGTCCGCTAGCTAATATTAATTTTAGCATCCACGAGTTCTAAATACCAGCTTATCCCTCAGCTTAGTTAAATCACTTGTGTTAGGGACCGGCCCGTTGGGTATAATGACGGTTGTGTAGCTAATGACCGGTGGTCGAGCTTAGGCCGTGAGATTCCTAACTATTTAGTTACCTCCGTTTCTATAAAGGTCCTAACTATAGCCGTAGATACGTGTTGCCAGTAATATGGACTCGTTAAGCTAAGCTTAAGGCTATGTAGGCGGCTGGAGAGTTTCTACAACAGTTAATTACAAACTGTGTCTGTCTATTCGACATGAAAATAAGACTACCACGCTTCCACTGCAAAGCAAAGTGAAATAATTATTTACTTTTGTATTCCTCCGGAAAAAAAGCGTGACTACATGTATAGATGTACGGGATGTACCTGTTTTACAAGCCTCATTGAAACGACCTTGATTAGCAAGTAGGTAATGCTTCAATGCTTGCAACAATATGTCCCTCGATTTGTCTTCCCTTCGCGTTCCCGCGTGAATTCCCTCCCCCACTATACTATTCCATTAAATGTAAGCACTGCCACAGATGTACGTAAATCCGTTTTAAATAACAATCGCGTTTCCCTTCGTCTGAGTTTACATTCAAATGCGTCGAACGTGGCTTGCCGCTAAGAAAAAGAAATTTTCTTTATTTACTTTAAGACTAAAATATCCCAGTACAGAGAATCTATTTGCGTAGCTACTTTATATTGATTTATATTAAACTCTTTTGTAACACTTCAGGTGTTCTTATTCTCCCACGGTAAGTAGCGCAAATGTATCGCCTGTGGTTACCATGCCACAGAAAACTAGGGCCAAAAACATAACGTGACTTCCGAAGCTTAAAAACACTCGTGAATGAAATATCACAGAGATGATCACCCGTTCGAGGATCAGTTTAGTGAAAAATGTTTATTATATTGCAGTAATCATTTACAGAAAACTTAGCCAGCGGCCACCAGCGGGGCTATGAGCACTTAAATTTATCTTTACAAAATTTCGAAGTGATTTGCAAGACATTCTAACTTTTGGGAATTTACCGACATCGATCTTATGTGAAATTGTTCTGATAGTGTCATTACTCTAGATCTAGTTTTACAAGAGTCACAGTAATAATAAGATTGCGTATAGGAATAGTTTTTCTACGAGTATAGCCACAGATATAAAAAACCTTATAAGAAAAGTGCTAAAAGTAATGAATATAAAAATATGCAATCGTACTTGATGTTTTTTTTATTGTATTTCTAAGATTGGGTGAAGTGTATAACGTAACGCTCGACCGAATACTGGAAGCTATCAACTTAAATGAGATTCCGTCGGAAATCCCATTTATTTATGATGTGCGACAAACATACGCCATTTTGTTTATAAAAGTGATGAATTATTCCAACCTTGCAACAAATAATAGCTAATTTAATGGTGTTCCGGTAGATAAACCCATTAATTAATGAGCGGAGGTGTTAATGTAATGTAATGAAAGTGTTTTTTTGTTTACTTTAATTTTACTGTCATTCTAAACAAGCTATGTTTTAGCTTATCCCTGCGGCTATGCTTGTATAAAACGCTTGTATAAAGTTAGAGAAAAAGTCATACTAAAAGGATTTATCTATTGTTCAACAAAGTTCAGGAGGCACACAAGGAGGCAGACCGAAATAGAGATAAATTGGTACATAATCCGTTTTGCCAGTATTTTCTTGGTTACATGTAGGTACATAACAGGAGGCAATTTCATCTAATTGCCGAAAAAAAATAATAAAAATACCAACCGCTTTCGTCAGCGCTCCTGGCCTTAAGATGAGATGCACATTGTATTCTAATGATATCGTCATTAGAATACAATGTGCATCTCAATATCTAATTGAACTGTGTATTGAATGTGTATTCTGATATTGTTAATGCAATGCAATTGTAAATGTTAATGCAATCCGCAACTAAATGAACATATCAATTCGATATGAGGATGTGCACTCTCAGCTGTTCAACCTTGTGACGTTGAGATAAAGTTTATTTTTGTTATATTTTTATTATTTTATAATGAGAACAGGCAACTTGGATAGCATATAACCTGAATCAATGGCCTTTAAATATCAAGGGCAACGCACTAACTACAGTAAAAAATCGTATGTACTGTATCTCTGAACGCAGAAGAGGTGATAGCTAAACTAGGTTGATAGCCTACTCCAGACTCTTTCATAGCTACACTATCGCCTAAATAGGTTACACATAGTCACAAGAAAAAACTTGGTAATATAAAAACTCCTTGACCATCCTAATGACGTCATAGCTTGGTCACCACCTCGTCTTTATTGGCTGATCAGACCTCGTTCTAGACTGTGACAAAGTGCAAAAGAATGGTAATTTCTAAGTTCCGCTTATTTTACATCACAATGGTTTCGGCGAAGTATATTAGGGAATTTATTTAGCCTATACAAGCAAAGCACAAAGAGATGATATCATTTTTGGGTTAAGTGATGGACTTTTGATACTTTTTTTTATGGAGGATATGTGAAAAATAGGACGGCATACACTTTTGCTGAAAATAGTTTGACAGAATGACCTATTGCAAAGAATAAAAAGAAATTGCTAGTTTAGAGAACTAATCTGAACATTTTAGTGGGTAATAACGACTTTAGCATATTTTTAGGGTTCCGTACAAAAAGGGTAAAAACGGGACCCTATTTATGAGACTTTGCGGTCTGTCTGTCTGTCCGTCACGAGGCTGTATCTCAGGGAACGTGATAGCTAGAGAGCTGAAATATTCACAGATAAACCGTATAACATTTTTATAGTGATTTATAAACTAAGTAGTTAATGCCACTCCGCGTATGGAGTCTTTCCAGTTTTTATCCACAGGAACTGTATCTTGGCTAAATCAGTAGCTTATATCGTTTCCCAAGCTCTATTCTATGAGGGGGATGAATATCACGGGCGGTCGAAACGTGGTGAGTTCTTTGGTTTACGCTTAGATTGTGTATTAAACTCCCCGTCTCGGTTTTTCAGAACATCTACCTACAGTATCGAGCTATTCAAAACGGGTCTTACGGAAAGATAAAAGTGTTTTGCACGATTACAATTTTGGGGGTAACTGATCGGCAACGCGAGTGTAACACTTTCTTTTTACTGTGAGGAAAATCCGTCATGGATGCTATGCCGGACTCTTACCGACTAAAAACCACACGTTTCGACCTGCCGTGATATTCATCCTCTTCTATAATGTGACTATTCGGGCGTGTCTCTCTCTCCATGACTTATTGGAGGAAGTTTAGTCACACCCTTGTGAGGCAATTGGGCAACTAATGTAAAGCTTATAGGAATAACTGAAGAATTGGAAAGCGTAGAAAGGAGAGCCACAAAGATACCAGTAAGCCAGCGCCGTAAGGAATCTTATCATCTAGGAAGAGAGACGCCTTCGATGTGACCTTATTGGAACCTACAAGATCATATTTCGCAGGGTATAGCTTACCAGATATCTACAACATTTATACATTAAGAGTGCCTGTAAATTATTTTGAGGACACAGCCTTTTATTTTTGGACCACAACTGGAACAGACTGCCCGATGACATTGTAACAGCAGCCTCAGTGAACGAGTTCAATAATATTTTGTTTTTTTTTTTGTATTTAGCTCGCCAAATTGACGTCGCCACCAGCCTGATGGAAAGCCGCATCTAGCGATTGGGGGCCACTTCTGACAGTGGTCCTCAAGTTGGCGGCCTTGTGATGTGCCTCTTCATGCTCCTCTTGAAGAACCCGGGATTGTAAGATGAGGGAAACACATGTGCGGGCAGGTCGTTCCATGTTTTTATAGTTCGACAGAGGAACGATCTTTTGAAACGCTCAGTTCTGGCGAAGATTCTCTCCACTGTGTGTGAGTGGCATCTTTGCCCGGCACGTGTTGTTCGGGATCGGAAAGGAGAGGGTGGGATCAGGTTGAAGAGCTCTTCAGAACATTCGCCGTGATACATTCGATAGAAGGCAGCCAAGGACGCTATGGTTCGTCGCTGCGCCAACGGATCGAGGCCTCCCGTCACCTCAGGACAACCAATTATTCTGATAGCACGTCTCTGCATAGCGTCAAGCGCGTCTAGTAAATACCTTGCGGAGTCATCCCAAAGAACATCAGCTCGTCGATAATGAAATTATAACAGATGCTTTGTATAATTACGAATAAATATTTCATATGGCAATAGGTAGATATTGTTAAGTAAAAGCAGATAGTTCATTCATTCAAACCATATAGAACCAAAACATTGGATCTAATAATAAAACATCATGTCGTAAAATTATAATTAATTTTATAAAAGCGTAATTAATATTCACCTGCAGGTTGATATTAATTAGGTACCTACGCTTTTCATAATATTTTCCCTGGAAAATAAATCGTAGCCAAAATATACCTATGATGGGGAGGGAAGATGCAAAGTAAACGAACGACACGTACCTAAAGTTTTTTTATAATTGATAACGAGAACCCTAAATATATTCAACTCGATAAAAAATAACAAGCGGTTCTATTTCCGTACGCACTGCCAATTCGCGCCCACACGATATTCTGATCAATTCGAATATCGAGTATCGTTTGAAATATGCGAATCCATTCTAAAACTCGCGTTTATCTAGGAGCTGTAAGTTGATGTTTTCAGATGAATGACAGTTTGGAACGGATGCGTTTTTCGGTCGTTATTATTGAAACAAGAGACACGTTGATTTTTGACAGTGCGTGTGTAGGTAACTCATAAAAATTATTATATTTAGCTTATTTTAATGCATTTTGTATTAAAATAATAGCTTGCTGAAATTTTCTTCATATTATAAACTTTCATTTTGATAATTTTCACGTTGATCAGATAAAAAGGGGTATGAAATTTTGGATTTACGTATTAATTTTAAATTTGAATATTCTTTTGATTGGTGACACTTGCTATTCTATTCCATCAAACTTGTGATACTTACATAGAATTATGCTTAGTCTGGGGTATCATTCCGAGGTCATAACCGGGGCTACCAACCGTAGGCTGTTAGTCAGGATACGTGAGGTTTTTAGTCTGGCATAGCATCCATGTAGGATATTCCCTCTCATTAAAAAAAAATGAATATTAAATGTCGTAAGATGAACACGTACCCAGTACGGGTCCAAACGTTATTTTTACCCGTTAAAACGACGTTTGGACAACGGACATACATTTGCCGTAATGAGAATTGTCATTTTTGATACGTTGCCTTTTTTTAATCCTCGTGGATGCTATCTACTATATATATGATAAAGCAAAAGACTTCAACCGACTAAAAAAAACCTCAGGTATCCTGCCTAACAGCCTACGTTTGGAAGCCCCGGGTTAGCCCTCGGAAGGATACCACAGGACATGCTGGTGATTGATTTCATGAGAAGTTACCACTTTGGGAAGTTGTAATTATGCGAATGAAGGGGGGGGGGGGGGGCATACATATCTAAGAAAGTATATTAAACTTACAACACCTCTCTTTTTGCGTAGAAGGATAAAACTGCGTCTGATGACACACATAACACAGATTTTTGACCCCTTGCTAAATTAAGGGTGTGGGCAAACATACGATGAAGAATCTGATCAGTGAGCCATTAATCTTTTCATAATTATGACATGTCCATGTGACCTAATAAAGCGTGATATAGTTTGTGACAAGACGAAAGAAAATTTGTTTCAAAAATATTCTCTTATGTCCTAGATCAGCAGAAGGTGTCATGTTGAGAACTAATACAATTGTAATGTTTAGACGTTGGACATGAATAAGACAAATATTTTGGAAGAATTTTATAAGATTATACTATAGGACCAAAACAACTGCTAAACATAATTATATACTTCTGAATAAGTAACTAACAACTATTATTTATAACGATTCATAGAAACTCTCAATCTAAAAAAAAATTTGTGATTCAGAACAATATTTGATCCGAACTGAAATCCGAACTTGAAACCTCAATATAGATACAGCATAGTTTCATCTTAAGGTGAAGTGGGACTCAAAATTCATATTTTGACATATTTCGAACCAATTTTGCAATGGTGTTACCAAGGATTTCACAATTTTTTAAATGGATAATTATTATTAAGTATATTGACTAGGGTTGTCAGCTCTCCAAAACACGATTGAGTAAATTCGGCTCGATAGAAATTTATCCCAAAGTTGCCTCGAATCTGTAAATTTACCTGTGACCGCCTTGACTATAACCAATTTTATTCAGTAGTTATATAATGTACCACACTATTTTTTTTATTTCCATGTCCCTAATAAGTTACCTCGGGGCCCTATGATGTTATTTATTTATTAAAATCATATTGTTTGTATATAAAATACGTTTTGTTGAGCGGGAGTGCATTTTGCCGCTATCAGCCACCTCACAGCGCCCGCTCAGTCAGCCGATAGGCTTCGTTGAGGACACCCGTATACAACTTTGTCGCGCCCGCTGACGTAATTCGCTGCCGTAGTAACGAAAATGGGTAATAAAAAAAAAACAAAAAAGGAAGTATTCAAGGCTTAAGCTCAAGAGCGTAAAAATATCGTATCTGTTTGGGTAAATTTCTTTGGTGTATTATATAAGTTATAGTAACGTTTTCATACTTTCCAATACAAAGTCCGCCTGATGCCACATAATAGATAAGTCCAGAAGATTCACCTATAAATGCGCTCATGTATGGGACGCCCTGACTGAGCTTATAACATGTACATTATTCATATTAATATTTAAGTAAAATCAATGTTATTACGAGTATAATACTAATGACTGATAAATCAGTGGGCCAATTCTCCAAAATTTACAATATAACAGTAGGTATAAACCTTAATTGAGTCTATAATAAATTAAAACTCAAAAAATTGGTATTCTCCTATCCAAAATTACAGTTTTCAATGTACGTATTGCGTATTGTTGATATTCTGGTAGTCTTACTTTACTACTAGTACGTCGTAGTTGATGTAGATAGGTATTGAATTTGAAAGTTTTAAGTATGAGTTTGAATTTTAACCAACAGTGAACTGAAAATAAACAGCTTACAACCCGATACAGGCAATACAACCCTAACTTTGTTTTTAAGCTATAATGTAAAATAGTAATACAATGTTCAATGGATAGTGGTACCTATATGTTAAGCGCTAGAAGATGATTTTGTGAATATTTGTTACTGAAAACCGGGACCAACGGCTCAGAAGCACGGAAAAGCAAAATATTCAGAAGTGCCTGATGATTTAATATAATTTACGAATTATTTAATTATGATATAATTGAAGTCTGTGTAACGTGAACAGAATTCTACACAGCTGAAGCTGCGGCCAAGAGCTATGCGAAATGAAACTTTTGGGTAATGGTAATAGTTTGGACAGGACTAAAGCCTTGTCTAGTCTAAATAACTACACTCGAGAGCAATGAATCCGGGTCACTTAAAGAATGTTAAAAATCTCGGAAACTAAAAATGATAGGTTAATGCAATAAATTGTATTTAATAGACAATGTAATACTCCTTAAATGAAAGTAAAAAAAATATGAGTCACCATACATTTTATTAACACAAAATTACATAAAGAAAAAACTGCTGATCTCTCCTTAAAACAAAAATAGGAAACATGAAATTTTTGAACTTTATTACGATTTTCTTGAATTTTAATACTTCGTATTGCCTCCTCGTGCTTCCATTACTGCGTTTACGCGGTTTGGCATGCTGTACACCAAGTTCCTTATACGATTTTGGGGAATATTCTCCCATTCCTCTGTGAGAGCAATTTTGAGCTCACGAAGCGTGATTGGGGGAGGGTTTCGTTGTTTTACGCATCTGCCTAGCTCGTCCCAAGCATGCTCGATCGGGTTGATATCCGGGCTGCGCGCTGGCCACTCCATACGAGTAATGTTCATCTCTTGAAGGTAGTCATTCACAATCCTACCTGTATGAGGTCGGGCATTGTCATGCATAAATATAGCATCCTCACCTAAATTGACCATAAATGGACCAACGTGATCATTGAGGATTTCTTCCACATATCTTACGCTAGTTAAAGAGCCGTTTTCTATGATCACCAGCTCTGTGCGACTTTCAGAAGAAATTCCGGCCCACACAAGTACAGACCCACCACCGTAGGCTACTTTTTCTTCGATGCATGCTTGCTTGAATCTTTCCCCTGGTCTTCGATACACTCTGTGTCTTCTATCGTGCTTGTAGAGCATAAATTTTGATTCGTCGGAGAACATAACTTTTGACCAATCTTCAATACTCCAATTTACGTGGCTCTGGGCATACCTTAGTCTCGAAATACGATGCCCACGCTCCAGTTTAGGGCCGTTTGCAGGTCTAAGGGGTTTTAAGTTAGATTCAGCAAGCCGACGTCTTACTGTCCATGCACTTGGGTTACTTCCTCCGAGGCGTCGAAACTGATTGGTGAGTTCAGTTCCTGTGAGAAAGCGATTTCGAAGCATGGTGTTCACCAAGTATCGGTCTTCTCGTGCTGTGGTACACCTGGTTCTGCCCGTTCCTGGTCTGCGTAGGTTAGAACCAGTTTCTTCGTAACGTCGGAGAACTCTTTGTACTGTTGACAGCGACACACCGACAGTCCTGGCTGTATCGCGCTGACTCCGGCCGGTTTCCAGCATTGTAAGTATTCTGGTGCATTCTTCAGGCGTAAGCGACATAATTTCAGCTTGATTAATGAATATAGAGCACTATCAACATGGTTTATGTACCCACATAAATGACAGATTACAAACAAAAGCAACACCAAATGCTGTAATTTCGTAGTTCCATCTTCGAAAGTGGCCCTTTTTCAAATTTGATTTTTTTATGATATAACTTTACAATAACTAAGAAGTTTTAATACCTTCATTTAAGGAGTATTACATTGTCTATTAAATACAATTTATTGCATTAACCTAGCATTTTTAGTTTCCGAGATTTTTAGGATTCTTTAAGTGACCCGGATTCATTGCTCTCGAGTGTAGTTTAAAAGCTAATCAGCAGACCAAAGTGATAAAAGTTCGCACAAATAATGAAAGCACGACTAAGTAAACGCTATTTTTACCTAGTCTTAATTTAAACCATATAAAAAAAAGTGGAACGTGGTGGTTTCACAATTTTTTTAAAATATCGATTTAAAATCAAGACTAAGCTTTGAATACTACTGAACTAAAAAGGTATGTTTTTAATGACAAGCGTACCCTTTGCGTGACGGGAGCCGAGAGCCTTGCGGTTAACCTTTCGAGGTCGCACCCAGCCTTTTCGGCCGTAGGTTGGGTACCTTGTGGTTTAGCGGTAGAAGTCTGGTATAGGATCCATCAGGAATTTTACAGGTAAAATAAAACCGGCAAAGTGCGAGTCGGACTCGCACACACAGTACCAAAAAAATGGCAAAAATATGGTTTGTTGCGTGGGAGCACTTAATCCCCCCTTTTTTCTGATTATTGTATCTGTTGTTATAGCGGCAACACAGAAATACATCATCTGTGAAAGTTTCAGCTTTCTACGGTAAGTTCTACGGACAGCGAAATCTCATGAATACTCTCCCGTTTTCACCCCTTGGCTTGCTGTTTTCGTACCGTGCGTTGATAAGCTTTGACAAACATATCATTGTTAAAAGTTATTTTCTGAAACTGTCTGAAATTTCATACAAATAAACAGTATTCTTTATCACTGTATCAGTTAGCGTGCGTCACTGTAGTTTCGACAGTATCAAAGACACCCCCATGTATAACGAAATATATGATACTAGTATCGAAATTTATTCCTTTATACACCCTTGCTTATATGCATATAGGAATATTCGTTTTTGTATATTCTTTGGTTTCGTATCCAAACGGGACCCTATTACTGAGACTTCGAAGTCCGTTTGTCCATCTGTATCTCATGAACTAGGCAGTTATACGTTTCAAAGATGTGTTTCTGCTACCGCTGTAACAACTATAATAATCTAAATCTATACTAATATTATAAAGAGGATAGATTAGTTTTTTTGTTTGTTTGTTTGTAACGAATAGGCTCCGGAACTACTGGACCGATTTGAAAAATTCTTTCACTGTTGGGAAGCTACACTCTTTGCAGTGAACATAGGCTATATTTTATTCCCGTATTCACACGGCAACGGGAACTACTCGGGAAAAACCGCGTAACGTCCGCTAGTCTATACTAATATTATAAAGAGGAAAGATTTGTTTTTTTTGTTTGTTTGTTTGATTGTAACGAATAGGCTCCGGAACTACTGGACCGATTAGAAAAAAATTTTCACTGTTGGAAAGCAACACTTTTTGCGGTGAACATAGGCTATATTTTATTCCCGTATTCCCACGGGAACGGGAACTACGCGGGTAAAACCGCGTGACGTCCGCTAGTACTAGATAAAGAATGAATAAGGTTACTCCCATACCTACAAAGTAATCTTTTAGAGTTTTTTTTTGTTGCGAAATCCTCATCAGTGTGCCAGTCCAACTTCAACTTGGCCGTTTTTTACAGTTCCGTATCCAAAGGATAAAATGAGACGAGGAGAGAGTAAAGAGGATAGATTAGTTTTTTTGTTTGTTTGTTTGTAACGAATAGGCTCCGGAACTACTGGACCGATTTGAAAAATTCTTTCACTGTTGGGAAGCTACACTCTTTGCAGTGAACATAGGCTATATTTTATTCCCGTATTCACACGGCAACGGGAACTACTCGGGAAAAACCGCGTAACGTCCGCTAGTCTATACTAATATTATAAAGAGGAAAGATTTGTTTTTTTGTTTGTTTGTTTGATTGTAACGAATAGGCTCCGGAACTACTGGACCGATTAGAAAAAAATTTTCACTGTTGGAAAGCAACACTTTTTGCGGTGAACATAGGCTATATTTTATTCCCGTATTCCCACGGGAACGGGAACTACGCGGGTAAAACCGCGTGACGTCCGCTAGTACTAGATAAAGAATGAATAAGGTTACTCCCATACCTACAAAGTAATCTTTTAGAGTTTTTTTTTGTTGCGAAATCCTCATCAGTGTGCCAGTCCAACTTCAACTTGGCCGTTTTTTACAGTTCCGTATCCAAAGGATAAAATGAGACGAGGAGAGAGTAACTTGATGACATGAAGTTAGTTTTTCCTTTTGAAAATGCGAAGAGGCGAAAGCGGTCAGGTGTAGAGTAAATAAATGCTGTGGAACAGTACAAGTGGTGGGTATTCAATATGCGCTGCAGGTTCCACCAAGTGCCATCAACCAACAGTATAAATAATCTGTAATAACGCGACCCTATTACAGAGACTACGCCGTCCGTCTATCTGCCATCTCATGCACCACTGCAATCGCTAGGCATTTGAAATTTACGAATACTAAAAACTGAAAAAAAATTAAGGAGGGCTCCCATACAGGTATATTTTTCAGTCTTTTTTGTACAGTACCGTACCATTACACAGTACAGTAAACAGTACAGTAAAGTACCAAAAAATAAAACTATGAAGGAGAGGGTCAGTTACTTTTTCAGTCAATTTTCACTTTTTCAGTCAATTTTTACTTTTTCATTCAACCTGGCAAAAATCGTCACAGGTAAAAAAAAAAATTGAAGTACTTCTCAAATATATTATGTTCTATTCTTATAAAGGGTGTTTTTTTTCGAGGTATAGAACTTTGAAATGGAATAAAACGAAAGTGATTGTTTTTATTGATATGGAAATGACTTTATTCGAAATGAAATCTTCTGGCATTATAATTTAAATATGATTTCTGGCATATAACCGCCAGGGCTGGCTCGGACGTAGTCTAATCTAGAGGTCCAATTTTCGATGACTTTCCCAACATTTGTGGCCGTATAGCGACAATATCGCTCCGAATGTTATCCTCCAAGTGGTCAATCGTTTCGGGCTTATCGGCGTAGACGAGCGACTTCACATATCTCCACAGAAAATAGTCAAGTGGCGTAAAATCGCACGACTCTGGAGGCCAATCCACGTGTCCAAAACGTGAAACTATGCGGTTACCAAACGTTTCCTTCAATAAATCAATTGTGGCACGAGCAATGTGACATGTTGCGCCGTCTTGTTGAAACCACTACTCCTGCACAACATGGTTGTTCAATTGATGAACGAAAAAGTCAGTAATCTTCGCTCTATAGCAGTCACGATTGACTGTAACATTCTGGTCAGCATCGTTTCTAAAGAAGTACGGACCAATTATTCCACCAGCCTATAAAGCACACCACACAGTCAGTTTTACTGGATGTAACGGTGTCTCAACATACACTTGAGGATCATCATCACCCCAAATATGGCAGTTTTGTTTATTGATGTATCCATTCAACCAAAAGTGAGCTGCACCGCTAAAGAAAATTCGCTTATGAAAATCACGATACGCATTTCGGACAGAACCATGATTTTCAGAATAAATTTGCACAATTTGGAAGCATTGTTCAGGCTTCAGTCTATTTATGTTAAAATGCCAAACCATACTAAACATAAATCACTTTACAGCTGACAAAAATACCGCCGGTTAAAACAGCTAGGCCAACTTAAAGTTCTATACCTCTAAAAAAAACACCCGTTACTTTTGATATCATTTGTAATGACGTATTCAAGGCCTGCACAAAAAACCAGCTTGTTGGGAATTAATGCAAAATGGAATGTCTATTTTGACTGAACTATTATTATGAAAATGAATTTCATTACATGTTAGTGATAAAAACTGCATCAAAATCAATTACGTAGTTGCTCACGAGTAGAAAATCTAAGAGGTTTATCTAAACAGGGCGAAAAAAATAGTTATGTAAACTTGTACTTCTGTCAATGATTTCAATTGCGTAGTGAACGGGCTAACGCGCGAAAACGTTTCCGACGCACGGAGCGTCCCGAACATCTTGCGTCTGCTTCACCCCCTCCGAATCGCTGGAGACACAATTGCACTTCGCCTTAATAAACATGTGTAGGTAAGTAATGCGATGAATGCATTACGTGTCATACTCGCTCGCACATTCTGCTAGTACACTTTACTTGAAGAAATTCATACAGAACGTAATGACATTACTTTTTAAAGTAATGTTTAAGCTTGTCCATTGTTTTACACTTTACCTATGATATTTTAAGCAAGACCCATCTATAAACAAATATTCAAATGTCCCAGTTTATAGTTAACAATCTCGCTTAGACGCTAAATGGAATTGTCCCAATGTTTTGTCTATTACGTAGGAATCCCCTAAGGAACTCTTCCAACTGCATATCTCGTTGAATTTAAGTTTCTAAAATTTGATATGACCAAGTTTGAACGCTTCATTAGATCTGGAACGATTTTAACAATGCACACTATGATATTAAATACTCTATTGTATGGAGAAATTATTCCTATAAAATTACACAAAACGTACAAAATGTCTATTACATTTTGTATCTGTATCATTTTGTGTATATGAGAAAATACGTCATGTCTGTATACAGCATCATTTGTACGGTCGGTTATAGAAATGTTCTTACCCATTCTAATAATTCGTTTGTTATTAGGATGGGTAAGAAAATCACTATAACTGACTGTATTGTGTCATCAGTTTATGACATCACAGTTCACAAGTGTATAATTTTATGTTATGTAATAAATTTACTAAAATGTGTATCGTTCTCTGAGTTAAAGAATTCTTTTTCCTCTCTCTTCTCTATTCGTTCTTCTCGTAGCTTCGTTCGGCTCAGGGCACGATACATAGATTATACATCTATTATGATGTTATATTAAATATATTGCATAAACATATAAACTGTATAATCTGTAGTAAATTTATTACATAACATAAAATTATACACTTGAAAACTGATTTTATTAAGACCCGCAAAAGGACGTTTAATTTGCAATTTTATTTCCTCATTAATTAATATTGCTTACCGCCATGATAAGTCGAGCTTTCAAAGTTCCAGATTGGATCAAGCAGCTTATATTTTAAGTTGAAGATTTTAATAATGAGATTAAACGCAAAGGAAGGGCAGGGCCAAGTTGGTTAACATTATTGTAGTATATTTCCTTATACATGTAAGATAAAATTTTAGATATGAAATTCTTAAATTAAGATTATGAGATTTGATAAAAATAACCACTTTAGAATCTAAATTAGG
Source organism: Miltochrista miniata (assembly GCA_933228765.1). NCBI lineage: Eukaryota > Metazoa > Arthropoda > Insecta > Lepidoptera > Erebidae > Miltochrista > Miltochrista miniata. The sequence goes on along the minus strand of OW121758.1, from coordinate 31,359,383 downwards.
CGGAACGATGGTAAACGATGATACAAAATGTCGCTAATAAGTGTCACGGAGAATGAAACGTGCTCTAATATGGGATTTCACAGGCACATCGCCTACCCCACATTTACCGAGTCGCAGTCTCCACTCAAGAACTTGATTGCTCTATTCCAATATTTATTTTTATACCACTAATTTGGCAAGCAAACTTACGGCCTATGTACTGGTTGGTTACCGTAGCCTATGGACGTTTGCAGCACAAGAAGCGCTACACACGCACTGCCGACTTACAGATTGTGACGACCCACAGATGATTTTTTTTTAGTATAATAATCTTTTTGTTACTGGTTTACTAAGAGAGTAAGAATAAAAACTTGAGAGGTGTCAAGGGACACCCGGATGGAACGAAGTTCCTTTCGATTAATTAGTGAAGGAATTGTAATAAAATGTTATTTGTATTAATTAATAATAATATTTTTTTTATTATTAACCCCCATTTTATTACCCTGGTACCTCTACCCTCCATACTATAGCAAAAAGTGTCGTGACAACTTTTCGTAAGAATTTTTTCCGTCTAGCCCCCTTTCACAACGCGCGATAAGGAACTTCGTTCAAAAGAACATAAAAATAAGTGAGTTTTTTGATTGAATGTAGTTGAATGAAAGTAGCTTCAGTGTGCTTGTTTTCTTTGCACATGTGTGTGCATCAACATGTGTACTTGTCAAGTCGGTTGATCGTCTCCGCAGCTCACAACTTTGTTCATAACTCTATCCAAAAAGTATGCAATATGTGGAAAACTGGGTCACAGCATCTTAGCAGCTCAGTTTCCACAAATGTCTCTGAATAATCTGGTGTTGACATAAATCGCCATCTCTCCCCTCTTAAATCGTCACATTAAGAACAGAATGTGAATTTTATAAGTGAGCTTTATTCACATTTTATGATCTGACAAGATTCCGTCCACACATAACTTAGTCAAATAAACGCTGACAATGCTATCTCGGCTTTGTTGTTTGTGGGAAATTGTAGAATTTTCATTTTGATACTTAAAAGGGAATAGCGTCTGCGAAGAATTTTCAAAATAGAGGTTTGATTTTGTCTGTTGACGTCGTGCTGCACCTGGACAACTCTATAAAGTGTAAATACAAAACATTGTCTATTTTAATTTTTATTCCTAGAAAATTGAGTAGGTAACCTTTTGTATTTTATAAGAGAGAGAGAGAGAGAGAGAGAGAGAGAGAGAGAGAGCGTGGGAGAGAGTATGTCCCTATTATAATCTTGAATGTTAAGAACTTTCGAATATGTCTGGTAGGTATACCTAATTGTTCGTAATTTTTAGAGATTTTTGATTTTTAAACTATCATCTACCGAAATAAAAATTAGATACAAAACTCTTCATGATTTTCTGAAAAGAAAAAAGATTTAATCTAGAGGCATTATTCAGAACGAAAACAATAGGACCTAGGTATCGTGGGATATCAGAATCACCGCTATAGTGTCTCGTGCCTTTTCTAGATATAAAAGACAAGACTTCTTCGAAATATTAGCTTGTAATATAATATTTAATTAAAGTTTTACTATTTATCATACACAAATAATAATTAGGTCTGTTACTTTCAAAACGTTAATGTATAAACTTTAAAAATATTAAGGTCAGTGAAACGTTCGTTGGCTTTTTTTTTTTTGTTTAACGTGAGGGAAAATCCTCATAGGATGTTATGCCGGACTCTTACCGACTAAAAAACCTCACGCCACGCCTAACAGCCTATGGTTGAGAGCCCCGGGTAAGCCCTCAGGAAGGATGTCCCGTGACTCCCAACAGACCTACGGCCGCCAATGCGGCCTCGCCCAGGGGATGGTTCGGGTGCAATCCCGCGTCTACGGGGGGTTTCGGGTGTGACCCCGCTTCTAAGGGGGGGGGGCGTGGGTGAGTTGCTCACGTCACGCTGCCGTCATGGGCCTGCTTCTGTAAGGACGGTGAGCGGCCCTCTCACCGTCCTCAGACCCCCGGTCATGGAGGCCGATAGTCCTCGGCGAAGACACGTCGGCGGCGCCCAGGGCGCCGACTGAACGTTCATTGGCTTAAAGTAAAAAGTTTACGTTCAAAGAATTATGACTAGAATTTTCAACTTATAAGCCTAAGCAGTTAATTAACTTTATGATTCTACAGTAAGCCTCAAAAACTTGCAAAAGTCTCTATTTTCATAATAGTTAAAAGGTATTCAACTTTTCAGGGTTGTTTCTCATTTACTTAGCTGGGCTACTTGAGCATCACGGTAAGCAACCTACAAAGAGAGAGTAAATTAAATAAATAAATAAATAAATATTCACTGACATTTCACACAACGCTATCTGATCCCAAAGTAAGCTAGGAATAACCTGCTTGTGTTATGGGAATCAGACCACGGATATTAATACTTATATACTTTTTAAATACATACATCATACTGTACATAGAAACACCCAGACTCTTGAGACAAACATTTATGGCTCACACAAATATATGGGAAATCGTTGGGAATCGAACTCACGCCCTCCGGCGCTACAGGCGGTATCAACACCGACTGCGCCACAGAGGCAGTCGAAGAATGAGAACTTTAATAAGAATTTTCTTCATTAGGGAGTATCGTGACCTACATCAGCAGCAAGTACCTACCTACCCAGGCAGGAGGCAAAAAGTAGGTACCTATTCAAGCATCTTTCCTTTGAAAAGGGGCAGCAATTATTCCTTTAAATTGCATTCCACTTTTAACCGACCTCAAAAAATGACGAGGTTACTCAATTTGACCGTGTAAATGTTTTTTTTAAGTATGTTCGCGCAAAACTTCATCGTTTACGGACAGATTTCAAGTATGTTTTCTTGGAAAGTAGATATTTTCAAGGTGGTCCCATTGCAAGGAAGTCAGGATCTGATGAAGATAGACCAGAGAAATCGAGGAAAACTTCCGAAAATTGTAGGGACAACTAGTCAAAGACTTCTATATAAACTGAGGTTTATATAGAAGTCTCAATCCTCAGTTTATATAGAAGTCTTTGCAACTAGTGCGTTTGTTAACTTTTTAACTAAGTGCTTTAAAGTAAAATTTAATGAAGGTCTAGAGTCAATCTGATGACGGAGCCGAAAGATAGTCAAGGGAATTCCTTAACGATTTACAGAAGTTACCTTGTGTTTGGGCTTGATTGATTTGTATTGATGAAAACTTTACACTTAGATAAACAGATTTTTAGTCTACCCGTCACTTAAAATAATGAAATAATAAAGAATTTAAGTCAGTTCAATCAAGTGTTTTTTTTTCTTGTGTGGAAATCCCTCATGGATGCTATGCCGGACTCTTACCAACTAAAACTTCAAGTGTCCTACAACTGCCTAAACCCCGGGTAAGCTCACGGAAGGATGTCCTAGGATTTACTAGAGATTTACACAGTGCACCTAATATATCTTCACAATTTTAAGATTAATTTTATACTTTAAAATTTTGTCTGATATAATCAACCAGCTGCGTTACAAACTGCCATAATTTCCAACAATCAGCTATTTTTACGTTTCTAAGAAGTTTAATTTGGAACATTTTTATAAATTACCGTTTTGATTGCGTAACATTTATGCGAGTGTTAAATGTAATAATTATCCACAACGTATTGTTTAAACAAAAGCTTCCAATATATTTGGAGTAGGTATTCTGCGCAATCACATTGTTCCAAGAAACTATTGAAACCGGCCTAGTGCGAGTCAAACTTGCGCACGAAGGGTTCCGTACCGAAAAATTAAAAAATAAATCACATTTGTTGCATGGCTCCTTAATTTTTTTTCTTCTTATATTAGTCCTTGTTGTTATAGTGGAAACTGAAATAATTATGTATGAAAATTTCAGCTGTCAAACTATCACGTTTCCTGAGGTACAGTCTGGAGACAGACAGACGGACATATTGCGTCCCTTTTTCATCCTTTTGTTACGGAACCCTGAAAAAGAGCTAACCTTTGAATATACTTTACCATTTTGATTTATTTTTAAAGTTGGACGGACAACTTTTCAATTCGGCTTTTCGCTAAGGTAAATTGTAAGATTTTCTCAGTAGCTCCATTGAAATTCAGAGTCAACACCAAGGTTGTATAAGAAAAGCATTTTGTGTTTACAATTCAAATGACTTGAATCCACAATCAAAGAGGTGACTGGCCAAATCTACAAATATATTCTGGTATTTCTTCGTAAAATCTGAGTCAATAATTTAAACGTATTCTAAAAGGCCGTATCTTGATATTTGTAACCTTCAAATAAAGAAAAATCTGAGATAAAACTCTTATCGATACACCGATTTGATACTTTCACGACTTAATCGAGTGAAAGGAAGGGCGGATTTCATAAAACTTTTTCTTTGACGCCCTGAGTACTTATTGGCTTAGTTCTATATTCGCTATACAGTTCTAACGATACAATCGAATAAATATTACTAAGAAAATGTTGAGGCAATCATAGAAATCCTGTAATACATAGTTATCTTGGATGTATATGCGTTTGTCTGTGACCACTGCCGTTGCAACCTGGTTAAAACATCAAGTAACAAAAATGAATTAATTAAAAACTGACAAAGCGCGAGTCGGATTTACGATCAGAGGGTTCCGCAACAAAAAACGGTCCAAAAATAACGTTAGTTGTATGAAAGCCATCTTAATTCACTTTTTTTTCTGACTTTAATATTTGTTGTACATCATCTGTGAAAATTTCAGCTCTCTAGCTATTAAGGTTCCTGAAATACAGCCTCGTGACGGACATACTTACAGACAGACAGACGGACGGCGAAGTCTCATGAATAGGGTCCCACTTTGGTTACGGCGGAACCCTAAAAATTAAAATTGCCTCGTTTATTTTATTAGAAATAAATTATCTTAAAGGTTGGTGTGATTTGATGTTTGCTATGAAACGAATTTTATTTTACATCATCCGCCGTGCTCTTGCCACCGCCAATGTGCCTGCGCTCTTAGAGCCAAACGGCGTTTTCAGGGACGATGGCAAGAGACCGGATGGTATAACTTTGATACCGTGGGAGATGGGTCGGGTCCTGGTGTGGGATGCAACTTGTGTTGACACTCTAGCCCCGTCCCATCTTCCTAAAACAAAATTAAAAGCCAGTGCAGCAGCGGAAGCGGCTGAAAATATTAAAATTAATAAATATAAGGGTCTCGACTCATCGTATCGTTTTTGTCCAGTCGGTGTCGAGACCGTCCATGGGGTCCCAATGCGCAAAAATTTTTCAAGAATTTGAAAAAGCACCTTGTGGAGTCAACTGGTGACCCAAGGGCTGGTAGTTTTCTCGCTCAACGAATAGGTATTGCTATTCAAAGGGGGAATGCTGCTAGTCTTTTGGGAACAATGCCACGGGGGCCTTATTTAGGTTTAGTTTAGATAGTAATAATGTAAATACAGATTATGTAATAATTATGTTTCTCTGTAATTTTAGTAACAAATATTTATGTAACCGATCAAAATAATAAGCACGTTAAATAATAAAATAATTCGTAGTTTTTTCCTCTACCATTAACACGAAATGGGTCAACGTAGACCTCACCCTTGTTATTAGGTAGGTATTATCATGAGTGAGTTCACACTTCCGATGGGCGTTTTATGTCATGCTTTTTTCATACATTTCATTATTTATGTTTTTAGGGTTCCGTACCTAATAGTAAATCCGGGACCATGTCATTGAAACTTCGATGTCCATCAGTCTGTCATAAGGCTGTATCTCAAGATTCGTGATAGCTAGAGAGCTGACTCCCATGGGCTCCCATGATAACAAACGTAACATTTTACCGTTTTTTGATACGGAACCCTCCGTGTGCAAGTCCTATTCGCACTTGGTCGGTGTTCTCAAGTTTTGCACAATCGCCATTTTGCGTGTAACCTTTTATGAAATGGCTCCTATTACGTAAACCTCTTTTGGGCATGTATAAGCTTAACTCCTTTTATAGGTATTAAACAAGAGCATTAAATGCTTTTTGTCCGTTATTAGTCCCGTCAATGACGTAGCTATCCTCGATATAGAACAAAAGATTATAAACGATAGACTTAAAATGGTGTTAGTATTTTTAACTACAAAAGAAACGTTTCAGTTGCGAATTGTGTACAGACTTTTATGGGTTTCGTTTGAAAACAATGCGTAGTTAAGTTTGCAAATCTTTGTCATATCATCTACCTATCTATCTTTATATACTAGACAAGTTACAATTACCAAGATCACGGAAGAACAGTTCATTTATTAATCACTAGCTGACCCTCGCAACTTCGTTTACGCCACATTAGGTGTATGAAAAGACGTATTTTTTCAACAGACTCATGGGGGCGTATGAAACTGCCCTGTTTGCTTAATCATAAAAGAGCTTAACGATTAAGTCCATTCTAAAACAATTCAGTCCACGCCTTCGGCGCGGACTGAATTATTTTACAATAGCCTCAATCATTAAGGTCTTTTCTGATAAAGCCAACACGCCAGTTTAGATTTACCCTTACATTCAAAGAAATCCTAAATTCTAGATTTTACGAAAGTTGAGATGTCTCTAATTCCTGAAAAACAAAACACTTAACATTTAATTTTGTGTGAAACAATCCTTAATGTATATTCCCTGTATAACACTGGAAAAAAATTTGGAACCGGACCACGCATTAAGAAGTTACTACTAAAAAACCGTTATATCTTTCATCCCCTCTCCCAAAGGAACCGCGCAAAATATCGGGATCAAAAGTATCCTAGCTAGAACCTTCCTCGGGATATAAGCTCTGATTGTACCAAGTTTTATTCAAATCGATTCAGTAGTTTCGGCGTGATATTTATTCGGAATACAGACAGACAGACAGACATGAAAATTTTAAATTACAATTTCGGCTTCAGTATCGATAAGAGAACGCCCTGCAATGAAAAATTTCAAAATATCTTCCATGTACAGACTCTCGACCCTCAACAGTTTTATTATAAGTATAGATATAGATAGATAATACCTACTAGCAACAGTGCCGAAAATGGTTGAAACATGAGAAACACATTTTAACATGTCAAGATATTCTTTACGTGTGGAAATATGCCATGCCGAACTTTTTACAACTCAAACTACACGTTGCCCTGCCACAGCCTACAATAAGGAAACCTTGGATAAGCCCTCGAAAGAATGTCTCACGTTTCCCGTCAGAGTTTGGCTACCATTGCGGCCCAGCCTGTGTTAAATATCCCGTTAATTTTATATCTATCTGCCGTAGGCACATGGTAGTACACCGTGTGGTTTTCTGAAGTTCGGCATAGCATCTATGAGGGTTTCCACACAAAACAATTAATAGGTACATAACAGAAAGTAAAGACTGACTGCCTCTGTGGCACAGTCGGTAGTGATACCACCTGCCTGCGGCGCTGGAGGTCGTGGGTTCGATTCCCACCGGAGACGAATATTTGTGTGACCCATAAATTTTCGTCTCAAGAGTCTGGGTGTTTCTATGTATAATATGTATGTATTTAAAAAGTATATAAGTATTAATATTCGTGGTCTGATACCCATAACACAAGCAGGTTATTAGCTTACTTTGGGATCAGATAGCGTTGTGTGAAATTTTCGTGAATATTTATTTATTTTATTTTATTTAAAACCAGCATAGTTTTTTAACGTGTGGAAAATTCGTCATGGATGCTATGCAGGACTCTCGCCGACTAAAAACCACACGTTCCCTACTACTAGCTACGGTTGGGAACCTAGGGTAAGCCCTGGAAAGGATGTCCTCAGGACTTCCAACAAAGCCAGGATTGTACAATCAAAACAAATTCAAATGACTGTTGCTATTTCGATATATTGAATTCTGTGAAATCGTCTTGTTAATTGGCATTGGTGAAAAATGGGGGGCATAAGTAGTACCTACGTACGGTGGGTAAAAGCGATAATTAAAGATGACCACCTTTTAAGGATTGATTTATGTCAAAAAATCTTTCATAAATTTTGTAAGGTTTTGTACCTTATATCTTTCGTAAATTTTTGTAAGGTTTTGTAAAATCTTACACAAAAAAATTAAAGATTTTCTAAATCAATCTAAAGACGGCCAATACTTATCTATCACTACATGACATACCTAAGCCTGTTCCGGAAACCTATCTAAATATATTATATACTAGCTGACTCCGCAACTTCGTGTACGTCACATAAGGTGTCTGAAAGGAGAGGTATTCCTTCATCAGACTCATCAAGTAGCGTGTGAAACTGCCCTGTTTGCTTAGTCATAAAAGAGCTTAAAGATTAAGTATATTTTAAAACAATTCAGTCCGCGCCGAAGGCGTGAACTGAATTGTTTTAAAATAGACTTAATCTTTAAAATAATCTTAATCATTAAGCCCTTTTATGATTAAGCCAACACGCCAGTTTCGATTTATACGCACATTCAAAGAAACCCCTACAATTAAAATTTTAAAAATATCTGATTCTTAAAAGTGTTATAACTTTTTTATTTATTAACCGATTGACATGAAATAAACGCTAAGTGTTAAGTGGAGCATACCTTAACACAACAAAAAAACCCACATTGCAATCGGTTAAGTGGTTACTGAGATTAGCGTGCACAAACGTACAGACAAACAGATATACAGACATACAGTCAAACAGACAAATATTCTAAAAATCTTTGTTTTGGGTTCTATTGCTTTCATAAAGCCCCCCTATAATATTTTTTCTTATTTATCTTCCATGTACAGACAGCGACGTGTTACGATTTTATTATATGTATTGAAAATAAAACTACAAATGCACAAAATTTGTACATGGAAGATAGTTTGAAAATTTTAATTCTCTAATCAATACTGAAGCGGAAAATGTAATTTAAAATTTTTTTGTCTGTCTGTCTTTTTATCCCGAATGAGCATCACGCCAAAACTACTGAATCAATTTGAATGATACTTGGTACACTAAAATAAATAAATAAAAGAGGCAATTACTGCAGCAAGTAAACACAATCCCAAGATCTGCCTAATCCATATTACAAGTTAATTTACCCGTAATTTTTCAAATGAACATCTAATAAGTTAATAAACTTAGTTATCTAAGTAGGTTCGTGGGTAAATCTTGTTACGTTTATTCGTCCCTAGCCTGTTGTTTACCTTAATCTAAGATTAAGAACATTAGTGACGCATGAAAACGCATTTGTACACAAAACCCGACGATTTAATGTCACTAATTGGATTTTCAGAGCTATTTACAAACTATTTGATGAATGCGAATAAAGAAAATCTAATGAGATTGTTTGATTTTCAAAAAAGCTCTGTAAATTTTTATTTTTCTTGTACAAAAAATTAATAGACGCCATGTTTGCGAAAAAATTAATACAAGGCTGGATTGTTTGATTGATATTTTTACATTTGGATAACTTGTTCGTGACCATTAATTTTTCACAGCAAGACAATTCCTGAGTTGTTTAAGTAGATGTTTGAATTGTTGCATATATTCGTGGAATTGCTCGTGACCCCGCGAACTCATTGTTCTGTAAACGATTGCTGTAGTAAGCAACTTTCACTATGGCCAATCCTTGGATAGGTGACCGTCCATTTATTTGAGCACTTTCGTACTGCGGAAGGCATGTTAAGCCGTTAATCCCGGTTGCTAGTAAAATGGCAGTCGTTAAGCCAAGTTAAAGGCCTTTTAGGCGGCTTGAAAAATTTCAATAGCAGGCAGTCACAACCTGCGCTGGTGAAATGTGGGCATATAATAACCTACCCCTTCGGGGATAAAGGTGTGATCATATGTATGTATAATTCAGCATTTCGGCAAGCGTTTTTTAGTTCATTCAGTGCTCTATATAATCTGCATTATCTATAAAAAAAAATAGTGGTAATAAGGTAATAAATTCCAAGGTGGTTCAAATCGCATATGACCCATATCAGAACATACAATCACCAACAAGTACTTTGTGTCTACATAATTTACAATGCAGTTAAATAGAATAAATACAAGCTAAGTAAATGGTGTGCAATACAAACATTTGCCTACGAATGTGCAATATTTCATTATTAGCAAGCCAAACACTGATTTACTTGTTAGTTAATTTCTGTAAACAGTTTAACAATGGTTATTTTGCTAAACAGGTATTATGTAAGTATACAAAATTTTTACTGAAAATTATAGAGACTGTTTAAAAGCAGCCTGAAGGGTTAATACGGGACCCTATTCATTTGACTTCACCGTGTGTCTGTCTGACTGTCTGTTTGTCGGTCAGGAGGCTGTATCTGAGAAACCATAATAACTAGAGAGCTGAAATTTTTATACATGGTGTATTTCTGTTGCCGCTTTAACAAAAGACACGAAATTTGTAAAAAAAGGGTGGATTAAGGAAGGCTACAATACAAAAAACGTGATATTTTTCGTTTTTGTTACTGAACCCTCTGTGCGTAAGTCCGACTCTCACTTGACCGAGTTTTTTTTGTTCGTGAGGAAATTTTCATGAATGCTCTTACTGATTAAAACTACACAACTGCGAGCTTCGATTCTTCAAGTTTTTAAACAAAAAGTTTAGGAATCACAAACGTGAAAAAGAAGTTCAGGATGGAAATTGTTCAGTTTGTTCTAAAAAAGAAGTTCAAGAATAGAATCTCGCAGTTTTTGACTAGGTATGTTACTTTTAAGACCATTATTTATGATTTAATTACAAATGTATTGGTTATAGAATCTTACCTACTTATCAAATTTGATAATTATATCAAGTTTCATAATTATATCAAATTTCATAATTTTAGATATTGGGAAGTAAAGAAAGAAAGAAAGAAAAGAAAAATAATTTATTTTGTTCTCAGCAAGGACACAATAAAAGTAATAAATGATTATATTATGTACTTAGGTATAGCAAACAGATAACATTGATATCCCCGCATGAGACAAAAATGGTCCCTAGCTCAGCTTTGATGCTACTTCGCGTAATTAGCGAGTTAGCGCTGGTTTTCTGCTAGGGCCAGTGAAAATACGGCCGAGCAAACTGCCAAAATAAAACTAAAACAAAATACATTGCTAAGTTACATGACTAAGTAGGTACTTATACCATGCTATGAGGGACTCGGCGGACTCCTACCGACTAAAAAACATCACGTAACGCCCAAAAGCCTATGGTCGGGAGCCCCGGGTAAGCCCTCGGAAGGATGTCCCAAGACTCCCAACAGACCTACGGCCACCACTGCGGCCTCACCTAGGGAGGGGTTCGGGTACTGTCCCGCGTCTTTGTGGGGTTTCGGGTGTGATTCCGCTTCTAAGGGGGGGATTGCGTGGCAGGCCCATGACGGCTGCGTGATGTGAGAGATTCCTCTCAAGTCACGCAGCTGTCATGGGCCTGCTACTGTAAATACGGTGAGCAGCCCACTCACCGTCCTCAGGCTCTCGGTCATGGAGCCCGATAGTCTTCGGCGAAATTTTGGTTTCCTTGAGATGTTTAAAGATACCTTTTATACGACAAAAATGGCCATTACTTTCGTGCGCGTAAACTCAGAAGGTTGGTAAACCTGAATAATATATGACGTTAATTTTAAGTTGATATCTCTATTTATTCACAAAAAGAGTCTTAACAACCAGTCGGACGGACGGAACCCTCGGTGGACGGGTCCCACTTGTCCGGCTTTTTTGGTAATGAGATGTCGAAACATCTCGCTAACAAAAAAAGCACCAATAGCAGGAATGCTATAATATCTATACGTCTTATTACAGTGCCGGGTGTAAAGTTCCTATAATACTGTAATACTATTAGGTATATTATTATTATATCTGCTAATACCGTGGCTAATACTGTTTGATGTTCACGTAGTGTGTAGTGACGTAGGGGTTCTAAAACTCATAAACTGTTCAAAGCTTCCCGACCCCCTTCAGCTGTCAGTTTAAACTAACTTTTTAACACGTACATGAATGGGGTTAATGTTTACTTCTGTATTAACATCATCTTTTGATGCCGGTTAATAAATAATAATATTGTTCGATATTTTTTATACATACATACATATGGTCACGCCTTTATCCCCGGAGGGGTAGGCAGAGGAATATTATATGCCCAAATTTCACCTTTGTATAATTTGTCCCACGTAATAGGTGGTGAGCCGTATTGCCGTGTTTAAATGGACAGGCGCAGGTTGTGACTGCCTGCTGTTGAAATAGAGCCTTCAACTTAGCTTAACGACTGCCATTTTACTGGCAACCGGGACCAACGGCTTAACGTGCCTTCCGAAGCACGGAAACGCTCAAATAAATGTCACAAAGTGATCACATGGATGGTCACCCATCCAAGGACTGGCTATAGTGAAAGTTGCTTACTGCAGTGATCGTTTACAGAACACTGAGTCCGCGGGGCCACGAGCGCTTCTATTTTTTATAATGATAATCTTTATACCTATACTTATATGTATAATTCTACTATACGTGTGTTGTGTATGTCACTGAACTCCTCCTAAAGGGGTGAACAGATTTGAATGATGTTTTTGTATGCGTTTGGGTTGTGCTCTGGATGGTTTACATTCACAAATCAGCCCAACAGCTTTCACAGCTGTCGGTGAAACGTGGTGCTGTAACGTAAACGATGCTGGTCAGCTAGTCTATACTAATATTATAAAGAGGAAAGATTTGATTGTTTGTTTGCATCGAATAGGCTCCGAAACTACTGAAGCGATTTGAAAAATTCTTTCACTGTTGGGAAGCTACTCTATCCCCGGTGAATATAGGCTATAAATTCATACCCGTATTCCCACGGGAACGGGAGCTACGCGGGTCCACTAGTGTCTTATAAATTGATGAACGCACCGAACACTGTCACGTTCCGCCTGAGCCGTGTGTGTAAGCAAGAGCGCGGAACAAGCGATAGAGAGGTGCAATCCGCTCAAGCGTTGGGCTTGTGACGCATGTATCTCTCTTCCACTCCATCGGCCGATTGCGTTAATGTTTTCTTATGACCTTAGCACGCAAAGAATATCTTCCGTAAACCAATTTTACAGACAACCCCATGTGTTTTTTACACAGCGTTATCTAGCCCAAATTAAGTTAACATAAGATCTATACAACACTAAAACTGTGCTACAGTATCAGTGTTATTATGCTGCACACATACATATAATATAATAATAATTATAAAACGTGTTTTTTATACTACCAAAGTGGCAGACAAGGTCACAGCCTACCCGATAGATGTGGTAACCATAGCCTATGAACGTTTGCAACACCAGAGGCGCCGCACACGCGCTGCCGACCCTGTAAGAGCCTTCTAAGCCCCTTTCGAAGAACCCCACAATATCTGTAATATATATTTAATATACTTTGTAAAGCTATAATAAAAATAAGAACAGCTTAAGTAATCGTTAAAAGTCAAACAGCTTTAAATCAATTCAATTTTCGCCTCTCGCGTCGCTCGGTGACACACGCGCGCATAGTGAGCTAAGTACTAGCTGCATATCGTTGCATTCAACGTTTCGTACGCCGCGGGTGATTTGTAACAAAATAGTGGTCGAAAGATGTAATGAAAAAATAATGTCGGGCGAGTGTAATAGCCATGTAATCAACGAACTGCTGTGCTTTGTGCAAAATAAGTGCGATGTTATGGACGAAATTTCTATAATTCAAATATGTTGCTCATGGTACGCCGATGAAGATATTGAGCAAGCCAAAACCGTATTATGTGAACTGGCGAGTGTTCGCAAAGTTATCAGAAAGGGAGACAAGAGAAACTCCAGTAACTGTGCTGACATTATAAAGATTATAAAGGAAACCGAAAAACTACCGACGTTTGTGGCAAAGGATTTAAACAAATTGCCATCGGTGACCTTTGACCACCTAGATGTAAGTAGCCTGCTAAAGCAACTCTCAACAATAAAAAATGACGTGGAGCTGCACAAACATGAAACCCGTGAGCGAGTCGCAGTATTGGAAAGCGAAATCGTCAACTTAAAAAAGGAAAACTTGGAAATCCGATCAAATTACCGTACACCCACAATAAGACCTACAACATACCCACTAATATCAGAATCTCAAACCTGTAACAAAAATCATGAAGCTATGCAGCCACTAACGGTTAGTCAGCCAGCAACGACTAATACTCCGAAAAACTCGGTTCTGAACTTCAGGCAGGTGGTACTAAACAACAAAGGTAACCAGGGGGATTGTTTATCTCCCATGGGAGCCGCGGGTGAGGATGGTTTTACCACTGTTACCAGAAAAAGAAAAATCCGAAGAATAGAAAACTACAATGACACGATACACGAACGCAGGCACCAGTCCAGGAATAAGCGAGGTACAAACTCATCGACGTCCTTGAAAGTTGCAGAACATATTGTACCAATCTACATCTCAAGATTCGCAACTGACTGTTCTGAAACCGACATTTTCAATTATTTTTCCGACAAAGGCCGAAATGTCCACAGTATTGAAACTCTCAAGCAAGTTAAAATCACGAATTTCAAGTCCTTTAAAGTGATGGTATCCAAAAAAGATTTAGAGTATGTACTTAATGAAGAATTTTGGCCTGAAAATATTGTATTCAGAGTATACAAAAACAGCAGGAGTTCTCAGGTAGATAGAACAGCGCAGTCAAATACCTAAGGGCACCGCATACTTATATTTTGCTAATTAGTACAAATCCTTTACAGTTAAACTTATTTTTATCTTATACCTACAAAAAAAAAAAAAAAAAGTAGAAAAATAATTTCATCCCGTCAAGAATGCGCCGCAACGTTAAATTTGTTAGCTTTAATTGTAAATCTGTGAAACGATCTGAAAAACACGTTCGGAAGCTGTGCGAGGAGAATGATATAATTGCGCTGCAGGAGCTATGGTTGATGCAGCACGACCTTGGCTTCTTGGGTCAGATACATAAGGACTTCGATTACCACGCTGTCTCACCAATGGACGCTTCTTTAGCAACACTTAAAGGGAGACCCTACGGCGGAGTGGCACTCCTGTGGAGAAGGTCGTTGTTTACGCAGGTTCAACCGCTTAAAACCAGCTCAAAGCGGATAGTGGCAGTTAAAATAACCCTTGCCGAACGGTCTATTCTTGTTACGTCGGTGTACATGCCAACGGAATGCCCGGAAAACCTGCCCGAATTCACGGAGTGTCTGGGTGTAATTGGCTCAGTTCTAGAGGATAGCGGGGTAGAATGTGCTGTGATGCTCGGGGACTACAATGCGGACGTCAGCGCCAGGTGCATGTTTGGCGACGAGCTGCTCTTATACTGTGCGGAACAGGAATGGGTCTGTGCTGATTATCGTGTTCTGGGTGAGTCATCAAATACTTTCACTTTTGTGAGCGAGGCGCATGGTACATGCAGTTGGTTGGACCACTGCGTCGTGACGTCAGCAGCTTGGAATGTTATAAGAAGTGTTCGTGTTATGACAGACGTTTCGTGGTCGGATCACTATCCGATGATAATTGATTGTGACCTTACAGTAATACCGGCGAAAGTTACAATTGATAACAATAATTTTATAAACGAGGGGGTTGTGTGGGGACAGAGAAACAAACGTCAGATTTCTCTGTACAATGAGCTATGTGCGAGGCACTTGCAAAAGGCTGTTTTGAGCCTGGGTGAGATTGATTGCGTGGACTTGACGTGTAATAACCATAATCACTATAAACTAATTGACAAACTATATGAACTGATTATCAATAGCATGCGCAGCGCGGCACAGTCATCATATTTTGGTGATCGCAATCGTAATAACGCCAAAAATAAACAGATTACAGGTTGGAACTATCACGTGAAGGATTTGCATTCACAGGCAAAATTGGCTTTCCAGTCGTGGTTATTGCATGGCAGGCCTAGATATGGCGATATTTACAACAATATGTGTGACAGTAAGAGAAGGTTTAAAAATAAACTAAAATGGTGTCAAAATAACGAAAATCAAATAAAAATGGATATAATATCTCAACAAAGATGTACTAACAATTTTTCAAAATTTTGGAAGTCAACTAACAAATTATCATTTAAGCCTTCATTACCTTTAACCGTCAATAATATTCAAAGCCCGCAAGACATAGCACAAATGTTTGCACGTCAGTTTCAAGCGAGCTCGCCTATCGGGCCGACCGATGACTCATCGTGCGCCGGCCGTCATGCCTGTGCGCCCGAGCCACTACTATCAGACATCAATAATATAGTCTTTACGCCGGAATGTTTACTTGAATGCGTACAAAATATGAAGAGAGGCAAATCGCCCGGGCATGACGGTCTAAGCATTGAACATGTATTGAATGGGGGCCCACTACTGTTGAATTTGCTTTGTAAGTTTTTTAATTTAAGTTTGACGCACTGCTATCTGCCTAAAGAGTTTATGAAAACTGTCGTTGTTCCCGTACCTAAAAATGGGGCAGACCCATCGAGTGGGAGTAACTATCGCCCTATTTCACTTGCGACGGTCACATCAAAAATTTTTGAAAGACTTCTGCATCCCCAACTGCTTAAACAAATTAATTTGCATAGCTCACAGTTCGGATTCCGTGCCGGTTTGTCTACGGACATGGCTATTTTTACGTTAAAAAACACCGTATCTTATTATTTGGAAAGAAAAACGGGCATATATGCCTGCTTCCTTGATCTAAGTCGCGCATTTGATACCATCAATTATAATCTGCTGTGGACAAAGATGGACAAGACAGGTATACCGCGAAATGTCACCAACCTGTTTAGATATTGGTACGGCAGGCAGACCAACGTCGTGAGATGGGGTAGTAGCCTCTCCAGTGATTATACACTTGAATGCGGGGTGAGGCAGGGGGGTCTGACGTCAACAACTCTGTTTAACCTCTATGTGAACGGCCTGATAGAGGAACTGGACAGGTCCGAAGTCGGCTGTTACATTAACAATCAACCCGTAAACAATCTCAGTTACGCGGACGATATGGTCCTGTTGAGTCCCTCTATTAACGGTCTGAAAAAACTAATAGCTATATGTGAAAAGTATGCCATGTCTCACAAACTTTCTTACAACGTAGGGAAAACGGAGTTAATGATTTTCAGAAGTGATAAATCACAAACGTTTGCTCCCCCTGTCACGCTAAATGGCAAACAACTCAAGTATGTCACAAAATTTAAGTACCTGGGGCACATAGTCAGGGATGATTTAAAGGATGATGAAGACATGGAAAGGCAGAGAAGGAGTATAGCTGCAGTGAGCAATATGCTCGCTCGCAGGTTCGCTCGATGCAGTGACGCTGTAAAAGTCACCCTGTTCGGGGCCTACTGTCAGTCGTTCTACACATGTCAACTATGGAAAAAGTACACTCAACGTAGCTATCACGCATTACGCGTGCAATACAACAATGCTTTCAGAGCTATGCTAGGACTCCAGTGGCGGTGTAGTGCGTCTGGCATGTTTGCTACGAGCAGGGTTGATGACTTTTATGCGGTGATGCGTAAGAGGGCTTTTTCCTTTATGGACCGTGTCCGAATGTCAACAAACGCGACAGTGAGTGCTGTATATGAAGCCTGTAAATACGAGGCCTACATGCGGCCTGTAACGTGACTGTGGTAGGAATGGTAACAGCACAGATTATATAATATATTCTTAATAGCAAAGTTAATTTATTTGGTTTTACATTTATATATACTTAAATTGATATTTGATTACATACATAGTTTTGACATCTAATAATTATGAATTTTACTGTAACTTTTTTAATTGCTGACGTTTTTCATATCTGAATTTGGAATTATTGATACCTGTTATGTACTTATTAATTGTTTTTAGTTATTCATTATTGATTGAATTCTAATTCTCAAGATATTAAATATTTATTTTTGATTAAATTAATGTAAGTAATGTAATGACTGAATTTTAATGATTGATATTTTTAATTTTAATTTTTATTGAATTTTAATGATATCTGTTTTCGATTAAATTAATGTACCTATTGCAATGACTGAATTTTAAAGAATTATATTTTTTATTGAATTTTAATGATTGATATTTTTAATTTTTATTTTTATTGAATTTTAATATCTGTTATTGATTAAATTAATGTTTGCAATTACTGAATATTAATGATTGATATTTTTATATTTTTAATAATGTATTCTTGCATGGACTGTTTTACAATTAATTAATATACTTACTTTTTGTTCTTTGTGTCATATGGGATGTAAATGCCTGAAATAAATGATGATTTATTATTTATTTATTATTTAACCGATGTACGGTTAAAGCTGTACCAGCTGTAAAAATCTCAATTATCTGAGTTTATAACTTGGTTGAACGATATTTTGTTTACTACTGTATTAAGATTGCACTCATAAAATAACATAATATGTGACCTTGTGGGCCTGTAAGTAATAAGGTCATAAAACCAGTCATTATAAGCTTATTGCATTTTACGCCTTGGTGGAAACATAATATTTAAAGATTGATATTTTTAAAGATTTCTATTATTTACCCAACTAGATGATACTCGCGGCATAATCAAGTTACAAATACATACTTTTCCTTTTAGCCCCTTTCTATAAAAGATTGCAGAGGGGCTTAAGGCTGCTCGCACATTTGTCAGCACCGTACGCGCCGCACGCGCCGTACGCGCCGCATTTTAGAATTCGTTGTATGAAATTGTATGGAACCTCGCACATTACACCCGCACCGTACGCGCCGCATTTCGTAAAATGCGGTAGGCATCCGAATAACATTCTGATGACGTCATAATGCGGCGCGTACGGCGCGTGCTGATGCTCGATGTAGCCGCATGCATGCTCAGTGTTGCCATATATCCGTATTTTCCCGTATTTATACGGAAATAATGTTCAAACTGGACAATACATAATACATGCACACGAGTTTTTATACTGAATTATCAGGCCAATGCAAAGAGAAGTTTCTTTACATTTCTAAGAGATTGGATTTAAATAAACGGAACTTTATTTGATCTTTCATAAACTAGCGATTTGTATTTTTAAAAGTAATATTTACTCCTTTAATTTTATTCTTCCTCCGCCGATAAGCAGGCTATTACAACACCCTTCCCTTCGGGGCAGAATGTACAAAACGCAAAATGAGCACCACACGCAAAATGTACAAAACGCAAAATGTACACAACGCAGAATGTGCACGTAAGGGCTTGTCTGTACTATAATAGGTCTAGATCGGCAAAATAAATGAAAATCGGCGAAACAAATGAAGATCGATAAAACAAATGACGGTCGAATAAACAAATGACGATCTAAAAACATATGCAGATCAGTAAAACAAAAGACTATAAGCAAGTCGATAAGGTCAAAAATTACTTGCAGCCATATTTTGTTATCTAGTTGCGATTAAAAAAATTGGTGCAAGCAAATCTCGACCTTAATGACACTTCTCTAAAAATGTGCTTTTAAGCGTTTATAGACATCACTGATCACGAATATGTAAAATTTTAATAAATATTATTTATGTTCATAAGGTCGAGAATTGCTTGCACCTATTTTTTTATTTATATTTTTTTATATATTTTTTTAAATGGTTATAGCATCTAGGTTACAAAAAAGGGTGCAAGCAAATTTCAACCTTATGAGCATACATAATATTATTATCTATTTATTTTTTATATATTCGTGATCAGTGATGTCTTTATACGCCTAAAAGCACATTTTTAGAGAAAAGTCATTAAGGTCGAGATTTGCTTGCACCTATTTTTTTGAATGGCAATCGCATTTAGATTACAAAATACGGCTGCAAGTAATTTTTGACACTAGTAACTTGCTTATAGTCTTTGGTTTTAGTGATCAGCATTTGTTTTTTCGATCGTCATTTGTTTATCCGACCGTCATAATATGTACTGTCGATCTTCATTTGTTTCGCCGATCTTCATTTGTTTAGCCAATCCAGACCTATTATAATAAAGACAAGCCCTAACGTGCACATTCTGAGTTGTGATCATTTTGCGAGTTGTTTACATTTTGTACATTTTGCGTTATGTACATTCTGCGTTTTGTACATTTTACTTGTGGTGTTCATTTTGCGTTTTGTACATTCTGTTTCGAAGGGATCTTCCCCTCATAGCCCTCTGTACCGTTTCACGTCAACGTTTAGACCTTAACATTCATTTTAGTATGAATGTTAAGGTCTAAACGTTGTATATTTATATTACAGTACGCCTGTCTGCCACTGTTGTAGTAAGTAATATATTATTACTACCGGCCTCCCTGACCGAGTTGGCTACTCGACGTTTTTCCAGAAGCATTCATGGTGGTGGAATAGTAACTAACTCTACCCCCTTTCCCAAGTGGCGGGATAGCACCCGAACCCTCTAAGCGAGGCCAAGGTGGTGGCCTAAGTCTGCCGGCAGCCCTCAGACATCCTTCCGATGGCTTACCTTACTTATTAAATTAATAAACTTGTTTTAATCACAATAATTTAATATATTATGTGGTACCCACCCACAAAATTTTGCAAATAAAATTATTCAAGTAGATATAAAGCGCTTGTGGCCCCGCGTACTCAGTGATCTGTAACCGATCACTGCAGTAAGCAACTTTCACTATGGCCAGTCCTTGGATGGGTGACCATCCATGTGACTAATTTGTGACATGTATTTGAGCGTTTCTGTGCTTCGGAAGGCCGTTAAGCTGTTGTTTCCGGTTGCCGGTAAAATGGCAATCAATAAGCAAACTTGAAGGCCTTTTGAGGCGGCTTGAAAAATTTCAACAGCAGGCATTCAAACCTGCGCCATCTCAACACGGGATTACGGCTCACCACCTACGTGGGACAAATTCTAAAAAGGTGAAATGTGAGCATATAAAATGCCTCTGCCTACCCCTTCGGGAGTAAAGGCGTAAGCATATGTACTTATGTATGTGATAAGTACTTTTATAACAAGTTCCATAAACCGATATTGAAGAAAATAAGAGAAAAGTGGGAAAAAAATATTCTCATTGCTTGCAACACCGTCTATAAAAATGACGTCACTAAAATGTACGATTTTTGTTTCTTTAGATGAGGTGTTTTTAACAAAAATGTAACATATTTTGCAGTACTAACCTATGCAATGTGATCTTTGGGTGTTTGGAACAATTTTCAGATGCATTGTGGCATCCTTTCACTGCACAATACGTCATTTTTAGACAAAAATTACGCGAGCTCTTCGCACTGACACTAGATGCCCGGTACTAAAGCGCCGATTGATGTAGGCAGCCGGTATCAGCTGCCATGAAATGGCTTCACGTCGCTCGCGCGTATTGGGTTTCTTTGCGTTATAATTCTATGCCTAATGGTTATATAAACATACAGAAATGCATACGAGCTTACATACAGAAATCAATGCTGTAAGTAGATTTCTATTCTAATTCAGCGCAGGATAAAAATCATTTTCTTTTTTGCTCCACCCAACCTAACCAGAATTTCAAGGCGACAACCCTTGAAATTCAGCATTTGGCCCAAATGGCAAATATGTGTTTACTAATATAGTCAGCATGTACATTGTGACCGTAATCTTAGAGTTCATATCTCAGGATTTCCACGTTGCCTAAGCTCTCGGACAAGTTATAGATGGGTTTTCGAATTTATCATATTCTCATTTCCAATGCTCTTATTTAGAAGCTGACTATTTAGGTATTACTGGGATCGGATGTAAAGTAAATATTACTATGAAACATGATGTCTAACAAAATAGAATGCATTATATTTCGTGTTCTTTAATTTAATTGAGTACATGTTCGAAGTGCAAGCCATTTTTTATGCAATGTTCAACTCGTTTATGGTAATGATGACCTGACCGTTCCGAATGTTACACCCTGGATGTTAGAGAGCTACAAAGTTGTATAGCGATTAAAACCTGATAGTGCTCACTGCGAGCAATATAATTCAAATTACTAAAACTTGCAGTGAACCTAGCCTTAAACTTCATTACAATCTCTGCTCAAATTCATTGCTTAGTTAAATAGTAATGGCTCAGACTTCGTACGTTCTCCAAGACCTTAATGACGCCAGCAGATGTGCGCATAATAAAGGAATTCTAATACTATTGTTATTTAGCTTTAAACTTAACGACTTTTCAGATGAACTTAGTCAAAGAAATATTATAGAATACTTACCTATTTAGGTTTATTTCTTTTGATAATCCAGTTGCTCAAAAGATATCTGAAACAAACAGAATACATTTTATGAATGGTGAATGAAAAAGGTGTACTTGCGATACAGCGAGATGGCTCTGATCTTACTGCAAACGGTTGCTAAAAGGTACTAGTAAGAAAGTCTTACTAGTACAATGTGCGATTCGAGTAGCAACCTCTGAACCGCCTATAGTCTGCAATTTTGATTCTGTCAGAATAGAATCGTAATCATAGCTGAATACAGGATGAATTTTTCAAAAGGGATTGGATGGCCAAATCCTAAACTATAAGGAAAACTGAAAAATGCTCAAAGGAGTCACGAGCCCGATTTTGATGAAACTTAAAACCTCATCATTCGATTTTTGAAAAACCAATAATCCTAGCTGGGAATCGAACCCATTGATTTTGAAAAAAAAAAACACCCTATATTATTACACCATACGATAGTGTTGCTATTAAGGATCTTATTCTGGAAAGTAATGACATACGGCAAACTAAAGGAAAGTGCTCATCTTTAACAAAATACAATTTATTTCTCTTACGTTAACTCATTAATTGTTCAAAATGTAGACTGGTGTTTTCAATACATAGCTGGATTCGAAACCTCAAGGATCGTACTGCATTCAATATTATTAATTCCGTTTAGAATATTCTCCAAAGAATCATTCGGAGCATGTTTTAAAACACGGAATAGTTACGATCTATTCTGGAATTTCGAACGAAACAAATTATGATACAAAATTTAGTTACATGAAATATGAATTCTATTAAAATTCCAAACTTACCTTAAATTTGCCGTATACCATTACTTCGCAGAATTTGATCCTTATCAGTGACACTATCGTATGGTGTAATAATAAAGGGTGTGTTTTTTTTTCAAAATCAATGGGTTCAATTCCCGGCTAGGAATAATGGTTTTTCGAAAATCTAATGATGAGGTTTAAAGTTTTATCAAAATCGGGCTCGTGACTCCTTTGAGCATTTTTAGCTATTCCTTATAGTTTCGGATTTGGCCATCCAAGCCCTTTTCAAAAATTCACCCTGTATAAAGCCAACGCGTCGGCTACGGTACAATTTAACAATTTCTGGTAGATATTGAACTACGATTACTTTTCTGTTCTCACATAATAGAAATTTAGAAAGTTAGGCCCCTGCTGAGCTCCTATAAGCCAAGACCACAAGTGAATCCAAATTCTATAAAAACGAATCTATAAGAAAAAAAATAGCGTTACATAGCTCTAACAATAATCAAATCAATCAAGTCTGCTAATGAGCGTAGGCTTCAAATCACACCACAACATAACATGTCTAGGTCATCCGTCCAACTGCCCCTCAGTTGGACGGATGACCTAGACATTTGAACACACCTAGAAGTTGTCCTACCATTCGTTTACCAATATCCTTGTTGGGAGTCCTGGGACATCCTTACGAGGGCTTACCCGGGGCTCCCAACCGTAGGCTGTTAGGCGTTACCTGAGGTTTTTTAGTCGGTAGGAGGCCGGCATAGCATCCATGAAGGATTTTCTCTCTCGATAAAAAAAGAAGGGGGTTATAGTACCATTCGTTTACCAAGTCGTGGTCTCCGCTCCAAAACTCATGCACTACATTGCCTATATGCTCTTTTACAGATTTGGCTAGCCTATTGTCACATTAACGTGCTTACGCTGCGGGGTATGTCCGAATGTATGTAGTTTGCAAATAGAAAACCCTGTATTTTATCCGTCATAGACACTCCAAACTGCACAGCTGAGTTGACATTTGTAAACAAACAATAAATTTATAACTATAAAATAGTTTAGTACTTATATTTCATGTATTCAGTAGATCGTCAGGTTATGAGTTTGTCTGGCACAATGGCATGTCATTAATCTTATCTCCTGAATACTTGGGGAGCTATCGTCGTCGTCGTTATTTCTATAACCCCTCTTAATACCTACACAGACCGGCTCGTAAAGGAAATCTAAATGAAAATAGTTGACGAGTAAAACCATTTTAAAAACTAAGTAAGCGTCCATAGTTACATATTTACAGTTACATGCAATATTAAGAACATAAATTAGTATATTTTGTGAATTTAATAACTGACAAACTATTTTAAAGGTGACTAGGTATGTATAGTGTTGAAACATTAGGTACCTAAAGTGTTTTCTGAAATAAGTAGCTAAATTATTTTGTGAGTGAACTTTCACGTGCCTTTCAAAGAATTTCGCTCGGTAATAGATATACACAAACTATCACCAATCTCAGGACAACATAGCTAAAGATGCTTTACGAGGATTGTTTGCAGAACATTAAGCAACTAGGGTTACCTGCGAGCAAAATAAAATGCTCACATACCTGTAGGGACATGAAACATCATTCATCAATAAAATGGAAAAAAAAAGGATGGGTGTTTTTGGAAGCCTCCTGTGTCCTATTTACGAAGCTAAAGGTAAATGTCCTCTATATTTGAGTCGTATATTTACTAAGGATGACACATTGAGGGTCGTTGATGAAATTGGACAAACAAACAGGCAAATAGGAGCGGTATATTGCGATGTTCTGTCACATCATAATTATTCATTTACTACGTTTGTCCTTCTGTTTAAATTGTTGTCTGTTTCTGACAGTTCTAGTTGTGTGAATAGTTGATAAGTTTTCGGTATTGTTTGTCTATTTAGGTCTTCGTCATTACTTGATGTCATCCTGATGTAGTGCGCATGAAACCGCAATAAAGGGCACTAATGAGTTAAGAAAAATAAAATATTGTTATAGTATGGAATGTGATAGTTCTAAAATTAGTAAAGGAGATGTGTATTGTTAAAAATGCAATTGAGAATATTAGATTTTTTGGAAATGTATAAAATTATATTTTAAAAACATTAAGAAATATTTGAAATTCTATGTACTTCCTGTTTGAAAACGGCGGCCATGACACTGTAAGTCAAGATGGCGCATTAGAGATTGTAACGGCAGGACGGATTGTGAATACTGATAACGAGAAAAACAGAAATAAATGTGGTTAATAGTTCTATATGTGTTATTCTTTTATAGTTCAGAAGTGACAAGTTAATTCTACGCTCACTAAGTAAGGTTACTGCGTGTTACTGGTATGTAAATTGAAATTTATTCAAACGATGGAATTAGAAGTAGGTACCTATTTTACGAATCATATATGGATTTCAAATAGATATGGTACAGTCTACAATTATTATTTTCATTATCAAATGCAGTGTATGGGATGGTTTACGAATTAAAATAATGTCTTATTTTGTGGTACAGTTTTATTTTTTTCTTAACTGCATACATTGTTACAATATTAGTATAATACCTTTTTGGGTACCGATGATTTGTTGTTTCGTTTTTTTGGTTAAGGCTGCAATGTTCGACCTTGACAAATCCTAAGGCAATTCGAACGATTGCAGCGTACGCTTTTGCCGGATTTCATTCGATTTTAATACATTATATTACTGTT
Organism: Miltochrista miniata; assembly: GCA_933228765.1. Lineage (NCBI taxonomy): Eukaryota > Metazoa > Arthropoda > Insecta > Lepidoptera > Erebidae > Miltochrista > Miltochrista miniata. The sequence continues at coordinate 31,333,910 of OW121758.1, read as the reverse complement.
ATAAAATCTGAGGGTTTTAAGAAAAAAATCTATACGTAAAATATTGTTCTAAAGACTTTATGAGAATTAAACTCATTTATTTAGATAAAAAAAAGTACATTACTTGTTAAGATTTTTGCAATATTTCTTATTTTTCGAGAGCGATTTCGATCGAACAAAGTATTCCTAATCGTGTTTTAAAACGTTAAAGAGCAAGAGTATTTAACAAATCACAATAATATAGTTTTATCAGATCAATTCTGAGAATATTTCCTAGTATAAAATTCACCCCAAGATGAGTTTCTTTCGAACACACAAGCCTTAACAATATGTGATTTTACAGCCGAAAGTAGAATGTGGGTACTTACTATAACTTGGTAGTAGTTTATGAATACCTTTCTACCTTTGTCTCTATTTTCTTTTGGCACATTAGTGTAAAAGAAGTATAAGTAATGGAATGAAAAAAAAAGTAGTATAAATGTGAAATATACATTAAATATTTATTTTTATAAGTAAACCAAAACCCTTGTCTGAACAAACCGTTCATAACATACACACACATAAGTATAGATATTTAAAACAATTGATTACATAAAATAGTTTGAATAATCAATTAGAATTTATCATACTTACCATAACAAGTAACCGCAAGACAGCAATACAACTGTATATTATATGCATACTATAGAAATTGAATACAAAGCAGTTTATTTCATGAATATTATAATTTATACTTTCTATATTGGTTATTTACAAGAACGTGTGTAATTTCAGCAGTCTTGAAACGAGATTCTTTCCTTTATTCTCCTCTTACCTAGCGTAGCCATTACAGAATGTCTGATCGTTACACTCCACCTATTGATGTATCTAAAAAGAAAAGTAAGGTCCGCATAAGACGCATTAGTACATCTAGTATTAGCTCGTCTTCCAGTAGCACTATACGGTCGCGCATTCGATCGCGTCAGTTAGATAAACACAAACGCCAACGTAGCTCCTCAATTTCATCTACCAGCTCTAGCTATAGTCACCACCGTCGTAAAAAGTCGAAAGGAAACAAAACCCTTATCAAAAGCTTAGTGTCCGCATTACAAAAAGGAAACTCTCGAAGAGGTATTCATGGCGGATAAAATATTATAACTGAGGTCGACCCAAAGTCCAAAGCACAGACAATGAAGGATTGGCTGGCAAAAATAAATGAAACTGCAAACATATACTGTTGGACAGAAAGACAATCAATTTTCCATTCATTACCAAAATTATCTGGCCTTGTAAAAAAAATGGTACAATAGCCTAACTACAGTCAAGTATATAGTTGGACAGAGTGGCAACATAAATTGTTACGTGCGTTTCCATGTGACCTAAATTATGGCGATTTATTGATGGAAATATTGCAGAGGAAAAGTAGAAAAGGAGAAACTCTCGTTGAATATTACTATGACAAAATAATGTTAGTCAATTGTTGCGAATTGAAGGGACGTCAAGCGGTTGACTGTATTGCGCATGGAGTATTTGATCACAATATAAAAATCAACGTACAGGGTGCTCATTATGATGATCCCGACCAGGTACTAGCGTATTTTCGAAATATTTCAAGTAGATTAACGGATTCTTCACCCTCGCGAAGACCAATTATGGATTCACGCGACTTATCAGATAAAAAGCAAACTTCGGATACATTGACACAAAACTTGCATAATAAAAGACCTACTGTGACTTGTTATAACTGCGGCGAAATTGGTCATACCGTTAGAAAATGTAGAAAAGAGTTAGTTAAATGTAGTAAATGTAAACGCTATGGACATTCAGAAAACACGTGTACATCTAATGTAACTCATTCTAATGAAAGTAATAGTAGGTCGGACCGTTCATGAGGTTAGACAGTTTATAGGTCTAGACAGTTTTTTTAGGTTTGTAAATAATTTCGCTAGTATTGCTAAACCCTTAAATGACTAAATCAGATGCGAAGTGGACTTAAGGAACCGATCAAGTTAACGTATTCAATAAAATTAAATAAATACTTGTGCCCAGACCTGTTTTGGCTATAATAACCCCAAATATTTGACAGACTTTACACAGACGCTAGCTCCCTAGGTATTATGTATTGTGGTGTTTTACTACAACGTACGTACGAAGCTTTACCACTTCGCGCAATCGCATACTTTAGCCGACAAACGACTGCGGATGAACAGCACTTTCACTCATATGAACCCGAAACCCTCGCAGTAGTTATGTCCTTAAATCGTTACCGGGTTTAGTTACTAGGCATTCACTTCAAAGTAGTGTCGGACTGAAATGCATTGAGAACCTCTTTGACTCAGCGCTATTTTGTACCAAGGATAGCTCGCTGGTGGATGTTGGTTCAGGATTACTATTTCGTAATTGAATACCATCCGGGTACTCAACTTAAACACGCGGTTAGTCTAAGTCGTAATGCATTGCCAATCGATCATAGGTATAGAAGAGTTTAATATTTCGTGCATAACAAAAATAGGCACTGACAATCATTTCATGTTGGCTGTACAATTAAGTGATCCTCGCTTAACTCTTATTAAATGTATTTAAGATAAAAATTGCTCTGAAGGCAGAGATATTAAAAATAATCACGTGCTGAAGGATGGCCAAATAAATAAGAAAGTAGATTCCAATTTAAAGTGGGCCGTGCCTCACGTTGCTAGGTGAAAAGTCTGTCAGCTATGTCATGATGACGCTGGGTATTTCTCTTTTGATAAATCGATCGAAGAGATGCGTAGAGATTATTGGTTCTCCCGTATGAATCAATTTATAAAAAAGTACGTACAAGCTTGTATTTCAGTCGCATACGCTAAACAACCCTCTGGTAAAAAGCAAGGCTCTTTACATCCAGTACGAAAGCCTGACATACCATTTAAGTGCATCCACATTGGTCACATTGGTCACCTTGATCTATTCGTTAGTAGTGAAAGAAGGTTACACCTATAAGCTGGGTATGGTTGACGCATTCATGAAATTCATAGTATTAAATGATTTTATCGGACTGTTTGGGTCTCCCAAGGTGATTGTATCGGACCGCGGTACAGCTTCATATCTGCTCAATGATCGAAATTGGGATTCCCATCTTAATAGCGTACGAGGAGTTTTAACAATGCTTTATATAAATGGGTAAGACCCCCACTCAAGTTCTCCTCGGGAAAAAGACTGTAACTATAACTGGAGCGATCTATGTATACGTTCCACAGTAGCTTATAAATTAGGGACTTAGTATTGATTCTTAAAAATGTTAGTAACCTAGGAAATAGTAATAAGTTGGTACCTCCTTATAGAGGGCCTTATAAGGTGACGGCTCTATTAGGCAATGACCGCCATGAAGTGAGTAGTATTGATGGATTTTCAAAACGAAAATATAGTAACGTATATTCTGTGATCGTATGAAGCTCTGGATCAGATTGACTAAGCCAACAAGTGTAACGACCGATAGCGAAAGGGAATATGCTAACAGTGATTAGACAATGAGGCTCGTTTCCTATCCAAAATTGATATAAAACCTTTTCCTTCTTATTTCCCCTTTCTTTTGTCCAAACATTTCCAGTATAAGTGTTGATACTCACGTGTCACGACGCCTTGTGTGCGTAAAAGATAATTATAACGCCTTGTGTGCGTAAAAGATAATTATAACGCCTTGTGTGCGTAAAAGATAATTATAACGCCTTGTGTGCGTAAAAGATAATTATAACGCCTTGTGTGCGTAAAACTTTTCAACGCCTTGTGTGCGTATAAGATAATTATAACGCCTTGTGTGCGTAGAACTTAACAACGCCTTGTGTGCGTAAAAGATAACTATAACGCCTTGTGTGCGTAGAACTTCACAACGCCTTGTGTGCGTATAAGATAATTATAACGCCTTGTGTGCGTAAAAGACAATTATAACGCCTTGTGTGCGTAAAAGATAATTATAACGCCTTGTGTGCGTAACAGATAATTATAACGCCTTGTGTGCGTAAAACTTTTCAACGCCTTGTGTGCGTATAAGATAATTATAACGCCTTGTGTGCGTAGAACTTAACAACGCCTTGTGTGCGTAAAAGATAACTATAACGCCTTGTGTGCGTATTAGATAATTATAACGCCTTGTGTGCGTAGAAGATAATTATAACGCCTCGTGTGCGTAGAATATAATTATAACGCCTTGTGTGCGTAGAAGATAATTATTACGCCTTGTGTGCGTAGAAGATAATTATAACGCCTTGTGTGCGTAGAAGATAATTATAACGCCTTGTGTGCGTAGAAGATAATTATAATGCCTTGTATGCGTAGAAGATAATTATAACGGCTTGTGTGCATAGAAGATAATTATAACGCCGGGTGTGCGTAGAAGATAAGTATAACTATAATTATTTTATATTCTAACTATAATTATTTATTTGTACCAGAGCGTTATATTATTATGCGTGGCTCAGGCCGCAGACAGCATCGACTGCTGGCAACACCACCATCCTGGAGCTCGCAACAAACTGCTGCCAGTCCTACTGCCAGAGCAGTTGAGCTTATCATTGATCTGTTGCGTAAATGTCCAGACGCAGATTTATTTTTTGACAACGTGGATCAAATGGCGGGGAAAGTTATGAATTACTTAAATTTCTAATATAGTATAATTTTGTTTTACAAATTTTCTAATTATGGCTGTGACACTCGGTTACTGAAATTAATAAATTTGATTGACATGTATATACCAATAATTGACATAAATCTCAACGTTTTTTATTTTTTTTATTTCTTATTTTGACATTGTACCTAATTATAAATTGTAATCAAGTTGATGATTATTACTGACTCTGTACTGCTTAGTTCTAAATTTAGTTAAATGGAAAATTGTTAATGGTTAGGACACTCTTTTTTGGGTATAACTTAGTATAGCATATAAGCGATTTGGTGTCAAACTGTAAGCTTATACTGTTTATGGAAATATATAAATAAATAACGCCTGGTGTGCGTAGAACTTAACAACGCCTTGTGTGCGTATAAGATAATTATAACGCCTTATGTGCGTAAAAGATAATCATGACGCCTTATGTGCGTAAAAGATAATCATGACGCCTTGTGTGCGCAGAACACAGTATAACGCCTTGTGTGCGAAAAATGAAGCGCCTTGTGTGCGGTGAATAAAGTGCCTTGTGTGCGAAATATAAAACCACTTGTGTGCAAAATGTAATAAAATTATGAGGCCTTGCTTACTAATAATATTAATGTATCGCTTGACGGATACTTAAGAACATAGAGATTGATTGTAATTCTTCGAATTATAATAGAATCAAATGTTGAATTTAATTGAGTTGAGATAATAAATAGCTCTAAAGAAAAAAAATGAAAGCTAATTAGTGACAAAGTGTTAAAGTGTTTGTGTATGAAAATGGTGATCCTCTAGTTATTGGTGAATATTGGTTGGACTGTAATGTTATTCTTATTCCACGTAGACATTAGTTGATAATGAGAGATTAGAAATGTTAATATAATCTTTTAAATGTCATTACGTGATGATGATGACACGATGACAAAGACATTTCAGTATTTGTCATCATTGTAATGTTTTATTGTGGATATTTAAAAAAAAATGTAAAGATTTAAACTTAGAGAGTGTTTATATATAGAATGAGGACATTCTTGAAATAGTAGGATGGCCGAAATAAAATCAGTAAACTTTGCTGACAATAACTTAATTACTATAACAATTGTTTTGCAATGTTAAAATGATATGTTAATTGTGTTGTATAATAAATACAGATGGTTATGTATTGATAAATTATATTTATGAAGGCAATGTATTGAAAAATTATATTTATGTATTAGTTAGTACTTACGTTTTTTTGAATGGAGTTCATTTTTATTATTTGAATAATATGTCTGGGACAGACTTAAGGTCAGAATGGCCGACTGTTAAAAATGCAATTGAGAATATTAGATTTTTTGGAAATGTATAAAATTATATTTTAAAAACATTAAGAAATATTTGAAATTCTATGTACTTCCTGTTTGAAAACGGCGGCCATGACACTGTAAGTCAAGATGGCGCATTAGAGATTGTAACGGCAGGACGGATTGTGAATACTGATAACGAGAAAAACAGAAATAAATGTGGTTAATAGTTCTATATGTGTTATTCTTTTATAGTATGAAGTAAAAGAGAATACAATAATAATATTATACTCATCTATTACGTCGTTGCATAGTATGGATGCGAACTGCGTGGTTTAGTCAGTTCAAGTCCGGCATGACATTCCATACGTCAAAAAACTGTAGGTACAGTGCACGGTATCTAACTTGGCAAGGTTTTGGAGTAGTGAGGGTAAGTTCACGCATCGTGCACTTAGAGGCACAAAAAGTGCTCCATTCGTTCCAAATAGTGCTCCGCTCACTCCAAAACATTGCCAAGTGAGATGGCATGTCCATACACTATAAGTTTATAACGCTGTCGGAAATTATTATACATCTGAACACTAATGCTTTGTTACACTTTTTCCCCTCCCCATACTCTAGAAACCCACTACCGAGATAATATTTTAGTCCCAAATATAGTTCTAGACAGCTGCCTAGTGCCTACAAACACCAGACAAAGTTTCTTCATTACTACCTAATCCTTGAATGAATGGAACGATAGACTGTATAAATTCACGGCCTAAGTTATCACAAATTCTGAACAATGAGCAAACCCACAGACTGCTTGCAGTATTCCATAAAAATCCACAGGTGAATTTATTTCACAACGCGCCGCCATTTTTTAAGCTAAGCTGATGGTAAAATATTACCCATTTAAATATTGTAATTTATATTTTTATTTACACAAAACGTCAAAACGAAAGTACCCACACTTAACAAGATTTACCCAATGGTACTCCTATTGTATAAATATTTACCTGTTTCAATAATAAAATATTCAATTCATGCGTTTGTTGCAAGCTCTTGAAGCGTGTGATGTGTGTAAATGAATCTGAGTGAAGTATATATTGGCTATGGGTAATAAAATATAAACCAATTACGGAGCTGTGGTTCTCTAAAAACATAATTTGATTATTTTTTTACATATTAAGAACCACTTTTATTGTTCCACGATATTGTTTGATTTTGATATTGTGGAACAGTACAAGTAGTGTTGATACTGTACAGCCAGTTCCACCAAGTGCCTTCAATCATCGGTTAAAAAATGGCATTTTTTAAGGTTCCTTTTTAGAGAACCGCAGGCTTCTATCAATATGTTGAAACCTCCGCCTTTGAAAACACATCTGCGCCCGTGTAATACAACATGTTAATAACATAGTAAAATCAGATCTATATACTGTGATAATATGATATGGATCATCGTTTATTACTAGTTACAAATTTGTGGAAATTGTCTTTAAAGTACCTATGCCTCTTTATATTTAATGTGGGGAAAATACTACATGGATGCTATGCCGGACTCCTACCGACTAAAAACCACAAGCCTACCTAATGCCGAAGCGGGGACGGTTGGGAGCCCCGGGTAAGCCTTCGGAAGGATGACCTCAGTATAGTATGCCCTACCTTCCTTTTCGAAGGTAAAGGCTATTGGTATGTAAACAGAACTATAAATATCTGAATTCATCCTGTCAGCCATTGCATCTGTAACTTGGTACTCGGATGCAATGTGCCTCGAAATGTGTCCGTTATTAAATTTTGAAGTGCGAATGGTTTTATTCGACGGAGATGAGTGAAGATTTATTTACGCTTTAATTGATTTTGGATCTCATTACTGCAAATTGCAGGTTTGATGGAAATATAAAATGCTTTATTATGGGAAAAAATCTTACTATAATTCGCAACGGAGTTGTTGGAAAAATGGAGGAAAGAGTCTCTTACTTCGTCTGTATGTTTGTTTGCGATAAATTCAAAGAATCTTTGAGTATGAACGTAATGGATTTAAGCGATTTTCATAAAAGTACCCATTTTCGTAGTATATCGAGGGCTAAGGCACTGGGCATATTATGCTAGTTTTGACCAACTAAACTGCTAACGATGCTTTCCGAGTCTTGTCAGTTCATACCTTAATTTTTAAAAATATTAAGGCTTTAATCCTCTGGTAAATGAAACATGCCTGTCAATATTTAAAATATTCTGTGTACGCTGAAAAAGATCCTCAACAGTACATCACGAAAAATACATTCGTAATTTAAAGCAGGGGAAATCCCGCGAAAGAGGTACAACAATGCGGTTTACCATCAATATTATATGGCAGATTATGTTAACTTTTTTCAAATATATCCTCAAAATGCTAACTTTGTTTTTGTACTTGCTGGGGTTCTATGGTGCAATCGCAAATGCGGGTTGCAGTGCTTATATGTTTACTACCTTCATCTATATTAATATTATAAAGAGGAAATAGGTATTTGATTGTTTGTTTGTTTGCATCGAATAGGCTCCGGAACTACTGGATCGATTCGAAAAATTCTTTCACTGTTGGGAAGCTACACTCTTTGCGGTGATCATAAGCTATATTTGATTCCCGTATTCCCACGGGAACGGGAACTACGCGGGGAAACCGCGTGACATCCGCTAGTATATTTATAATTTCCCAGGACATACTGCAGACCCCCAGTGCTCCATACCTTTAAGGTAATAAATATAGAAAAATATTTTCTTCCGTGGTTAGGCTAGCACATTATCACTTCTTCGAAATACCTACGACATACCTACTATTAAACCTACATAGTGCCAACTGTAAATGCCTTTTCTTTGGAATCAACAAACCCCGAACTGGATTTAAATATTTGGATGGTGTTATTTAAGATGAAAGTTTGCGTAGACTACATTATGACAGACGATGGTAGTTTAGCATCTCCAGATCCCTCAGGTGTTTTGGTGAATTTCTCTGGTTCCAAAATACCTCTGTTAGCGAAGAACGGTGCGAAGAAGCTTTTGTGAGTATTGCTAGTGCCGCCTAGATCAGGTGCTGGCCAACCCTCGCACTGTTCCACGCCTACCCACCGAAACCGTCTGCAACCAGATCCCTACTTGTATAAAAAAAAAATTAGTATTTCCACATAAACATACAAGTATCCCAACTTCCTAAAAAGAGCTATTGTTCTCAAAATAAAAGCATAAATCAAGATGTGACAAACACCAGTAGAAATACAAAGAACACCATTTTGTATACGGAAGCGATCCCGCTACATTATCGAAAAGCTGTATCTGGTCTTAGTAAGTAATAGTATTTTGACGTTTGAAGGGTAGATACTATTTTGCTCCTATGATGTTATACCTATTTTCGTAAAAGACAAGATGTATGGGTATCAAATTTTACACCTACCTATCAAAATCTAAGATTTCTGATCAAACATTTGTTTTAACAACAAAATTGTATAACTTTAAACTCGGCGTGTGTTGTGATAACACATTCAGTCGAACCATTATAATATTTTAACATTAGTGATGTTACGATTTGTAAATATACAAACCTGATATTAAAGAAACTGTTATGAGGTCATGACTAATTCTGATGTCAGTACTTTAAAATAGACTTTGTAGTACCTGCCTTTAGTATACTTACGAATACGAAAATTAACATTTAGTGGTTTCGAGTGGTTAAGGGGATTGTTGTGTGCGCATGGTCACGGAGAAATTAAAAGTAGGAACGTACATACATACACACACATATAGTCACGTCTTTATTCCCAAAGGGTTAGGCCAGGCAGAGGCATAGTAGTGATCAACAGTGATCGATTATAGAACACTGTCCGCAGGGCCACGAGCGCTTCATCCACCACGTGACCGATGACCGTGAAAGTTTAAATACATAGGTGAGTACCTATATTCTTGCAATGTGTTTCAAAATAAATAGGTACATTTTATCGTCCAAAATCTAGTAACGACTGTGGTTCTTGTTTGTTCAGATACATCTGAGACATCTGTTGGTGTCGTGTTTATGAACGTATCCAATATTACAATAATATACTTACAATGTTTTATTTGGCAACGGTACCTATATCTATTTCTCTGGTCTGGTGTTATTTTAGTTTTTATTATGTAAAAGCTACGCAGGCTAGGGCAGGCTAATATCTACAGTCACGGTGGCCACTTTCCATCATTTGAGTTCAAAGCGTGTATGCCACCTTTAGTGGTACCTATAAAAATGCTAAGTGTTATGTCCATCTGTTACCTTGGTACAAATAAATTGTGTGTATATAATAATTATGCACACGCGACTTTATAAAGAAGCTGGCGGACGTCCGCGGTTTCACACATGTAGCTCCCGTTCCCGCGGGAAAACGGGATTAAAATATAGCCAAATCAAATACGTATTCCAATTATCGGTTTTCCCAAACGCCTACAGTATGGGGTTCTTCAAAAGGGGTCTAAGAACGTGTATTCCAATATGTTCTACTGTTTTTGTTCAACTAATAGAACAAATTGGAATATTTTTCTCCATTGTTCTACTAAAAAACATAGTAGAACACAATGGAATTTAATATCCTTATTGTTCTACTATTGATTGTATCAATAGAACAAACTGGATTATTCATTCCACAATGTTCTATTGTTTTCATCAGTAGAAGAAATTGGAGTTATATTCTATAATGTTCTATGATTTGTTCTACTCTTAACGACAACATGAAGAGGTGTGTGTATTTAACACATAACGATAGAAGTAAATTTTCAGTGGAAAAATTAAAATGAGATGATTAGATATTTTAATTTTAAGAAATTTAAAAAAGGGTGCTAATTAAACGACCTTCTTTTTCATAGCATTATTGGCCTCCGAAAAAATACTTTGCCTCCAAAATTAATAAGTCAGCCACAATTAATGATCCTCAGAATTATTGAATACAGCCACCAGTTAACTTCTTTATTAGCCACTGTTAATATAATTCATAATTATTTTTTAACATCAAATTTTGTAACATGCATTCAAACAGTAAACTTCTAAAATACTAAAAAATGACATCAAAATAGACACAATTTATGAATATTGTAGCTTCTAATTTCGTAATTCAGCATGTTTAAAGTGTAACTCGTCCCACATTAATGGATCATCAAAGTTAAGTAAAATTGCCATCTAAAAGCAAATTATGGCCACTAACATTACCTACATAGCTAGAACTACTTGTAGCCACTGACTCAGTCTTTCGTAAACGATCACTGCAGTAAGCAACTACCACTATTGCTGGTGCTCGGATAGGTGACCACTTTGTAACATTTGAGTTTCCATGCTTTGCAAGGTACGTTAAGCCGACTGTGTGGGGTGTCACAATCTGGTGGAAACGGACAAGCGAGTCCATTTCAAGACGGGAGCTTGGGACAGACTTTCGGGCATAAATGCTTTTATTATCCACATATTCACTTAATGTATATGTATATACTAAACTCAAAAGTGTATAATGTATACACTTTTGTGTTTAGTATTTGCTTTCTTGACCTGACTTTCTTGTTCGGAAAGCGTAATCTGTCTTTAGTTACAAAATGATATCAAATAGCGGTCTCTGATTAATGCAATTGGCCGGTCGCTGTCGTCCTGTGCACTCGCGTCAAGCCTTGCAGTGACTATTTTCACGAAAAAAAGAATATGATATATTTATTGTACACGCTAAGTTATAAAAACTGATGTTGTCTTTGGAGGCTTAAATTATATTTTTTGAGGCTCTAGTTTTGAAGCTGTAAAATATAAAATGGTGATTACATGTAAAATCTGTGGCTCAATTAATAAATTAGGTGTGATATATTAATACGCAGGACAAGTTAAAATATTTGTAGATGTTTATTTGATGCTTATAATGGGATGTTTAGGTGACGTTGTAAAGAAGACGAATTAGCATATTAGGGGCTATTTCATTTCCACAAACTTTTGTCTAGAATTCCCAAAACGGTGTTCCCAAAAATAGTGAGTTATAGTAGAAAATATTCTCTTTAACTTTAGATTCTTTACGCTGTCTTTTATACTTAACCAAAATTAACTGCAATAGGCTGATTTGACACGACATCGCTTAGATTGTTGCTTGCGCATTCAATACCCCCTTTTGAGTCAAACCTTGATTGGACTAAAAATATAATTCCAGTTTGTTCTACTGATAGGAACAGTAGAACATTGTGGAATAAAAAGTTTACTTTGTTCTATTGATAGAATCAGTAATAGAACAATAAGGAATTTTAATTCCATGTTGTTCTATTATTTTTTTTAGTAGAACAAAGGAGAAAAATATTCCAATTTGTTCTATTAGTTGAACAAAAATAGTAGAACATATCGGAATACACGGTCTAAGAAGGTTTTTACAGGGTCGGCAGCGCGAGTGTGGCGCCTCTGGTGTTGCAAACGTTCATAGGCTGCGGTGACCACCGGTTCTTCTGGTGGGCCGTGTGCTTGTCTGCCACCTTAGTGGTATAAAAAAAAAAAATAGCCTATGTCACCGGGGGATAGTGTAGTTTTTCAACCGTGAAATAATTTATCAAATCGGTTCAGTGGTTTCGGAGCCTATTCAATGCAAACAGACAAACAATTTTATCTTTCCTCTTTATAGTATTAAACGCGGTTGTATCTGCGTAGCTCCTATTCCCATGGGAAATCACAACAATATAAGAATCAAATACAGCCTCAGTTACTAAGGGTGAATGTACCTTTCCAATGGTGAAAGAATTTTTAAAATCGGCACAGTAGTTTTTGAGTTTATTCTTTACAAACATGGACACACAAAAACAAATTTTTCCTCTTTATTAAATTAGTGTAGTATATAATTTTTATTTCATTCTGTGGCCAACTTCATCATGTCTAATTTTGTGACACATCGTGTGTGAGATAGCACTCTCATACAAAAACGTGGTATTAGAAGTCGGTAAGTATGTACCTACAACTTCAAAAATTATAGAACCACTCAGAAACCAATCAATCTACTTTCAGAAACCGTTCACCCTCAATAGCAATATCATTTTATCCATTATCGTCCCAACCAGACCAATATTGGCAATTCGTTGTGACAAACACAGCCCTGGCCCAATAAACTAGTGTTTTATTTGCTGAGGGCTCCCCATACCAAATTAACTACTTATAACTACAGCACGTACTTAATGGAATGAGGGTTTCACACGTAATTGGGTTTTAGAGTCCCGTATCTAAAAGGTAAAACGGGATCCTTTTCAACCCTACTGAGACTTTGCTATCCGTTTATCTATTTGTCAGCAGGCTGTATCTCACAGCAAAAAAAACCGATGACGTATTTCTATTGCTCCTTTATCAACAATACCAAAAACAAATAAACCGGTCAAGTGCGAGTTGGACTCGCCCATGAAGGGTTTTGTAGCAGCAAGTAACATAATATAAAAGTTCTTATAGTTCGTTGTAACTTTGATTAATGTTTTAACACGTTCGCAGTGATAGTGATTTTTCTAACCGAAAATTGCGGTTTATGACGTATTAAAAAAAACTACCAGCTCTATCTCGTTCAAACTAATTTTCGTTGGTAGTTTTTATAACAATGTTCATCATATATTCTTTTTAGATTTATTATTCTCTTAGTTTAGAAGTTAGAGGGGGGGGGGGGGGCACACATTTTTCAACTTTGGAAGTGTCTCTTACGCAAACTATTCACTTTAGAAAAAAATGATGTTAAAAACCTCAATATCATTTTTGAAGATCTATTTACAGATACCCCACACGTATAGGTTAGATGAAAAAAAAAATTTGAGTTTCAGTTCTGAGTATGGGGACCTCCAAAATTTACTGCTTTTTTTCTAGTTTTATATAAGAATCTTAATGCGGTTCACAGAATACATCTAGTTACTAAGTTTCAATAGCATAGGCCTTATAGTTTCGGAGAAAAGTGGCTGTGACACACGGACGGACAGACAGACAGACAGACAGACATGACGAATCTATAAGGGTTCCGTTTTTGCCATTTGGCTACGAAACCCTAAAAAAGCTCACGGGGGCTCCCATACAATTAAAATATTTTATTATTTTTTGGTACGGAGCTCTCGACGCGCGAATTCGACTCGCACTTGGCTGCTTTTTCTTCATTTAACTGGTCAGGTCAATAAAGTTAGGCCTCATAATTACCCTTTATTGTAATAGGTAACCAGGTAGGGAATTGATGTTGAAGGGACAATATTGAAATGTTTATTATCATGCAATTTTTGGCAACTAGGTACGAATAAAAACGTTCTGTTTTCCTATTTGGCTTAATATGTCCAATTCTAGTAACCATTTAGTTATTAATCCTACTAATTGAACGAGCCAGTGAAGCGAACGAGAGTCTTTGACCTAGCGAGCGAAGCGAACGAGAGCCTCCGATTCGACAGTATGAACGATTTTGTTTTCGTCCGTATGTCTGTGTGTATGTCAGTTCCGGTCTAGAGTCTAGAGGACGCATTTCTTTAAGGATTTCACCAAACTCGGCACACGTGTTGTTTTAAAATACAACTATTGTCGAGAGCTTTTTTAATAAGGGGGATAGTGGGGAAAAAAAGGAGACGCTTGTTGTCTAGTTATTTATGAACAGATCTTGATGATTTTTGGCTGAAAAATAAAGGATAATATGATTCCTTACAGGTTAATTTTATTCCTGGGTGCTTGCGAGGTTTACTCTTTGCAGAAGTGATGAGAGATGTTTGGATGTTTGAATATATTTGTTACTCAATCACGCTTCTGATCTGAAATAACTGAGGCTACTCTGACAGTCTACAGGAACACTACAAGTCTATAGACTGTGGTCCTCAAGTTGGCGGCCCTATGATGTACCTCTTCACGCTTTACTAAAAGAACCTACTGCAAAAATGTCCCAATATCTTATTTTATTTATCAACTTTGAAGGTGCCCCGCGTGGCGACCGGTGCCCCGTGTAACGACGGGAAAGAGTACAAAATGTCACCACCCCTATTCATACCAAGGATGTCGTAAGAGGCGACTAAAGAAATACTTTTTGAAAAACGATCCATTGCGTAAACAAGGAAATCTCGAAATGAACCGACCCCGGTTGTCAGTAAAATGACAATTGATAAGCCAAATTAAAGGAGGAGGCTTTCTGGGCAGCTTGAAAAATTTCAACTGCGCCTGTCCATTTCAACACGGCAATACGTGGGAAATAAAACTATAAGGTGAAATGTGGGTGTATACTATGCCTGTGCCTACCCCTATGTACGTATGTTGAAAGTTTATAAACGTATTCCAAACCTTTATTACGTAAACACAAAATATTTATTTGCAACTCTGTCCTTAGACATTTCGTGACACACGCAATTTTGAATTTGTAAATGTAATATAGACCCTAATTGCTCATTTTAGTAAGAGAATAAAGACGCATGAAATAAAATGTATTATTTGTTTGTTTATAAGTAGGTCTTATTACATTCCTGGGAACATCCTTCCGAGCGCTTACCCGGGGCCCCCAACCGTAGGCAGTAGGAAAAATAGGTTGAGTAACTGGTTGTGAAACTGAGTTGACATGGTGGAAAATGGATTACATATTCGCAGCTGGTTGCATATTAAGACAGCCAACAAAGGAGGAAAATTCCACCTTTGCAACTGGTTGCGAAACATGGTTGCGATGGCGGCCGCAGGGGGGGGGGGACCCCTGTGTGGTTTTGGTCGGTAGGAGTCCGGTATTGCATTCCTATAGGATTTTCCTAACGTTAAAAAAGGCCTTATTACTCACTGACATAATTATGCATATAGTCACGCTTTATTCACTAAATTGATAGGTAGAGGCATGCTAACTGCCCACGTTTCACTAGCAATGTCTGTGTACCACGTATTAGATTGACTGTAAGCCTATTGCAGTGTTAAAGAGTTCATGGGATAACTGGAAATGCCACAAACAGTCACCTATCTCACCACCATAGTGTTCAGGAGACCTGGGGTGGCGTAAAATATTTTTCCTTTTATTTTAATGATATCCTCTTCCTTTTGAAATAGGTTTCAATCAACTACTTTTTTTTTTGGGCGGCCTGTCGGCCGCCAGGCGCGATCACCTAGTATGGTCGGAGGATCATCCCTTTGTGTGTTGGAGGAACATTCCCAACCTTTCCTCGACACACTTTCGCAAAAAGATCCATTGCGTAGAGAAGGGAAACTCGAAATGAAACCAGATTGTTAGTAAAATGACAATCGTTAGCCAAGTTGAAGGCCTTATGGGCGGCCTGAAAAATTTTACTTGCGAGCCCGGCGACCTGCTCCTGTCCATTTCAACACGGCAATAGGCTCCTCACCTATTACGTGAGACATCAAACTATAAGGTGAAATGTGAGCATATACTATGCCTCTGCCTACCCCTTCGGGGATATAGGTGTGACTATATGTATGTAGTTATGTACAATTTTTTTTTATGTTTTCAAAAAATATCTACCCTGGTCAGTAGGCATATGGAAGGACACCGTCTGGGCTTAACCTGTAGGAGTCGGGCCTAACATCTAAGAGCATTCCCACAAGTTAAAAAAGGCATTCTACAAAAAATACAAATAATATCCCCATACATACAAATCAAGTCAATAATCCATTGCTTCCTTGAAGAAAACAAACAAAACAATCACTCATTCACTCTTACAATATTAGTATAGACACCCATAGCTATGGCACAAGCTTATAATATTATTCTTAACACACAAACGTGTTTTCTTTGGGAAAAAGATGTTTTTCCAATAGGGAAAGCAGATTATGGCACTCTTCAAACCCACAACTTCCATTCAAACAATCATAATATCAATCCATTGCTTCTTTTCGTGAACGTTTGCCACGAATAGCCCTTCGTGGCAGTCGGGTCAAAACACGTTCTGTTGTGTAATGTTCTTTTACATTATAAAATTATAAGATTTATAAATATGGATGTATAGTATAGAGATAGTAATCAACTGAGAACTATCTTATAGTAATATCTATATTAATTAAAGAAAAAGTCATATTAATATCTTTAACTTTTGCCTTCAGTGCTACTTGCACTTTGCCTTTCTTTCCACAAATTTTGTTCAATAAGCTGTGCCTTGCCGTTGCAATGTTGAGTGGTGCACAGGTCGACTAAATACTAATCCATTAGTCAACTAGTGCACCACTTGCAGAGGACTGATTATAAGACCTCAAAGGTCCCTAAAACTTTCCAACAATGCATAAGGCTCTTATGGTAAAACCTACGAGTGAAGCAGTTGTGGTTTCTACGTGTAAAAAGGAAAGTGAACTACCTATTTGTAAAAATGCTTCAAGAAGGTCGTGCGATTGTGCAAACGTCAATAGCCTTCAATAACCTTCGATGATGTTATTATACTTTTCTGCCACCTTAGTGTAAAGGAAAATACGGGTATGGAAATGAAATACGGAAACGAGTACGAAGCAGACGGCTCGTGCGTGTGTAATCACATTCACATTATTCGTAGGGCAGCTGTTACAGATATTTCTTACAAAAAATAAAATAACTTGGATAATACCCTGCAGAGATTAAGAGCATCAATTTATTGAGCTTGTAAATAGCAAATAGCGTCTCTGAACATGTCTATTACTGAGACCATTTTCTTTAATTTTTCATAGAAATTTGTAGGCACAATAAATACTCATATTTGTAACAAACGATCCTTTTATCGAAAAGTGTATCGCAGCTGAGGATCTAGACCTGTGGGAGACTAATTTATCTTCTAGAATTGGTGTCACAGATGTTACATCAATGTGCGCCAAAATTGTGTATTATTTTCAATATGTTTAAGTATTACAGTAAATACCATACACCGGCAATATTGATAGCCTACTAGCATCCCTTAAGTCAGTGGCGGCCGTGGATCTGTTGGGAGTCCTGGGACAGCCTTATGAGGGCTTACCCGGGGCTCCCAACCATGGGCTGTTGGGCGTTCCGTGAGGTTTTTTAGTCGGTAGGAGTCTGGCATAACATCCATGAGGATTTTCCCTCACGTTCAACAAAAAAAAAGCACCCCTTAGTTATGCGCAATAAGTTTCTCGAAATAACGTAGGTACTGTACTGGAATTTCCATTTTGATGGAGTAGCAAAACTCCCCCACGTAAAAAAGGGAGTGGATGAACCAACATGGTAGGGGTTAAACCAGGTCAAAGGTCTTGTAAGATTGAATATTGTCAACAACACTGGAAGTCACAGTATAGGTATTTCTGACCATTTCAACAAGGAAATAGGGTTGGTAGTGCGGGTATAATAACACCTTTAGTGTTGAAAACAATTACCTACTATGAAGAGGTCCGTAGGCTTGTCCACCAATTTTGTCTACCATAAAAATCTTTTCCTGTCAATACTATTTCAAATTGAAATACATAAAAAATAGACATTGATCCGACTTTTGATTTGATATCAAAATGAAATTGGGTAACTCTTTGCGGTAATATCGTTTCTTTTGCGAAAGTCTCGAGGGAATTCAATTGACGCCTATTGCTTTGGCATAAAGAATTTATTTGATGTTCCTATAACAGTTTCGAGATATTCAAAGATATAGATTTATCAAATTCTTGGTGTAACATATTATTTTAAATTTTTATGACGTTAAAACCTTTACCTATATCTTTTTTTTTATATTATAATTTAAGTGGACCAGACACTGTCAGTTGTAATGAAATTATTAGAACTGACAGTTGAAAGTTTCCATCTATTGGAAACTTTTTGACGATTGCCTGGCGATCAGGTGGTTCTTAAAACGAATTTTTAGCTGGATAATTATTCTTTTTACATTAGGTTCACGAAGCATCTCTAAGAGTCTACACGTCACATGGTACACTTTGTTAGTTAGTTTGAATCTAGTTACTTAGTATTATGTGTTTTCATGGAAATAGGTAACTGCTTCATGTCGCTTCTAGGCTGTCAGTTTTAAGTGCGCATCGACTCTGCATTTTTTTCAAACACTCCTAAAGAGGTTACCTACATTCTCACTTTAAAAAAATCGTTATAGAGAAAGAATCAATCGCAGTAGGTATTGAATAAAACAAATAAAAATTTGCTATCTATAAACTGCGCAATCTTTGGTTTCTTTACTCACATAGCATTAGACTAGCGCCAAGATAGTGACACTTTTTTGCTTTTAAGCTAATTACTGAAATCTGATTTGCACAGAAAATACCTACTATTTTAGATCGACAGTCGGAAACATTAAACTCGAGTGATGTTTTGAACTCGAGTGACTCGAGTGATGCTGCTGTAGATATAATTGTTTTTAATTTCAAACTACTACGGAAGTTGGTAGAAGTCTGCCGAGAATCCTGGAACATAGGGCTTACTGAGGTGTGGTCTAAGTTTAGTCGCTAGAAGTCCGGCATAGCATCCACACATATTTCCACACGTAAAAATACAGATTTTTCTCATTTTAATTATTTTGTAGATCTAGTAGGAAATTTTATTTGAATAGCTTCATCATTCATTTGAGTATTAACAAAAATGTAATGAACACGTTGAAGGAACTCCATAAATCAATATTTGGAGATAACTTTTGCCCATATAAAAATAGAAACCAATAACAAGACTATATTCTTGCATCCGCAGTCAGAAATTTCCCAGTTCGCCATTATCAAAGGGCTTAATATAGATAAGTAAGGGATCAGAGACAATAAATCGCTCTTAGTTGAACAAGCTTTATGTATTTTAGATGCCTACACGCCCTACCGAAAAAGAACAGGAAATATCTACAAAAAATGTCCACACAGTGTGTCCAGTATGCAAGGGAATGAATTAAGAGATATTAGAAGATTAAGTCGTGCTTATGCAGACAAAAGAAATAATCTGACTTCACTTGATTGAGTTAGCTTCAGCTTCGCACGTGTAAAAGTTTGTTCCAGTTCCTGCTCCCCATGGGAACTTATGCCCAGGATAAAAAGTGGCCTATGTGTTATTCCAGACTACAATCTATCCCTGTACCCAATTTCCGCTAGGTTTATCTGTTATGCCGTTAGAGCGTGTAAGAGTAACAATCATCCATACATACCTACAAACTTTCGCGTTTATATTATAAGTAGGATGTATAATGCGTAACCCAAAACCTTTATAGCGAAATTCAAATAAGCATCTTACTTCATTCGAGTCACGCTTCTTTAACATGAAAAAGCAAAATTTTAAGTTTTTTAAACGCTAAGGAATCGTAAGTGGTCAGCGTTAGCAATTACCGTCTATCGTTTACAATAGCACCAGCGTCTTCATAAAAAGCAGGCCTCTATTATAATAAGAAATCATATACTGTAAATGTTAAGAAATACCAAGACAGAGAGCTTAAGACTGAAAACTGATTGCCCAGCCCAATGTAATTAAAAAAATTGAACACTAAATATTTTTCTTTAGCGTTCTATTTTTTAATAAAGCGTCAAATTTGATAGACGGGTGAATTAATATAAAAATCGATCAAATCTTAATAAATTATTACGCAGAGAGACACGCCACGAGCGTGGTGATGACAGGAGGATGGGCCCAGTCTATAAGATGTTTCCCTAAAGTGGAAATTGCTCTGGGTTCAAGTCTCGTTTTAAATGTTTTTCGCAGAAAACAAGATACCCTTATTATATCTTCTCGTCTATTAAAGGTCTAAGGTCAGAAAGTTAGTACTAGAAACCTCCTGTAAATTTTCATAGGTTCATAAAATAACGAGGGTATAGGTAGGCATTGGTGAGTTACATCCCCACACTTTGCCGACAGTTGTGTTCATTCAACTTAGGGAACAAGTCTAGTGGCCGTCACTGGGCACTTACAGGTATAGAAGCTCTATAACTAGCTGAGCAGAGTATTGACTGTTGACAGTGAAAACATAACTTCATGTGAATGGTCTCTGACTTCCGGTAGACCTATGGCCATCGGAGTCCTGTAACACCTCGTCTAATTATTGACGTGAACAATATGTCATACCAAATTGCTAGATCGATCAAACAGTTTGAGAGCTAGGCATGTAATAAAAATCTACGACACACGGGGAATCCTAGGACATACATACATACACGCCTTTATCCCCGAAGGGGTGGGCAGAGACACATAATATGCCCTCATTTCACCTTTTTTAGAATTGTCCACGTAATAGGTGGTGAGCCGTATTAAGATGGACAGGCGCAGGTTGTGACTGCCTACTGTTGAAAATTTTCAAGCCGCCTAAAAAGGCCTTCTACTTGACTTTACGACTGCCATTTTGCTGGCAACCGGGACGAACGGCTTAACGTGCCTTCCGAAGCACGGAAACGCTCAAATAGGAAAAGAAGCCTAGGACATCCTTCCGAGAGCTTACCTGAGACAGCAAGCCAGAAGCAGTTGTAAGGCATGTGTGGTGTTAGCCAGTAGGAGTTCGACATGGCATCCTTGAGGGTTTCCACACGTAAAAAAAGAGAACAAAATAATTTGCATACTTTTTTTTTTATTTAACGTGAGGGAAAATAATTTGCATTCATTTTTATGCATATACTTTATGCATATATGCATATATTTTTAGTCCCTCTCTATAAAATAGATTGCAGAGGGGCATATGGCGAGACCTGTGTATAAAGTCTTTGACTCTATTGCCTAAAATTACGTCACTAGGTCAAATGGATCATCTGTTCAAAGTTTGAAATAAAACAAAAATGACAACGTCAATCGAATTAAACTTTCACTTTCACAATAAACGTTAGAGGGGCAGTCGGGTGAGACCGTCTCACGGCTTCTTGTTAGCTTTTAATGATAAAATGTGACGTAAAATTAAATTGAGCTAGCTCTGCTGTAATTCTGTAATCACCGCGGAGTATCTGACACGTATAAAAGAGTCTTTCTTTTTACATTTTTGGAGCCTCAGTGGTAAGTGTCCGCAAGGCAGGACCTTTTTGCTGAGCTTTGACCTTTTTGGGTCTGAACAAATATTATGCTGATTTGTCAACGTTTTTTTACGAAGTTTTCTGTTCATGTTTTTGTCATTTGTCTAGATCCTACAGCACAAACTTAATAAATAAATAAATAAATATTCACGGACATTTCACACAACGTACGTTACGTTTAATAGTAACTAACTTAATTTCTAACTTAATTTGGGCTAGATGATATTTATACGAATATAATAATAATTTTGCATTTAATTATTAAACTTTATTCAGAATTTAACCAAATAGTATTGTAATTAAACTATGATTATTAATTTCAGTCAGTAAAATGACATTTCTTGAATGAAAATTCAGTACTAAATTCAGTATAAGTGACAGTTGCACTGTCATTTTACTGACTGAGATTAATAATCGTACTTTACTAACTGTTAATTGCACACTGCAAATGTACCTATTTCAAAGTGAAAATTAGAGTGTCACGGGACATCCTTCCTGAGGGCTTACCCGGGGCTCTCAACAATAGGCTGTTGGGCGTTACGTGAGGTTTTTTAGTCGGTAAGAGTCCGGCATAGCATCCTACGAGGATTTTCCCTCACGTTAAAAAAAAAAAAAAAGTGAAAATTAGAGTCCACGAGCTAATTTCGCGTAGAGTATTAACTGGTAACCCAGTTTCAGCTGTTGACAATTTGTGGTCGTATGCGGTAAGCCTTTTGAAGAGAAACTTATGTAGGCACTATTTTAACTTGTATTTTGTATTAAACACTACACTACAATATTTTCCTACAGTCAGTTAGAAAAATCGTTTTTTTTTTGTCTGTTCTTATAAATTCCGAATCAACTGTGCCTTTGACGATTACCAGGCTAATTTTTAAACTCACTTGGTATCTATTTTCACACAGATGAAGTCACAGGCATCCACTCGTGTTAATTATTATTCATCACTCTCGTTATTAAAATTATAGCCATGTACATAGAGTGTACAGTCAGCTTATAAAGTGGTTAATTACCCACAGTTGTGGTTTATTTGAACAACATTATAGAGAGGGCACAGAGTAGGTATAGAGAGGCACCCTGACAGCCAGCAATGTGGCTAGATTGCTGAGCCCGCAGAAGGCGATGGCCGTCAGGGTGATAAGGGGGTACCGCACGATCTCAGGTAAGGCGGCATGTCTCCTCCCTACAGGAGACTGTACCTGGGGATCGTGCGAAGCATGGCCTTGTACGGGGCTCCCGTATGGGCGGAGACCCTGACGGCCAGCAATGAGGCTAGACTGCTGAGCCCGCAGAGAGTGATGGCGCAAGGAGGCGCTGGAGCGGGGCCAAAGGCCTGCGTCTCGAGAAATCGAGGCCCAGCGGACCCTGCTCCACCAGGAAACCATGGAGACATGGAAGGTGCGACTTGAGCAACCAAAGAGGGGATTCGCCACAATCGCGGCCGTCAGACCGGTCATGGACGAGTGGCTGGAGAGAAGACACGGTGCTCTCTCCTACCGGTTGACACAGATACTTGCCGGGCACGGTAGCTTCGGTAGGTATCTGTGGAGAAAACACCGGGAAACCACGGCCGAGTGTCAGCACTGCGAGGACCGCAGCGATGACACGGCGGTCCACACTCTGGTGGAGTGCACGGCGTGGGCACAACAGCGCCAGGTCCTCGTAGTGGGTCTGGGCGTGGACACTCTCTCGCTCGAGGCCATGGTGCGAGCCATGCTCTCCAGCGGGAGTAAGTGGGACTGCGCCGCCTCTTTTTGCGAGCAGGTCATGCTCGCGAAGGAGGCGGCGGGCCGGGTGCGGGAGAGAACTCTCCCACCCGAGTTCCGCAGTCGGCGCCCAGGGCGCCGCCGACGTGTCTTCGCCGAGGACTATCGGCCTCCATTACCGGGGGTCTGAGGACGGTGAGAGGGCCGCTCACCGTCCTTACAGAAGCAGGCCCATGACGGCAGCGTGACGTGAGCAACTCACGCACGCCCCCCCCCCCCCCTTAGAAGCGGGGTCACACCCGAAAGCCCCCATAGACGCGGGAATGCACCCGAACCACCCCCTGGGCGAGGCCGCATAGGCGGCCGTAGGTCTGTTGGGAGTCACGGGACATCCTTCCTGAGGGCTTACCCGGGGCTCTCAACCATAGGCTATTAGGCGTGGCGTGAGGTTTTTTAGTCGGTAAGAGTCCGGCATAACATCCTATGAGGATTTTCCCTCACGTTAAACAAAAAAAAAAAAAAAGGCGGCATGTCTCCTAGCCGGGACACCTCCATGGGACCTGGAAGCTAGAGCCCTTGCGTCGTTTGAATGGCGCAAGGAGGCGCTGGAGCCGGGGCCACAGGCCTGCGTATTGAGAAATCGAGGCTCGACGGTCCCAGCTCCACCAGAAAACAGTGGAGACATGGAAAGTGCGACTTGAGCAACCAAAGGGGGGATTCGCCACAATCGCGGCGGTCAGACCGGTCATGGACGAGAGGCTTCCAACCGTAGGATACATGAGGTTTTTAACAGGATATGTGAGGTTTTTTAGTCGGTAGAAGTCGAATTATAGCATCCATGAGGATTTGTCTTCACGTAAAAATAAAAAGGTATCGAGAGTCAACTACTACGACATAACACATGTTTTTTGCTTGACTTCCGATGTCTGAAGGACTAGAAGATCTGTGTACACACCTTTTATGAACTAAGTAATTAGAGTAAGAAGTCGATTTCCACTTCCAAATATAATAAGACAGATAAAGAGAGCATAAGTAAGTAGCTATTGCTTTCTTTTTCATGTGTTTCCTTTCTTCTATCGCGCCATTTTTATGACAATTTCTTTTGTTTATTTATTTACGATAAGCTTTTTTCGATCTAATTATTTCTGCATATAATTTCAAAAGGTATTCCATCGTGATTGTGCATTTCTTACACTCCGTGACAAAAGTCAATCCTATCGATAATTTAAATCTAACAAAAACTTTAGCCGAAACTGGTAGACAACTTTGTTGGCTGGCTGTACTCAACGTCAACATTGTGCGTCAGCTTCATGAACATAAAAAACAATGACGCATATTAGCCTCGTCAAATATGAATATACGAGAGCTATATCTACATAATAGGTGTTGTATGTAATCCATAATAATAAATGTAATTGAAGTGTCTGTCTGCGAGCTGATGCCCGAAACTGCAGAGTCAGAAGTAAAAATCAAAATTCTTCATTTCGTATATAAATAGATTTGTAGAGTTTACTTGCAACCCGGACTCACGGCATAACGTGCCTTCTGTAGCACGGAAACGCTCGCAAATAGATGTGCCACAAAGTGGTCACCCATCCGAGGATCAGCCACAGCTAAAGTTTCTTAATACAGTGATCGTTTACAGAACACTAAGTTCGCGGATACACAAGCGCTTACGAATTAGAAAGACCACTTTTAATCCCGGTAATCTTACTCCCTCGGGAAATCAAAACACATTTTGTACAATACCCAAAACTGAAGTGGGTGATACCGACAGAGTTCTCTAGTGCGTTCTAAATATTAAAGAGTTCGGTAAATGTTTTGAAAGCAATCTAGGTAAAAGCTGTATTCGTACATCCACATAAATGTGCACGAAAACCTTAAATTTTGATACAGTCTTCGGTTAGGTACATTTGTATTGATAAATAATTCACAGACGAACGAACCGACATGGTGAAAGTATAAGGACATAACTTGTGATAGAATGAAGAAGAGACACTTATGTAGTCATAATTCATTAAAAAACATGCCAAGTGCAAGCTGAACTCGCACGGAGGGTTCCGTACCATGAAACGGACGTGACCGGACTATAATTAACTGGTGTTGGTTTCCTCCTCCATTCGTTGATTAAAATAACGAAACCAATCCTACCGAAGAAAATTGTTTCTATCGCCACAGCGTTCGTTCAAGACATCATCACCTAATCTTGGTATTATTAACAGATTACGTCTGAAGATTCTGCTCATAAACGTAATTAAATATTTGAACGTCGTTCATCAATCTGCACATGTATCAGCTGTAATACCAAAAAATAAACAAAAGCCAAAGTTTCAACTCCAGCAGCCATTTTTGAATGATCGAGTAAAAAACAAAAACTACTTAAACACATTTGTAACTTTAGTAGAACATTTTATCATATAATGCACAATTCGCATCATACAAAACCTTTTTTCAAGAATTCGTACAAAAGTTATGGCGTGTTTACCGTCACAAAAGTTTGTCCATTTTGTCCGTTTTGTGGTGCCTCTTCAATTGAACCATCCTCAACTCTCACTTAGCAAAGCCTAACAAATTCAGATGAATATTTTTATGAAAAGAAGTTGTAAAATTCGACTGACCCATTTTCTTTGGGAGGACATTTTTTAATATTTTCGGAATAACAAACAGAATAATGGTCTCATTTTACTCGCATTGTCGTGGTAGCGATTGAAAAAAGATTGTTTCGGAAGGTCAGTCTTATTTTAAGTTTAAAAATTCAACGTGATTTTTGTGAAAAAAACTTGAAAGTGAACTACCTACTTTCTTTTAACGACGATTTCTAAAGTCTTTTAAAATTATAGCTGTAATCTAGATTTTAAATTAGTTTCAAAAAACATATTTCACTTTTAAGATTTCCTCCTCAATAAAATAAAAATATATCTTTTCAGTAAATATTAGTCCGAGGGAGTATTGGTCACCCCTAGTTTCACTATATACAATACAGTCGTCGGGGACAAAAATGTTTCCAAACAATGGCGATACAAAAACTTTCGGATGATTAATCGCTCAAACACGTAAGGTTAAAGGTCCTCTCCATCAACGTCATCAAACAGAAAAATGTCTTCCTTCAAATAATGACTGATTCGATGTCTTTTACTCTATTGTGTTTCTGTATTGATTTATAGTGTACTAGATATCGGCCGCAGCTTTCCGCGCCTGATGAAGTTCTCACCTACCTGATTCTATAAGAACATGTTCCCGAAAAAAGAATACGCATTTTCCTTACAGCTAAAATGGTTCAGGTCTTGAAATGTAACTGAGTACAGTTTATTTTCACACTCTTTCATCCATTTTTAGAAATCCTTAAATATTGCATAGATACTATTTAGATATCTTTTATTTTATTTTATTTAATACTTTTTGCACAAAAACATGTACAAAGGCGGACTTAATGCCAAAGGCATTCTCTACCAGTCAACCTTTGGGTGATGCAGAGATAAGATAAAGCAGGTGCTAAAAGTATAAAGACGAAAGGTTTGTATAAAATGGTACAAATTAAATACAAGAAAGAAATATTTAGAATTTACGTACTAATTACATAAATATAACATACTACAAAGATTATATATGTATATAGATATCGTCCTGGCATTACAGAAATTTAGGTAAGTAAGAGTTAATAGTTTTTGTACGATGTATTATGTAATTTTACTCTTTCTGCTTAGCTAAGTTTTGAACGCGTAACAAGTTGTTAAAAAGTCCCAAGAAATTTGGCAGTTAATCCACTTACTAAAGCTCGTGTATCAGCCAGTACCTATGTACCTACAGTACTTAAATATCGCGAACTGGTTGTGAAGGCCAGATGGTAGTAGTGTCGTCGAAAACATCTAAGTTCTTCCGCATCATAATTAGACTGTAAAGTCGGTTCCAACTGGATTGGAAAAAGGCTCGGAAGATAATGACTTAAGTTTGTGTTTGAATTTGACAAAAAAAGTTATTGGACTAGATTTTGTTACGGGAAGAACATCACTGACCAATCGGACTATGTGAAATGCAAGATTCCGTAGATGTTAATTTCTACTCAATGTTGATGACTTACATAGAATTTTACTTTAAAAAGCACTTTCTTTTCACTTGCCTTATTGGTTGAATATTTCTCGTAAACTCAGCAACCCAAGTTTTCCTTTTAATTTCGTTTCCATCCTGCTTCCGAGATTTTTCATGTTCCCAGAAACAACCAATTAGGGCTATGGACGAATACTTCTCTCTCGAAAAATTTTATTTAGTAAACGTAGCATTATACTTGAACTTGGTTTTGTAGACCTATTCTATCCGTTGAATGCCGCATGAAACCCGAGTTGCCAATCTCCCGCACAGTCGATTGCTTTGGCAACCAAGGCGGCCAAAAGTTTGGTTCTCCTCGCACATTTTTCGATATCTATGGCTGTATGGTCGCGGGTCTAAGTCTTTCTGTATAAATTAATGTGTAGAATTGGTTATGGTACTGAATGAGATAGCTTGCCGAGTGAATGTAATGAAAAAAAAAGTCGAAATCACGATTTGATCGCTGTCATTATTTATTGTTTGTTTGGCGCCGTTCCTAGAAAGTATTAATACGATTAATTTTGAATATTTTCGTTTATTCTGTTTCAAATATTGTTGTTTTGCATTTAAAAGTATCCTGTCATGTTGTTTAACAGCTGTGATAAATATTTTCAGTGTAATTCAAAGTTAAATTTGTAAAATTTGATAAAATAACACGCGAAGGTCACCATTATTTTTTGTTGTTGTTTTTGTTGTGCAGTGCTCGTATTTAACCGCTATGTATGTATATTATATCTATGTATGTATAACTGCCAAATAACAAAGAAAAATGTTTAGACGATAGAAAATACTTTTTTGTGGACAAAGTCTGTGACGGGAATTTCAGGGTTATCCTTTCAAGGGCATACCCAGGATTCCCGGTCATGGGCAGTAGCATAGGTACTGTAGATAGCATCCATGAGGATTCCCACACGTAAAAAACAGGAACATACTTAACCAATTTCATTTATTAGTACTAAGAATGTCTAAGCTGTAATGTAAAGAGACAAAGGAACATAGAACAGAACAAAGAAAGTGTTCTTCAAGCGGAGTGTGAAGAGAAGAGAGGAACGGAACCCTAACAAGCCAAATAACTACATAAGTGGGAGTATTTGGTATACCCTCAATTTATACCGCTGTTATTTCAATTATTGTAAAACCTGTCCTGTACTATTGGTATCATTGAATTTATTTTCACAGATTGCTCTTTGACGGCGAAGTAATTGAATTCTATTAATAGGTTTATTTCGTTGGAAGACATTTAATTTACCCGCATCAACTCAGCATTTTCTGAGTCACGTCAAGTAAAGTCTCTACCAGATAGAAAGCGTATTATACGAGGGGAAAAACAACGATTACGACACCAGGGCACTAATATTGTTATTATGTAATGGACAAGAATATGTAGATAGAAACTTATTTTTAAAATGTCATTAATCTCACATTAGGAATTTAGATACGGCTAAACGTCGTCGTACGGTCGACGAAAGATTACCGCTGAAATGTGTTTCGTCTCTTAATAATACAAGGCAATGTTATTTCAACTTCCGCTTGTGCTTTCAAGTAACATAACGCCATGAAAATTGTCGTCTCGCAGTATAAAGTATAGGTACGTAGATACTTACTAATAATATAAAAGGCAGTAATCCGCAGCCCTTCAAGCATATCGATTAGTTAGATCAAAGGATTCGTTTGGTTATTACTCGGCCCATTCTTCCATAAAGGATGTTTGGAAAGGAGGAAACCATGTTATAATGATCACATATTGTGTTTCTATTTGAGAAAAGCCAAGGGGTCATTGTAATGAAAAGCGGATTATTTGACATTCGAAGAACTTAGTTTTTAAAAGCTTTCAATAAATATAAATAATTATGTTTAGCAACTATTCCAAGTGTGATGAATATTCATAAAAAGTATTATCAAGGTAAAAGTTTGTGAGGATTAATTTACACAAAAATTAACAAATAAGTAACGTTATACTTAAAAACAATTACACGGGTTTTTTTCAAAATTCGGCACTAAGGGGTAAAATAGGGGTTTAAAATTTACCGTAGTATGTCGTGGGCCAAGCCAGAGAGTAAGGTAATAGTTTATCGATGTACCTATTGACATATATGTTTAGTAAAATTATGTATTCCCAGGGCGACCTAGCTTAGGAACAGTGACGCAACAGGTCACGCGATCATAATATAAGTAGGGAAGCTTTTTAATACGCTTTTATTAGGTCGTCGTGTATGTAACTAACAATGTAATGGAATCTAAGGAAACTAATTTAATCATCTTCCAAGTTTCGTAGCATCATGAAAATTGGCAGATGTATGTAGTTTTGATGACAATACAATAATATGGTACTGTCAAACTGATATGATGATGGAGCCGGAAGATAGGCACTGAAAACAGGTGGAATCTAAGGTAGCTAATTTAACCAGCTTCCAAGGATTGTAGGGTCATGAAAATTGGCAGCTGTATGTAGTTCTGATGACAATACAATAATATGGTACTGTCAAACTGATATGATGATGGAGCCGAAAGATAGGCACCGAAACTTCGATCGAAAAAGTGGAATCTAAGGTAGCTAATTTGACCAGCTTCCAAGGATCGTAGCGTCATGAAAATTGGCAGCTGTATGTAGTTCTGATGACAATACAATAATATAGTACTGTCGAACTGATATGATGATGGAGCCGGAAGATAGGCACTGAAAACAAGTGGAATCTAAGGTAGCTAATTTAACCAGCTTCCAAGTATTGTAGGGTCATGAAAATTGGCAGCTGTATGTAGTTCTGATGACAATACAATAATATGGCACTGTCAAACTGATATGATGATGGAGTCGGAAGATAGGCACTGAAACTTCGATGGAAAAAGTGGAATCTAAGGTAGCTAATTTAACCAGCTTCCAAGGATCGTAGCGTCATGAAAATTGGCAGCTGTATGTAGTTCTGATGACAATACAATAATATGGTACTGTCGAACTGATCTGATGATGGAGCCGGAAGATATGCACTGAAACGTAATGATGGAATATCGTATTATATCTGTTTTTGGATTCGTCAGAAAAGTCATTTAAAGAACTTTGACCAGGCTTAGGTTTCAAGGTTGTAACAAACCTTTTTTTAATTGACTTGTAGAACTATGCAATGGAATCTCAGGTAACTAATTTAACCATCTTCCAAGGATCGTAGCGTCATGAAAATTGGCAGATGTTTGTAGTTCTGATAACAATACAATAATATGGTGCTGTCAAACTGATCTGTTGATGGAGTCGTAAGATATGAACTGTAACTTCATGATTGAACATCGTATCATAGCTGTGTTTGGATTTGTTAGAAAAGTCGTGTAATGAACTTTGACTACAATTAGGGTTTAAGGTTATAACAAACCTGTTATATATTGAAGTTAATATTGAGTGTAAATATTGACATAGGTACCTGCATGAAATGTAATTAGTAATAATGAAATATTTACACATTAGTCGAACTCAGACAAAACACCATGTAATACAGAAATCCCTACTAATATTATAAATGCGAAAGTAATTCTGTCTGTCTGTCTGTTACGTTTTCACGCCTAAACCACTGAACCGATTTTGATGAAATCTATATTATATAAAAATCAATGCCACTTTTCGTTGTAATTTTATAACTCAAGAACGGGCTCCCCTATCCAAACCAAATGTTTAGGGTTTGTTGGGACTATTGAGTAGATAGTTTATGTGAAGTTTGCACAAAATCGGTCGAGCGGTTCTTTATTTATCACGCAAACGAAGTTGCGCGGGGTCAGCTAGTTTGTTATAAAGATAGTTTTAGTTTAAGGGAAGGACATAGGCTATTTTTTAACTGACTGCGCGAAAGGAGGGTAATGCTTTTATGCGATAACGACTTCTACGCGGATGAAGCCGCAGGGAACAGCTAGTAAAGGTATAAATGTTGTGACTAAAAAGTTAGAAATAAATAAATGGTTTAAAAAACCCTAGAAAAATACGGTTTTATAATGCACGAAAAAACCAAAAATAAATTATGAATCGTTCAAGTTGCCTCTATTTCTAGGCTGAAGTGTAAACTATGTGCTTTTAGTTATAATATTTGATTACAAAAGCGTGGGGCGCTAGAACAAGAAAGACTTTTTAGTAAGCAAATTCCTATTAATACTAATCCTTATATAATAAAAATCTTGGCGAAAGCTGCATGAGGTCGCACAAGAGCATAAACTGCCAAAGGGAACGCCTCTTCTTTCAGGCAATTAAGTAGATACATGAGGGGAATACGTTAACAGTGGCAAAATGTAGACTTCTTGTTCGAGAACGAGATATCTTTGGTTACCGTTAAAAACCCGCTTGGGGATATATGCGTCTGTATTCTTATTACATGATTACTACATATTGTACTCAATATCTTGGAATGCCGAAACTTTAAAGACCTACCTATGAATTATCTAATCCGAGATCCAGACAGCTTGCTGACAGACAGATAGACGACCAACGAAGTCAACGAAACCGACAACAAAGTGGTAGGGTTATGTAATGTCCTAGATCACCTTTTTAGGATTCTGTTTTATACCTATTGATTGGAAGTCCTTTGTAAATCAGTAAATCTTCGGTTAGTAACATATAACTGGTTGGGCTGAAAAACTGGCAAAAGTGGGTGTTGAAAATGCGTAGGCGTGAGTAACTACTTTACTTTTCAAGTAAGTATGTTATGCATTTCAATTAAAGCCTATCATCGTTAATACATTTCCGAAATTTAAAATGATATTATTAATAGTAAAAGTCACAATATATATAAAAGCGTGGCAGTGTAAATTAATAGTTTAAAAACACGAGAAAACACGCTTTTATAAATGTGACCTTATCCTTAATCTGGCAAGACATCATGCAGCTTCCGCCAGGAAAGTCTTTCCTGTTCCAGCGCCCCACGCTTTTGCAATCAAATATTATAACTAAAAGCACATAGTTTACACTTCAGCCTAGAAATAGAGGCAACTTGAACGATTCATAATTTATTTTTGGTTTTTTCGTGCATTATAAAAGCGTATTTTTCTAGGGTTTTTTAAACCATTTATTTATTCTTTTATAGGTCTAGTACAGTCTAGTACCTTTTCTTTATAACTTGCGAAAATCCTACATGGATGCTATGCCGGACTCCTATCTAAAAACACACGTATCCTACCTACGGCCTACGGTTGAGAGTCCCGGGTAAGCCCTCGGAAGGATGTTCCCAGGACTGTGTACTAAGCGTATACAGTCCCCCAGATGCTCCATATGTACAGTTCGAAGAAAAACTTGAAGAAGCATTGTTTAAATGCCAAAGTACTAAAAAAACGGTCCTATTTTGTGGGGATCTCAATGTAGATGTTTTAGAAACTGCACGGGAACCTTTACAGAGAGAGAAAATGTTAAATTTGTTCAAGTCATTTGGTTTGTATAATATATTTTTGGAACCTACTCGTATAACTGCCACTAGTGCTACTTGTATTGATAATATTTATACTAATATAAATCCCATTAAAAAATGTATAGTGGACCCTGTAAAATCAGATCATCGCGGTCAGTTTGTTTCTTATCTGAGAAATAGTAGAGAAAATAAGAAGATAATTAGTTTTGTCCCAGTTAACACACATCGCTTGGAAACATTCAGAAGAAACTTAGTCAAGAAAATAACAGAATTGCCCAATTACACTAGTGTAGAAGAATCCTACTCTGATTTATTCAATTTGATACATGATGTGTTTGGGAAAATCTTTACCCCGAAAACTTTATCAATCGGAGGCAGCTCTGCTTTCAGTGACTGGGCAACACCCGGAATTTATAAAAGTCGCCATAAACTATATGAACTGTATTCTGAAAAATCGCATAATTTCAACCCAGAGTTTCAGGAATATGTTAAAAAATATTCAAAGATATTTAAGCAAGCCTGTACCTTGGCCAAGTCTAATTTCATTAGAAATAAAATTTTAGATTCTGCGAATGTCATTAAAACTACTTGGAACATTATAAATGCGGAATGTGGTAGGTGTACAGCGAATGAAAGAAAGTTTCATTTAAAGATAGACAATCGCCACGTTTCGGGGGATATGGAAGTGGCGACCGAGTTCGAAAAATTTTTCAGTAATGTACCTATAGAGATTACTAACACTCTCCGGTCGTCTTCCACATCCGCCGAGCTTTTATTAGCAGAATCTGTAGCTGCCTGTGAGGGCGCGTTCGAATTTACAGTTGTCAACTGCAACGACATCTTAAAAGCATTTAAATCTATTAATGTTAAAAAAACCGCTGACCTTAGTGGGCTATCAGTAAAATCCGTATCAAGTATTATAGATGTCATTGCCCCCCACTTGGCAACTGTGTTTAACGATTGCGTCTCAAGTGGTGTATTTCCTGATTTGATGAAACACAGTAAAGTTATACCACTGTTCAAGGCTGGCAGTACTTCAGATCCGGGTAATTTCAGACCTATATCGGTGCGGTTTACCACTGTTGACCGAAATTAATTTGATCATTTGACGTGTGACCGAAAAAACATTAGGCCATTGTCCTACTGATCGAATGAACAACTGACCAAAAGAGTTTTTATCGAACAAACAATTGGTATTTTTACTACTGATCGAATGAACGTTTGGCCGAAAAACAGTTGACTAAAGAATATTTTAACAGGAGCTGAATCAAAATGGCTAGGTTAGGTTAGGTTAGAACTGTGACCAGAACGCACGAGCCGAGCGAGCGAAGCGAGCGTGCCGCGGCAGCGGCCGGCGAGTGCCAGAACCGAATTCTACTTATTTCGCTTTTGTTTGTTAAAACATTCTTTAGTCAACTGTTTTTCGGCCAAACGTTCATTCGATCAGTAGTAAAAATACCAAATGTTTGTTCGATAAAAACTCTTTTGGTCAATTGTTCATTCGATCAGTAGTAGAATGGCCTAATGTTTTTTCGGTCACACGTCAAATGATCAAATGAATTTCGGTCAACAGTGGTAAACCCATCTCGGTGTTGCCGACCTTGAGCAAGATATTTGAAAAACTAATACTAGAGCAGATCCTGATCTATTTTAATAGTCACAA
This sequence comes from Miltochrista miniata, assembly GCA_933228765.1. Classification (NCBI taxonomy): domain Eukaryota; kingdom Metazoa; phylum Arthropoda; class Insecta; order Lepidoptera; family Erebidae; genus Miltochrista; species Miltochrista miniata. The sequence continues at coordinate 31,299,392 of OW121758.1, read as the reverse complement.
ATTGTTTCATGAGAAACAATTTGGCTTCACTAAAGGACGCTCGACTACCGATGCTGGTGTAGAGTTATTGAAATGTATTTACGAGGCCTGGGAGAATAAACAAGATGCAATTGGTGTGTTTTGCGATTTGTCCAAGGCATTTGATTGTGTCCAACATGAAACATTAATCAGGAAATTACACCATTATGGCATAAGAAGCAAGGCTCTCGATCTTCTGACTTCATATTTGAACAATAGAATTCAGAGGGTTGATGTTAATGGTACACGCTCGGAGGGCTCTGTAGTTACTATGGGCGTCCCACAGGGTTCAATACTCGGACCATTTTTATTCCTTATATATTTTAATGACCTACCCTTTTACGTGGGGGACAACAACAGGATTGTTTTGTTTGCAGATGATACTTCTTTGATTTTCAAAGTTAAAAGACAAATAGATAACTATGACGATGTCAACAACGCAATCTTGAAAGTGGTTCATTGGTTTAACACTAACAATCTTAGACTGAATGATAATAAAACTAAATGCATAAAATTTACCTTGCCTAATGTAACACAGTCAGAAACCAATGTTCAACTTAATGGTCGGGTGTTGGAACTTGTGGAATCAACGACGTTCCTAGGGTTAACGGTCGATGCTGGTTTACAATGGGGTTCACATATTGTTAAACTAGCAAATAGATTAAGTTCAGCAGCATTTGCTGTACAAAAGATAAGGCACTTGACGGATGTAGATACGGCTAGAATAGTCTATTTCAGTTACTTTCATAGCATAATGTCATACGGTATTCTACTGTGGGGCAATGCTGCAGATATAGATAAAATTTTTATTTTACAAAAGCGGGCCATAAGAGCTATATATAGATTAGGTCCAAGGGTCTCTCTGCGCGAGAAATTCAAAGAGGTTAAAATTCTTACAGTAGCATCACAATACATTTTTGAGAATCTTATGTACGTACAAAGAAATTTACATAGTTTCGCTAAGTTAAGTGATAGACACAATGTGAACACTAGAAATAAAAGTAACCTTGCTGTTTATCATAGCAGATTGCACAAAATCAGCAATTCTTTCATGGGTAACTGTATACGCTTTTACAACAGGCTACCAGACGAAATTAAAAGTATGTCCCTTAATAAATTTAAAAAGGTTGTAAAAAGTAAATTGTACTGCAGGGGCTACTATACAATTGGTGATTATTTGTTGGATGGAGAAGCCTGGAAATGACCTGCTCTACTGGATTCTCAAAAAATTGTCAAATGCATAGTTTTTAGATTCATTTTGTAAATAGAGCTCTAAAAAGAATAACCCGCTGAGTTTCTTGCCAGTTCTTCTCAGGTGGGTCGCGTTGTGAACTGGTGGTAGTTTTTGATTTATATTCTGGACGTTTTACAAGAGCATCTGTAAATGCCTATGTGAAATAAATTTATTTTTCTTTCTTTCTACTCCCAACAGGCCTACGGCTACAACTGCGGCCTCACCTAGGTGGGTTTCGGGTGCTATCCCGCGTCTTTGGGGGTTGTTCTGTTAGTACCTACCCCTAAAATAGAGATTAAGGTTTTGCTCTAGAAGGACTCTTGTTAAAGTTACATAACAATCGCGTATCACAAATTGGTTCACTTAATAGTTAAGGTTGGTTTTCACAATAACAATAAAATAATGCAATAATAGTGACTAGAATTTAGTAAACGTTGTATTTTATTGAAATATATACACCTCCCTCTCTCTCTCTTATAATATATGTGACACAAAAAAATAGCGCGTGTTTTATAGTCATGGATAAAGAAAGAAAATTACCGATCCTTTAATCGCACGCGGTTTATTAAGAGTTCCTTATCTGTCCTAATGACCATCACCTACTAAAGTTTTTGTATTAGTAAAACGAATGATTGTAACAATCGTAGCTTTAATCCGTACCTTTTTAGGGTTCCGTAGGCAAAGGACAAAAACGGAACGCTATTATTGGGACTTTAGTGTCTGCCTGTCTGTCTCTAAGCCTTTACACCAGGAGTCGTGATAGCAAGGGAGTTGGAATTTTCACAGATTGGGTATTTCTGTTGCCAAATTATAAAAACATATAGTGGAGGCTACCATACAAAAAACTTCATCTTTTTTGTACGGAACCTTCGGAAACTCCGTGCGTGAGTTCGCCTCGTACGTGGGCAAGCTTTTTGGTATTTGCTCACTTCATAAATCTATTACTTGTCGGAACGACTTAAGCATCCTTTTGTAACTTCGTCACTAAATCTTCGTAACGTGTGATATAGAACTTTGCTAATCATGGATAGAAAATAAATCAGAGGGACACACTGTACGTTTACACATCAATGCTGTATTAGCAAAGATAATAATTATAATAGTATTATATACAGATAGGCAACTCCCTGTCCCTCACTGACCAAGCTTCCCCACCCCCGCTAGTCCCACCACAGCTGTCGTTATAGTTGGCGGGTATTTTGAGAGAACATTTTGCTTAGCCTTAGTGGTCACACACACATTCAAGATCTGTACAAACATAACGTGTTGTAGTGTAGGTGACAGAATTGAAAACGAATCATTTGTATGGAGCTTTCGTCCTGTGATATTAATGACCCGTTGGTTGTTAAAATTTGACGCTAATAAATCTCGCTAATATTGTAAGCGTGAAAGTGTTTACTGTGTATGTGGGGATGTGTGGGTGTTTGTTATTCTTCCACGCTCTGATCGCAACGTAGCTGACTGAAATTTGGTACAGAGGTAGATTATAGTCTAGAATAACATAATTCTGTATTCGTAGTTACGAAATGAAGGTTTAATTCTATATTCGTAGTTACGAATACAGAATTAAACCTTCATTTCGTTCGTAAAAAAAGTGCTCCGGTCCGCCTGCTTAGATTATGTATTTCCGTTCCCAATCTTATAAAAAATTATTTCGGGAGTAAATACTAGCCCATATTTATGTTATTCTAGACTATAATCTACCTCTGTACCAAATTTCAGTCAGCTACGTTGCGATCAGAGCGTGGAAGAATAACAAACACCCACACATCCTCACATACACACTAAAAAATGAAGAAAATCAAGTCAAGGTAGTTACCTTGACTTGATTTTCTTCATTTTTTTAACGACTTTCATTTTTAATAAGTAAATACTTTTATTAAATTATTATCTCAATATATCACTAATTAATTTGCAATAGGGTTGCCTAAAAATTTTCAGTCCAGAATATGATAAATTAGGAATAAAAAAATTTTACTGTTTACCGGTTTGCTTAATAGATACATTCCATACCAATTGAAAGTATAACGCCCATAGAATATGCAAATGTTAGGTTGTCGATTTTTTTCTCGTCACAACTTTTGTTACGCAGGTATTAACAGGTAAATCGATACTACGGACGTTAAACTTCCAATCGGTATGGAGTGTATCTATTAAGCAAACCAGTATTTAGTAATTTTTTTTTTTAATTTATCATATCCTGGACTGAAAATTTTTAGGCAACCCTATTGCATTTTAATTTTTGACATATTTAGTTGAATATAAAACACTTTTCATCCAATAACCAGCTCGGTGAAGATCATTCTTAAAGGGATCTTAGACCAAAAGGGTACTGAAAGCATTAGAGACAGTGTATAATATTTTCGCAACTGTATTTATTCTATTTTGGTCATGTCAATCATTGTCATCACAGCGACCGTCATTATGGCTGCCGGCGTGTCAGCTACCGGAACTTACATTATGTCATTTCTGACAGTGTGTACGTCCCCTAGCCTTGGCTGCGACAGATGCAAAACTAAAACAATGAATTATGTAAAAATACAAGACTTGAGAAAAAAATATTTGGTATGTAAAAATGTATAATTTGCGAAATATATTTAGTGTTACCAATATACGGTTTGGACGGTACTGGACTCGTAGAAACCGTGGAAGAGTTAGGTTGGTCACATAAAGTATAATGACATAATTTGCTACATGAAAAATGACCACTTTTAGTTCCAAAATTAAGCAAACAATCCCTTAATAAAAATAGTTTTTTTTTCAATTCATTTTTTATACTTAAAGTGGCAGATAAGCGTACGGCCCACCAGGTGGATTGGTGGTCACCGTAGCTTGTGAACGTTTGCAACACCAGAGGCGCCACACTCGCGCTGCCGACCCTGCAAGGACCTTCCAAGACCACGTTTGAAGAACTCTATACCGCAGCCGTTTTTTGAAAATCGAGGATATCTTTCTGACTAGAATACGTTAAAATATAGTCGAAAAGGTTTTAAACGTCACTTAGTTATTGCCACCCTTCATAATCATATTAATTGATTGGTGTAAGATAAGCATTGACACCATGTTGTGACGTCACTAGGCTGTAATGGCGTTCAAGCGACTGAAAGGGGTGGTGACAGCTGCCGTATTGAGTTGCGTTTAACTTTGGTTCGAGATTCTACTGGGTATCATGATATAATATTAATATGTGAAGCCAAATATTTGTACCGCATTTTAAGAAAGTTGCAGGAACGGATGTGAAATGTGATACAAGTTTTTACGGAGAAGGAGTAAAGCAGTTTTTAATGATTTAGTGTGGAACTTTCACGGTCTCTTGTAATAAAAATGAATAACCAGAATATATAGGATTCCACCTGCTATTGTACCTATAATTTATTATTATTATGCCATGGTTGGTCTTGAGAGTTTTTTTTACGTGAGAAAAATTCCCACGGACTTCTATTTCTACCGACTAAAAAAACCTCAGGCATATTGCCTAACAGCCTACGGTTGGAAGCCCTGGGTTAGCCCTCGGAAGGATACCCCAGGACTGGTGGTCTTGAGGGTATTAAGAATGCCAGAAGGCTTTAGACTCCTTATCACACAGATATCCGCACAAGTGAGTTTTCTGAAAATCTCTTAAATTTAATTCCCTGCTCCCCTTTTAGAACCCGAACATCGTGTGCCAGGCAGAGGTGCTGTTCGGTATAGTAAGGAAAATCTTCGCCAGAACCTAGAGATTTAAAATATTATTTCTCTGTTGAACTATAAAACTTGTAACTTTGTGCTAGTGCATGTGTTTTCTGCTAGTATATTAAGTAAACAGAATAAACTTAAGTTTACTTTTTTAATCTATTGACGGCGTACAGAATTTTAAAAATCTATTACAATTTTTCATCCAACGGAAGATTGAAAAGTCTAGTACCTAGGAAAACCGATATTACTTCCTCACACCAGTTACCACCATTTTGTTTTCTTTATAGTAATGTTATCGACTAGTCTATGTTTCGTGGTTTCACTTGCGTAGTTCCAGTTCGATTTCGGGAATAAAAAATAGCCTACGTCCCCCAGGGATTAGTGTAGTTTCCCAACGAATTTATCAAATTGGTTTAGTTATTTCGAAGCCAATTCTATTTTTTATACCACCAAACTGGTAGACAAGCATACGGCCCCACTAGATATACCGGTGGTCACCGCAGACTATGGACGTTTGCAACACCAGAGGCGCCACAATCGCGCTGCCGACCGTGTAAAAACCTTCTTAGTCCCCTTTTGAAGAACCCGAAACTGTAGGCGTTTGAGAAAACCGAGGCAGGAAGATCATTCCACAACCTAAGAGTACGCGGAAGAAAGCCTCTATCCTCTAGCTCTAGTAAACAAAGGTATATAATAAACCGAGCCTCAAAAGTTTTTATCGGCCACGGCATTTAGCCTCTCATTTAATAACTAAGCCACGCGAAAATGAAATAGCCTCTAATATACTAATTCGTCCTCTTTGAAACGTCACCTAATCATTCCAATATAAGCATCAAATAAAGATCAACAATTATTTTAACTTGTCGTCCATAATAATATATTAACACCTAATTTACTAATTCAGCCACATATTTTACATGTAATCACCGTTTTATATTTTACAGCTTCAAAACAAGAGCCTCAAAAAATTATAATTTAAGCCTCCACAGACAAAATCAGTTTTTATAACTTAGCGTGTAAAATAAATATATCATATTCTTTTTTCGTGAAAATAGCCACTGCAAGATTTGACGCGAGTGCAAAGGACGACAGCGACCGGCCATTAGCGTCAATCAGAGACCGCTATTTGATATCACTTTGTAACTAAAGACAGATTACGCTTACCGAACAAGAAAGTGAGGTCAAGAAAGCAAATACTAAACTCAAAATTGAGTAAATTATAGACTCTCTAGAAGTGAATATCGTGAATGTCGTCATAAATTTACGATTAATGAGAAATTACTCGTTACTCACATTTGGGTTTAGTAGTTGCTAGTTACCGACCGAACTTTCGGTTTCGGTTTCGGCCAGTTTCGGCCAAAAATTCGAGTTTCGGCCGCAGTTTCGGTTTCGGACAAAATGGGCCGAAACTCACGTGTTCATGAATTTTGATTGCCTGGTTCTACTTGTGACGTGGTTGGGGTCAGCCCAAGCAGTTAATATGTTACTAACCAAAGATTTACAGATTTACAAAGGACTTCCAATCAATAGTTATAATAATATAATTTCAACGGAATCCTAAAAAGGTGATCTAGGACATTACATAACCCTATTACCCCTTTGTTGTCGGTTTCATTGACTTCGTTGGTCGTCTGCCTGTCTGTCAGCTGGCTGTAACTCATGCACCGTGATAGTTAGACAGTTTTTTTTTTACAGATGATGTATTTCTGTTGCCGCTATAGTAACAAATAATAAAAATAGACAAATTAATAACATTTAAGGGGACCTCCCATACAACATACGTGAATTTAACCGCTTTTCTTGTACGGAACCCTACGTGCGCTAGTCCGACTCACTGTTGTCCAGTTTTAGTTATATACTTCTAGAATGTAACCAAAACCAGCCAAGAGCTAGTAGCAGGGCACCGTGTGATTTTAGTCGATAGGAGTTCGCAATAGCATTTATGAGTAGTTAATTCCACACATAAAAAAGACACTCATCTTTAGGTGGAAATATTTCTAAAATGAACACTTGAGAAGATTTATACCGTTGATTGATGGCACTTAGTGGAACTTGCTGCACCAATTGGAAAAATAACCGGCTAAGTGCGAGTCGAACTCTCGCACGGAGGGGTTAAAGCGGCACCGTATAAACGAGAGATGAGGCCTAGCCGTCTGTCTATTAGTCACGAGGTTGTATCGCTGGAACCGTGCCAAATAGAGGCCTAAAAGTTTTCACTATACAGTTAGTCCTACCGACTAAAAACCACGCGTATCCTACCTAACAGCCTACGGTTAGGAGCACCGAGTATGCCCTCGGAATGATGCATACTGCGTCCGCGACTTTGGGGGTTTGTTCAGTTGTCATCCCGCTTCTTGAAGGGGGCGTGCATGAATCTCTCACGTCATGCTATCGTCTAAGGCCTGCTTCTGTAAGGACGGTGAGCAGCCCCGTCACCATCCTCAGGTCCCCGGTCATGGAGGCTGATAGTATAGGGCGCCACCGCAGACTGTGGAACTCGGGAGGGAGAGTTCTCTCTAGTTTCCTCCCCACCGCCTCTTTCACGAGCATCACCTGCTCACAGGAAGAGGCCTATGGTCCCGCTCCAGCGCCTCCTTGCGCCATTTAAACAATGACGCAAGCTGGCCTCGCTTTCTCGCTTCCAGGTCCCAATAGAGGGATTCCAGTTAGAAGACATGCCGCCTCAACTGAGATGCGGTATCCCCTTATCACCCTGACAGCCGTCGCCTTCTGCGGGCTAACCAATCTAGCGCATTGCAGGCCATCAGGATCTCCGTTCATACGGGGGCCCCGTATAGGGCCATGCTCCGCACGATCCTAGGGTACAGTCTCCTGCAGGGAGCGTTGGGCCTCCTGATATTGGGCAACAACCACGAGAGTGCGGCTGATGCCCCCCGCCCTCAGCTATGGGACCAAACTTCGGAAGTGGTATCCGAAGTTCCATCGGCTATCGAGTACGAGCCCCAGATACGTCATCGAGAGCTTGATGCCGATGCTGACGCCCCCTATATGTAAGCTGGATCCCGCAGGTGGCCTTTAGGGCTGCGTCTTGGGTTGCTCCTCGCGCTGTAATGAGGGTGTCGTCGTAACACGTTACGCCGACACCTCTGAGCAACGGACCACGCACCACCCAATCATAACCGATGTTCCACAGAAGCAGTCCTAAGACCGATCCCTGTGGAACACCGAACGACACAGCTCGCCGAGCCTGCCCTAGCCAGCTCGGGTAAGTTATGGCACTCTCGGAAAGATAGGCCCCGACAATTCGACGGAGTTATGGAGGCATTCCATGGTAAATAAGCGCCTCCCAAACGCAGCTCCAGGGCAAGGTGTTGAAAGCGTTGGCGATTTCAAGAGACACTGACACTGCCACACCAAGCTCACCCTGTTCTGTTGCCGCTTTAACATAAAATACCTACTAAAATCAGAAAAAAGCATCCACCCAACAAACGTAATTTTTGTAACCAATTTTTGGAACATAACACTCTGTGCGGGAATCCGACTCGCACTTAGCTGGTTTTTTTTTCAATGTGAACACGTGAGTTTCGGTTTTGGTTTCGGTTTCGGCTGGAAAACCAGTTTCGGTCGGACTCTAGTATTTGCATTCTAGCTTACTTTGGGATCAGATAGCGTTGTGTGAAATGTCCGTGAGTATTTATTTATTTATTTATTTATTCTTGGTCTCACTTTTTTGTTTGGTATCTGTCTTTAGTTCTATAATCTGTATTACATGTGTAGACGACGCGTTTATTCATACATTCACAGTGTCACTCGCGCCCATAGACTACTTTCCTTCGATATGCTTGTTTGGTACTTTAGTAGTAAAATCCTATTATATGCAACTTAGAGTAAGACCTTAATGTGTATTCGGTGCATTGTAGTGTGTGTAAATAAATACGCTGCGGGAGTAAGCGTGTGTGTGTGCTCGCCGTCACCGATGTACGTACCTACTTACATTTTTCTATACGGCCGGTAGTTGCCGAACGTTTAGTCGACCGATATAAGTGGACACAGACGCACACACATAATTGCATCCCGGAAGTACTTAACCGTATCTACTGTTTTATTTGGGAATTCCTGGAGCCGCCCTGCATCATCTACACAGTGTTTATTTAACGTGTAACGGGAACGATCCCGTGTAAACACTACCCGAATGGTGGCGTAAGGGTTGCACACGGTTCGTAACCTTCACGATATACACTTTTTAATGAAATTAACAATTTATAAATATTCTGAATGATAACTAACTCACTGCAACACAAATACGACTGAAAGCTATGTAAATGTTCGTACGAGTCTATGTTAATTCTATAACACTGTATCGTTATGTTCGGATCAATAACACTGTCTGTAATCCTACGCGCGCGCACCATTTTTAACAAAACACTTGCGTTCAGCGATGTTACGTTAGTGTTTGTGACAATGTTGATAACCGTAATAAAGTTTTCACTTTCACTGAAATAACGCAACATAACAGTTTCTTTGTAGGTATTTTTATACGGCAGCCACTCCAACCGATTTCCAAAATATGAGTCCTTGGGCGTAGCTGATCTTGACGGCAATTTCGATTGTGCGCTAGAAGAGGTGACTGTGGCTGTTTGCTCCAATTCTTGGGCCAGGGGCTGGACATCCGACGTGCAGGCCACTGCGGGGTGCGCCGACGGCGGAGGTGCCGCGCGCTGTGGCTGTGACCCACTTTTCTCCTGCCATTCTTCCACCTTGTTTGAGGCACCAGCCAGGGAATCGGTTACACTTCTACGAGATTTTTTCGAAGACCCACCTTCAAGTGCAGCAAGTTTAGCTTCCAATCTCTTTTTTATCAAACATTTCTCGATTTCAGCTTCTGCTTCAGCTGCTTCCAGCTCCAGTTGCTTTCTACGTGCCGATAAAGAAGATCTGGTGGAACTTTTCTTAAAACGAACTGATGCTGCACCGGTAATTTCCATTTGCAGGCTACCCTCTCTTTTTGATATCTGGTTGGAAATTTCTTTCAGTTCGTTTTTCGGCACTACTATTTCAGATTGCACTTTACGCGAAAGCACTTCACTGTTCTCTTCATCAGCGGTACGTAACAACGATTCTCGTACGAGAGCTCCACGCGTTTTTACCATCGTGCGCGGCGGTGTGTTGAACATCCCGTTGTGCAGATTTCCGAAATTCTGGACTATCCGGCAGAAGGACCACTGTGTAGATGATGCAGGGCGGCTCCAGGAATTCCCAAATAATACAGTAGATACGGTTAAGTACTTCCGGGATGCAATTATGTGTGTGCGTCTGTGTCCACTTATATCGGTCGACTAAACGTTCGGCAACTACCGGCCGTATAGAAAAATGTAAGTAGGTACGTACATCGGTGACGGCGAGCACACACACACGCTTACTCCCGCAGCGTATTTATTTACACACACTACAATGCACCGAATACACATTAAGGTCTTACTCTAAGTTGCATATAATAGGATTTTACTACTAAAGTACCAAACAAGCATATCGAAGGAAAGTAGTCTATGGGCGCGAGTGACACTGTGAATGTATGAATAAACGCGTCGTCTACAACATGCATAAATAATGTCACCGACCGAAATTTGTATGATGTCTAGGCATTATAGAGAATACCTGAAACTTGCAGGCAAGGCAATGTATGAAATAACGAGAGTATGGAAGGGTTGTTCGCTGCTTGCGAAGGTTAGGTTAGGTTGGAACAGTTACTACTAACGCGTGAAGGCGAGCGAGCGAAGCATGCATGCCGCTGCAGCGGCCGCCGAGCGCCAGATGTATTACAGATAAATTTAATATTTAACATTATGTTACAATTTATAATTCCTCGATAGTTTAGATTTTTGCGGTACTTAGAATTTTATGGTGGCCCAAGACCTATATAGACCTACCCGCGCAACTTCGTTTGCGTCACATGAGAGTGAGAAAGAGAGTGGTATGGTATTAATATTTTAAGGGGCGGTTAACCCGCACAAGTAGGCATTTGGCGCTCCCCTCGCCCCGGGCGCAAGACACACCGCGCGCCGGCAGCGGCAGTCAACTCTCATGCCACAGTATACAGTATAGTAGAAAGAAACAGCATGCTAACTTTGTTTGACGTAGTAAATGCATCTAACTTTATTAAGTGTAGTGATTTATTAGTTTCGTAAATAAAAATAAATGAGTTAATCGTAAATAAATTATGTATATTATACTATTATTTTTAAGCTAAAGAGTTTGTTTGTTTGTTTAGTTGTTCTAACTCTAGAGTCTAAGAGACTGCTAGGTGAATTTCAAGAGTTTCTTAACAGAATGTCCATTTTTGAAAAATACCAAAATATATAACATCACGCTAAGGCGAATAAGAGCTTAGCAGCAACGAAACATTTTTCGACAACTAGGATATTTCATTTCTTTTGAGAGTTTCCGTTGCGTACGTTTGCTACAGTTGCATAAAAAATGTAAATTACATAATAGCTGGTCATAAAAACATCTAAAGTTTTCTAAAGTTGGTATGCTAAGTATGAATCACGGGATCATTGTGCAATCCAAAATGGCCGCCGCGGTGTAATCACAAAATTTCATGATGGGTGTCGTTTAAAGGGTTTTTTGGTATACTGAGTACGAATCACGTACTAATTTTGCAATCCAATATGGACGCCGCGCCGTAATCACAAAATGTCATGATGGGTATCGTTTAAGGGGTTTCTTGGTAAGCTGAGTATGAATCACGTGATAATTTTGCAATCCAATATGGGCGCCGCGCCGTAATCACAAAATTTCATGATGGGTATAGTTTAAGGGGTTTCTTGGTATGCTGAGTACGAATCACGTGATGATATTTCAATCCAAAATGGCGGCCACGGTGTAATCACAAAAATTCATGATGGGTATCGTTTAAAGGGTTTTTTGGTATGCTGAGTACGAATTACGTACTAATTTTGCAATCCAATATGGCCACCGCGCCGTAATCACAAAATTTCATGATGGGTATAGTTTAAGGGAATTCTTGGTATGCTAAGTATGAATCACATGATAATTTTGCAATCCAATATGGCCACCGCGGTGTGATCACAAAATTTCATGATGGGTATAGTTTAAGGGAATTCTTGGTATGCTAAGTATGAATCACATGATAATTTTGCAATCCAATATGGCCACCGCGGTGTGATCACAAAATTTCATGATGGGTATCGTTTAAGGGGTTTTTTGGTATGCTGAGTACGAATCACATGATAATTTTGCAATCCAATATGGGCGCCGCGCCGTAATCACAAAATTTCATGATGGGTATCGTTTAAGGGGTTTCTTGGTATGCTAAGTACGAATCACGTGATAATTTTGCAATCCAAAATGGCGGCCGCGGTGTAATCACAATAATTCTTGATGGGTATCGTTTAAAGGGTTTTTTGGTATGCTGAGTACGAATTACGTACTAATTTTGCAATCCAATATGGCCACCGCGCCGTAATCACACAATTTCATGATGGGTATAGTTGAAGGGAATTCTTGGTATGCTAAGTATGAATCACATGATAATTTTGCAATCCAATATGGGCGCCGCGCCGTAATCACAAAATTTCATGATGGGTATCGTTTAAAGGGTTTTTGGTATGCTGAGTACGAATTACGTGATAATTTTGCAATACAATATGGCCGCCGCGCCGTAATCACAAAATATCATGGTGGGTATCGTTTAAGGGGTTTTTTGGTATGCTGAGTACGAATAACATGATCATTTTGGAATTCAATTTGGCCGCCTAAGCTATTTAGGCCCACTTGCGCGAAGAGTCGAGTTAAATATATAAATATAGAGTTAGTAAGCTCTGAGTTAAATAAATAACTTCTTAACTCTGACCACGTCTTGCACAATTGCAAATTGGCACGCGGTTAACTAACTCACAGTAAACCGAACAAGTTTTTTTAGTCTGTGTCGTTCCATGCAATCCAACCACACACAAATGTTAGAACGAAGAATGGAACATGTGTCTCTATCTCTTTTACACTACAGTCTGCTACGTATGATTTACGATACTACCATCATAAAATTTTCTGATTACGGCGCGGCGGGCATATTGGATTGCAAAATTATCACGTGATTCGTACTCAGCATACCAAAAAACCCCTTAAACGATACCCATCATGAAATTTTGTGATTATGGCACGGCGGCCATATTGGATTGCAAAATTATCGCGTGATTCGTACTCAGCATACCAAAAAACCCCTTAAACGATACCCATCATGAAATTTTGTGATTACGGCGCGGCGGTCATCTTGTATTGCAAAATTAGTACGCGATTCGTACTCAGCATACCAAAAAACCCCTTAAACGATACCCATCATAAAATTTTCTGATTACGGCGCGGCGGTCATCTTGTATTGCAAAATTAGTACGCGATTCGTACTCAGCATACCAAAAAACCCCTTAAACGATACCCATCATGAAATTTTGTGATTATGGCACGGCGGCCATATTGGATTGCAAAATTATCACGTGATTCGTACTCAGCATACCAAAAAACCCCTTAAACGATACCCATCATGAAATTTTGTGATTATGGCACGGCGGCCATATTGGATTGCAAAATTATCACGTGATTCGTACTCAGCATACCAAAAAACCCCTTAAACGATACCCATCATGAAATTTTGTGATTACGGCGCGGCGGCCATCTTGTATTGCAAAATTAGTACGCGATTCGTACTCAGCATACCAAAAAACCCCTTAAACGATACCCATCATGAAATTTTGTGATTAAGGCGCGGCGGCTATATTCGATTGCAAAAATATCACGTGATTCGTACTCGGCATACCAAAAAACCCCTTAAACGATACCCATCATGAAATTTTGCGATTACGGCGCGGCGACCATATTGGATTGCAAAATTATCACGTACTTCGTACTCAGCATACCAAAAAACCCCTTAAACGATACCCATCATGAAATTTTGTGATTACGGCGTGGCCGCCATGTTGGATTGCGAAATTATCATGTAATTCGTAGACATTTTAATGCATTAGGTAGCTGGTTACCATGTCGTGAAAACACTTAAAAAGTAAAAGATCACCCCATTTTTACCATGAGTCGCGTATGTATTTGTAACGGTTAATCTAATTACATTTTGCCCATTACTGATATTTTTATACTGTGGCGCGATTTCAACGTAATTTGGCATAATAATTACGAAATAGTTGCGAAAAAAACTGACACAGGTCCTGCCTCCACAAGCGCCAGGGCGAGACTGATCGGCCGTCAGCGGCGCAATTCTATTGCGTTTGGTAGATATTCGTACATGATAACTATGTAAATAGTTGTTTATAGAAAAACGCTCGGTAAATGTGTATAAAAACTTAATACCTTTAATTGAGTGCAAAAAAAATATATAAAATGTTAATAGTTTAGCCACAGTATTGAAAAAACTTTTCTGAGAGAGTCAACTTTGGGATTTTTTTCTATCTAGTGAAATTTATTGCATCGTGTAACGGGCTCGGAATATGTTTAGCTTATATCCTTAACTATTATATATATATTTTTCAGATTTAAAAACCCTTTACTTTTTGACTAGGATTGTTTCAAAAAACTCAAAATCTGACCCACGCGGCCTTAAGTGGGTAATATAATCCCGTCGCATTTACTCTCGTCGCGTGTCTTAGGTAGGTATATTTATTAAAAAGGTGTGGTAGATTTTAATATTTAAAGTGATATAATTTTTCCTGTCACGTCGCTTATATTCATTACCATTAGAGTTGAACCGCACAACTTTGTTAAAGTGATATAATGTTTCCCGTCGCATTTATTTTTGTCCGTTTTTGGTATGGAACTCATCGTGTGCGAGTCCGACTCTCACTTGGCCGCTATTATCTTTCAGTTGACTGGCTACTGCTGCAGAAAACCTTTACTCCCGACGCGTCGAGTTGAGTCGTTCATATTTTAAAAATTATTATTAACGTTATTGTAAATGAACCTTAAAAGATAGGCATATGCTGTTCAGAACTTTTTTTGTAACTTTTTAAGATGAAACATTTTATAGTACACCATTTTTACGAAACTTTAACCATTTACGCAACGTACGCAATAAAAGCTCTCAAAAGAAATCATTTTTCCCCGTTCTTAAAACATTATTCATGTCTGCTCCGCTCCTATTTGTCTTAGCGTGATGTTAAATAGCCGTTAGCCATCCTCAATCATCCTCATCCAACTACCAGCTCTATCTCATTCAAACTAATTTTCGTTGGTAGTTCTTATGGCAATGAACATCATATATTTTTTTAAGATTTATCATTCTCTTAGTTTAGAAGTTAGAGGGGGGGGGACACACATTTTTCCACTTTGGAAGTGTCTCTTGCGCAAACTATTCACTTAAGAAAAAAATGATGTTAAAAACCTCCATAGCATTTTTGAAGACCTATCTATAGATACCCCACACGTATGGGTTTGTAGAAAAAAAATTTAGAGTTTCAGTTCTGAGTATGGGGACCCCCAAAATTTACTGCTTTTTTTTCTAGTTTTATATAAGAATCTTAATGCGGTTCACAGAATACATCTAGCTACCAAGTTTCAATAGCATAGACCTTATAGTTTCGGAGAAAAGTGGCTGTGACACACGGACGGACAGACAGACGGACAGACAGACAGACAGACAGACAGACATGACGAATCTATAAGGGTTCCGTTTTTGCCATTTGGCTACGAAACCCTAAACACAAAGTTCTGGGCAGTATGACTGAATAGCCTTAGCCTCAATCGAAAACAAAGAATGACAATTACACTAACGTTAAAACAAAATAGCAATTAAACTAAAACAACAACAACGTGAACTACACATTTGACATCGATCTAAGCGGGCAGAAGTGCAGTGATTAAAAACCTTTGAATAATTGATATTTCATAATAATTCAAATATTTACTATTCCTCCCATCAATAATAAGCTATGTTAAATCACAAAACCATTCAACTACACGGTCCAATCTCAAACACAGTATGCACCCACAAATCCCGAAAGTATCCATCAACGCCAATGCAAGAAGCTGGACTTTTGGATGCCCCGACTCAACGGCTGACTGACTCAGGTTAAAACAGGCGGAACAGAGACAGATATTTTCTGGTAACACACGAGCTTCTCATGAGCTCAGTTGGTTCACCATGTATATCCTTTTTATGTGTCTAATGAATGTTCTTTTTGATTTTTGTCCATTTCCACCAGATTGTGACACCCCACACAGTTGGCTGAACGTGCCTTGCAAAGCAAGGAAACTCTCGCAAATCAAATGTTACAAAGTGGTCACCCATCCGAGCACCAGCAATAGCTTTAGTTGCCTACTGCAGTGATCGTTTACAAAAGACTGAGTTAGTGGCTACAAGTAGTGATCCTAGCTATTTAGGTAATATTAGTGGCCATAATTTGCGTTTTGGTGGCAATTTTACTTAACTTGGATGATCCATTAATGTTGGACGAGTTACATTTTAAACATGCTGAATTAGGAAATTAGAAGCTATGATATTAATAAATTATGCCCATTTTGATGCCATTTTTTGGTATTTTAGAAGCTTACAGTTTGAATGCATGTTACAAAATTAGATGCTTAAAAATAATCACGATGCTGAATTATATTAACAGTGGCTAATAGAGAATTTAACTGGTGGCTATAATCTATAAATTCTGACGCTCATTAATTGTGGCTGACTTATTAATTTAGGGGGCAAAGTATTTTTCCGGAGGCTAAAAATGCTATTAATAAGTATTCTTGACAAATAAATTTGGGGTTTTTACGAATACTATCCGGAAATTTGATTTTCACGCTAATGTTCAGAGGCTTTTATCGAAATCTAAAAATGTATAATTATACCTACCTAAGAATCGCCATCATTTGCTCACAATTATATATTACTATGGTATTATCATTGTAAAAATTTTTTCAAGAAAAAATACAACCGACTTCCAAGAAATCCTGAAAACTAAAATTTCCTTAGCACAAAGTAATATATAGTTGATTTGTCAGATTTTATTCAATATAATATTGAAGTCAGCGCCAAGTAAACTCATAGGTTTAGGGAGGTATTATTCATGGCACCAACTTCAATATTATATTGAATTAGTAGTAGTTTTAGTTTTCAGGATTTCTTGGAAGTCGGTTGTATTTTTTATTGAAATTTTTTTTTTCATTATTTTAAGTGACAGTGAAAAATATATCTATCTAGGTAAAAGTTCTCATCAATACAAATTAATCAAGCCCCAACACAAGGTAGCTGCTGTAAATCGTTAAGGAATTCCCTCGAATCTCTTTTGGTTCCATCATCAGATCGACTCCAGACCTTTATTAATGGTAGTACATTAAAGCACTGAATTAAAAAGTTAACAAATGCACTAGTTGTGCCTATAATTTTCGGTGGTTGCCCTCGTTTTTTTCCAGGATCCCATCATCAGATCCTAACCTGGTTATAATGGGACCACCTCAGAAGTAAACCCTCTTCAACAAAAAAATTGAAATCCGTCTATAAAATACGGTGAACATACATAAAACATTGAGACCTTTCTTTTTTTTTTGAAGTTGGATCTATCAATCTAGGTGTAAAGTGCTCATCAATACAAATCAATCAAGCCCAAATACAAGATAACTGCTGTAAATTGTTTAGGAATGCCCTCGACAGTCTTTCGACTCTATCATCAGATCGACGCCATACCTTCATTAAAGTGTAGAACATTAAAGCACTTAATTAAAAAGTTAACAAGCACACTAGTTGTCCCTACAATCTTCGGTGGTTGCTCTCGTTTTCTCCTAGATCCCTTCATCAGATCCTGACCTGGTGAAAATGGGACCACCTCAGAAGTAACACCTATACAACAAAAAAAAAATTTTGAAATCCGTCTATAATTGACGGAATTATCGCTTGACATACATAAAAAAAAATACATACAGACGAATTGAGAACCTCCTCCTTTTTTGAAGTCGGTTAAAAAGAAGGTCGTTTAATTAGCACCCGTAAACAAACAAACAATTAAAATTTCCTCTATATAATATTATTATAGACTAGCTGACCCGCGCAACTTCGTTTGCGTCTCATAAGAGAGAGAGAGAGAGACAGAGAGAAAGAGCGCTATTATTTTGATATCATGTTTCCCGTCATTTACCCCCGTTGCGTTTACTCCCGTCGCATCGCTACTATTCATTATTTTAGAAATAATTAACGTTACTGTGATCGAAAACCTCCCAAAAACGCGAGATAGCACCCAAACCCACTTAGGTGAGGCCATAGTGGTAGCCGTAGGTCTGTTGGAAGTTCTGGGTTGACTACCGAGGGCTTTCCCGGGGCTCCCAACCGTAGGCTGTTAAGCAGGATACGTGTGGCTTTTAGTCTTTAAGAGTCCGGCATAGCATAGTAGGAATTTCCTCACTTTAAAAAAAATGTAACTGTGAGCAAACCTTAAAAGATAAATAAATAAATAGGTATTGTGTTTTTGAACTTTTTAAGAGGAACAATTTTGTAATCAATTATTTTTATGTAACTTCAACCATTTCACTACCTTCAGAGGCGCAACGGATACTCTAACGATAAAATGTTTTCCGTTTTCGAAACATTTCTCATTGCTGCACCGCTCCTATTAATCTTAGCATCATGTTATGTAGCCTTAAGCCAATCTCAATAAATTTACCTACTTACTATCGAACAGTTAAAGAGTTTTTGAAACCCTACCAGTAGTTTCAGTAAGGCTTGCCTTGGTATGATGTGATCATGGTCCCCTTGCAGCGTGTGTCCAGTCCAGCTACACTTCCGACGTTTGATCTGTTGGTGGATAGGGGTCTCACTGCAGCGTTCCAATAGGCTTACGTTGGTGATTTTCTCGGGCCCGTATATACCGAGGATCCGTTGAAGGCAGCGGTTGACGAATACTTGTAGCCGGTAGCTGGTGCGAAATGCTTTTAGTGACCTTCCATGCCTCGCATCCGTATAGCAGTTAGCAGTACAGTTTTAACGTTTACTTTGTTTTGAGTTTCACTCTTCGAGTCCATTTCGCGACTACCTACGGGGCGCAGTTGTGTGAAGGTTGTTCTAGCTTTGGCGAATCTCGAAATGATGTAGGGTACTCTTCTATTCCATCAGTTTCTGACACGACATTCCAGAGGTACGTGAATTAGTGCCTCCACCACATCTCCTGCGTCTGTCGATTTTATTTTCAGTCCAGCCATTCGCTGCCTCATCCCGCACGTTGTCCTGCAGACATGCATGACGGCGTGTGTGTTCCTCAGCAGGCACAGGTCAACGACGTCATTTAAAACCTCCAGGATATCAGGATAGTCCCCATTCTATGCCGCGCCGCTTGTTCTTTGCGGTATTCAGCATTATACCATCTATTTTCTATGGATGGTTGTTAACTATTCTGTTATCTTCATAACGATCCTCTAAGGCAGGTACAGTACGTATTTTCGAAACAGTTTGTGAACTCTATGTTTAATTTCTTTTTCAGAATATTGATGACATTTGATTGATGTCATTTTATACACGACGTCTACTACATTGATACATGTAATAAAATTCTAACACGCCGGTGTTTGTATGTAAATTGTTAATACTGAGGAAAATTCTATACTGAGGAATAGCTTTAATCATTAAGCTCTATTTTGACTAAGCAAACAGGGCAGATTCACATGCTACTTGATGAGTATGATTAAATAACACCTCTAATTTCATAGACCGTATGTGACGTAAACAAAGTTGCGAGGGTCAGCTAGTTAAAAGATAAAACAATAGGTTTCTTCTTACCTACTTAAAAACTATTTTTACGAATTTTATGGTAATAATAGATATTCTTTGAAATGAGCATTTATGGTATTGTTGTGACTTTTATGACACGTTTAAAGTACATAGGCATGGGATAGATGGCGCTCGCGGCTACGTCAGCGTAAAATTTTACTTCCTGCTTCCCATGGGAACGTACTCCCGGGATAAAATGTAGCCTATGTGTTATTCCAGACTATAATATATCTCTGTACCAAATTTCAGCCCGATCTGTTCAGCCGTTTGAGCGTGAAAGAGTAACAAACATCCACACTCACAAACATTCGCATTTATAATATTAGTAAGATTGTAATATGAGTGAACATAGTGCGCAAATCTGTTTCACTTAGAGAGGTATCTGCCTGGACATCATTATCATCATTATATTATAATAATTATTACAATAAAAGGTAAAAACGGGTGTCTATTATTGAGAGTTTGTTGTCCGTCTGTCTATCTAGATCTCCGGGTTAGACTAGACCAGAGCTAGTATCTCAATAACCGTGATAGTTGGACGGTTGAAACTGTCACAGATTATGTGTATTTTGGTTGAAAATAACAAAATACTGAAAATAGAAAAGAAACGTTTATCTGGCAGAGGACTCTTATACAACAAACTTTTTTGCCGTTTTTCGGAGGAACCCTTCGTACGCGAGTGCGTGTAGCACTTTTTGCAGGATTTGTCTTCTGATGTTAAACACTCCTAGGAACCAATTATAAAATTTATATAAGTTTTCTTCTACGAAGTCTTGAACCCAAACATTTTCCTTTAAAAATCACAATGTCATTGTGCACTTAGAACATTGTCATAGTAACGACGGTACTCGCTGGAGGCAGTGAACGCTGCAGAATAACAAATAGCTCTCAGACCACCTTTTACAATTTTTAAGAATATAGTACTGAGATTTTATTTTGTTAAGAGCTTAATATTTTACACTAAAAGGTGTTTGGAATGCGTAAGTGCTGTTTGGTCAAGCTGTAGTTAATATTATACTTAGTTGATAAGGTCTCCTTACAGACGTGTAGAGAGTAGCGAAACATTTTAAATCTATTTGTGAAACTATAAACTAAATTTATAGGCACTAGTTAAAAGACACAATATTAAAGGACAAAGAAGATTTTATGAAACCCAGTAAAGTAATACCCTTTGTTCAAGGCTAGCAACGTTTCAAACCTGGGTAATTTCAGATCTACTTCACTTTCAGCAAGATAGTTGAAGACTACTACTAGAGCAGATGCTGACTTATTTTGGAAATCACAAATTATTTCATAAACTTTAATTTGACTTCAATAAAGGACATTCGAAAACCGATGTTGGTGTATCTTCTTCGTTCTTGGTGGGATCAATCAATGATCCTCGCTATTGAGACAATTTGATTGGATCGATTGCATTGCAACCATATAATAGACGTTTTAATATGACTTGTAAAATTCTCTTTAATATTCAAAAATCTTTAGATACAGTTTTACTTACTTTGAAAATAAAGTAATATTTCCTTCGAACAAAACTTGCCATATTAAGGGTACTTTACCTCCCAACTACCGTCTTTAAATTCCACTCTGTATAGCTTGAAAATCGTTTCTAAAAGTTTCCTCATATTGGATCACATTTTTATGAAGGTACTTTATGTAAAAAGTACGGAGAAGGTACTCAAACTTGGACAGTGACTTTATTTATATAACATACCTGTTGCGAAGATAACGGCTCCAGAAGCAATTCTGGAACAAAAATATTAAAGTTAGTAAGTACTATCGTCAACCTGAAGAGGAAGTCTTTATGTTCCAATAGAAATAATATATCTAAGCTAGGCACATATATATTAGACTGAGGCCGTATTTGCGGTTACTTCGGGGGGTTTCCAAACTCATAATGGCAGAACCAGCGAAACTATAGACAAAGATAATATAATAGTATTACATACAGATCGGCAACTCCCTGTCGCACTATAGCTGTCAGTAGAGTTTACGTGCGCGTTGACGTACAATTTGCTTACATTTTATTGATCACACGCACACATTCAAGCTGGAGTTTCCGCCCGTGCTATAGACTCGGTTTTTGTGGTAAGAAACAACCGCCCGCGGTAACCGCAAATGCGGCCTCAGCTTTTGGTTGGATTCTAAGTATAAAATGCATATTTTAACTCTTTGGTGCATGTAATACGAGTGGCGCATGACTTTTTTATTTTGATAATGGTATATAAGTAAGACTGTCCATTTCTCCCTTTACTCTGGTGGGGTTACAGCTTTGGGTGAACGACTTTTATGCAAAGAATACCTACTTGTGGAATAAAATTTAGCCATGCGCTATTAAGGAAAATTATTCTAGTAAGCCAGGTTTGCCTAAAAGACTAAGAAATCCATCTATAACTGCTTCATTTTTCCCAAACACCTAAAGTATGGGGTTCTTCAAAAGGGGTAATTAGAAAGCTTTTACAGGGTCGACACCGCGAGTGTAGCACCTCTGTTGTTGCAAACGTCCATAGTCTATAATGACCATTGCTTAGTGAACCGTATGATTATCTGAAACCGTAGTGGTATAAAGAAACTACTCATAAACTTCGCTCTGACTTTAGTATGTCATAAAATTGGCACCATTCGATGAATAAGGATGTAAATGTTACAAATCAACTTTACACGGTCATAAAATTTCATTAAATTAACTTCTCTGTCATTTATTTGAATTTAGTTCTTTATGTATGGTAGTCATCGATATACAAAATAATGGTAGTGCAATAAAAACGAATTGACGTAATTTGATTTATAACTTTATTGCGTTAATAGTCAAACTCTTATCACTTGTAAGGTCAAGAAAACGGAAAGAGAATATAAAAGGGTGCTAATTAAACGACCTTCTTTTTAACAGCATTTTTAGTCCTGAAACGGACTCGCTTGTCCGTTTGACACGGGAACATGGGACAGATTTTCGGGCATAAATGCTTTTATTTATTATTATGTGTTACGGTCTGCAGTCTTTATAATCAGATATTCTATACAATATCTGCATTCTAAAGCTGTCTACACACCAAAGCCGCCGGCCCGGCGGCAGGACCCGCCGGATAAGTCCGGCGGCCTCATTTTGAAGCTGTCTACACACCAAAGCCGCCGCCGGCCTTACCCGGCGGCTTTGGTGTGTAGACAGCTTAAGGAATACTTGCCCCAGACTCCAGATGCCCCTTTGAAGCAATTTAAGAAATGTTTTGATTAAGTATATGATTGTTCATACTTTGTCTAGTACTGTACAAATTTCCTAGGGATTGCATAGAATACCTGCTGGTCCACCGGTAATGAGTAAAATAATTAGGTCTTGGGTCACCATAAAATTATAAGTACCGCAAAATTATAAACTGTCGAGGAATTATAAATTGTAACATATTGTAAAATATTAAATTTAAACCACTAATTTAACCTAATGTTGTGATTTTTCTAAAACCATTCAGTTTTAAGTAGTAATAAGTTATTTTTGTGATGTCAACACCGCCTCATAGTAGAATGATTAGCCTGTACATAAAACATTAATTGATTATTCGAAAATAGTGGGTAGTTGATTTGACATAAAAATGTTCACTATGAGGTGGGAGTTGTTGAGAGGCGATAAAAAGTGAATATTCTGGAAACAGAACACATTCTGTTTCCTGATCGAGTTCAGTAAAGTGCTAATTAGTTAAAGTAGAATATTTGTATTAATTAATAGTTAGTACTTAGTTGTGCAAGTAGTAGTTAAATTGTGAAAATAAAAATGTAAAGAATCTACAATCATAGGATTATTATTTCGTAATACCATTAAGTGGAATGTAGGAGTAGTATCTATTATTATACGAAGAACAGAAGAATAAATAGCTATGTAAAGGATATTGGAGTATCATAGCTCATCAAGTCAGAAGTGGTAACCTGCGAGCCGAGCCGTGACAAGTTAATACTGTAAGTAAAAGTTTATTCGAATTCTAATCATGGTTCGTGATTATTCCTATTAGCGTGTATTATTATTCGTAGCAACTTCTACTGTAGTCAAGAAGGTATTTGACTTTTAACGAATTGCTGCAAACTGGGGTTACATAACTCTATTGACTGCGGTGTCCATTTAACAACGTTTTTTTTATCTCCGGTAAGGGTTATAGGAAATATTCTCTACCGGAACGGTGAATACATTTGTTTTAGATTGAACACAGAAATGTGACAAAGGTCCTTATCGTTTTATTGTAGTTGCATAGAGCTATATTTTTATTGTGGTAATACCCACTATTATGCCCATATGTACCTATTAGTTACCTTGAAACAAACGTAGGTACATATTTAAGTTACAAAGCCACTTCTCAAGGGCTAGGCTTCATTTTAATTCGTGGATCCTCAGTTAATAAGACGTCCTATTAGAAATGTTGGACATAACTACAATTAGTTATTTTAATTTATTTTGTGAATACCCTCTACCGGTACGGTAAATAAATTTATCTTTAGATAGGATAAATAAATGTGACCAAATACGATAGGTACGCACCGTTCTTATTGCAGTTACATAGATCAATTATATGTATTATATTTTGTGTTAAGACCGACTAGACTAGCAGTCTTTGCTATTTATTTTTAAAAAGTATGTGGTTAAGATACTTAACGACTTCTCAAGGGCAAAGACTGTACTTAGTGCGTGGATCTCCAATCAACGAGACGTACTATGACAAATTTAGACATTATTTTATTAATTTAAGTATGAATGCTGCTGTGCAACCCTGAGCGTTGCAAGTGATTGTATAACCATGCAGGTATTATCTGTGTTAGTCCCATAGCCGTGCAAGGTGTGTTGTTTGCAGCCATTCAGGCGAGCTGTTATATGAAACCATGCAGGTATGTTGAGACTCAGTTCCATTAGTCGTGCAGGTGTGCTGTTTGCCGCCATGTGGCTGCGCTGTAGAAGCACAACCATGCAGATATGATGTGAGTTATTTCCATAGCCGTGCAGGTGTACTGCTTGCAGTCATGTAGGTGCGCTGTGAAAGGGCAACCATGCAGGTATGATGTAAGTTAGTGCCATAGCCGTGCAGGTGTGCTGTCTGCAGCCATGTAAGTGCGCTGTAGAAGCGCAACCATGCAGGTATGATGTGAGTTATTTCCATAGCCGTGCAGGTGTGCTGTTTACTGCCATGTAGGTGTGCTGTAGAAGCGCAACCATGCAGGTATGATGTGAGTTATTTCCATAGCCGTGCAGGTGTGCTGTCTACAGTCGTGTAGGTGTGCTGTGGAAGCGCAACCATGCAGGTATGATGTGAGTTATTTCCATAGCCGTGCAGGTGTGCTGTCTACAGTCGTGTAGGTGTGCTGTAGAAGCGCAACCATGCAGGTATGATGTGAGTTATTTCCATAGCCGTGCAGGTGTGCTGTTCACAGCCGTGTAGGCGTGCTGTAGAAGCGCAACCATGCAGGTATGATGTGAGTTATTTCCATAGCCGTGCAGGTGTGCTGTCTACAGTCGTGTAGGTGTGCTGTAGAAGCGCAACCATGCAGGTATGATGTGAGTTATTTCCATAGCCGTGCAGGTGTGCTGTCTACAGTCGTGTAGGTGTGCTGTAGAAGCGCAACCATGCAGGTATGATGTGAGTTATTTCCATAGCCGTGCAGGTGTGCTGTCTACAGTCGTGTAGGTGTGCTGTAGAAGCGCAACCATGCAGGTATGATGTGAGTTATTTCCATAGCCGTGCAGGTGTGCTGTCTACAGTCGTGTAGGTGTGCTGTAGAAGCGCAACCATGCAGGTATGATGTGAGTTATTTCCATAGCCGTGCAGGTGTGCTGTCTACAGTCATGTAGGTGCGCTGTAGAAGTGCAACCATGCAGGTATGATGTGAGTTATTTAAATAGCCGTGCAGGTGTGCTGTCTGCAGTCATGTAGGTGAGCTGTAAAAGCGCAACCATGCAGGTATGTTGAGAGTTAGTTTCATAGCCATATAGGTGTGCTGCTGAAGTGCAATCATGTAGGTGCGGCAAATGATTTCTATAAGCTATGTAAGTAGACTGCCAGTGCACAACCATGTAGGTAAGTATGTTGAGATTGATCTGTTTAGTCATGAAGCGATGCTACATGCAGCCGTGTTAGTGTGCAGCCAGTATGCAACCGTATAGGTGTGCTGTCAATTTCAACCAGGCGAGTATAGTGAGAATGCTTCACATTATCATCTGTGCTTTATGCAGTCATATTGTTGTGCTGCTATTATGGTGGCGATCATAACAATATAGAAGTTTTTTTCAATGATTTAGGCTGACATTAGGCTTACTTGGATTAGTATGTGTGGAGCGTTTAGATTACACACACATGAATGCATAACAAATTTTGTTGCCCAATAGTAAATGAAGCGTATGTGAAACAGTATTGATATTTTTCGATTTACTTAACGCCTCCAGCCTTGTTTATGCCTATAGTGTTATTTAGATTCCATACCAGCGGCTTAGTGAACTTTCCCAATCACGGAATCGCTCAAGAAAGATTACGGCACAAACTGTACCCTTTTCATAACTAGCCGTATGCATAGTAAGGCATAGACATTTTTTTTTTGGGGACGCCAAGCAGGCGAGATATAAGCGCCTTGGACGTAATAAACGCCTTATATGAGATGATAGATGGGAAATCGTTAGCTTGAAAGAGCAGTAACTGCGTTTAAAATGACAATTCCAGGTGACTGAAGTGAAAGATTCACGCCCAAGCAGAAAGACGGGTGAACTGTCGTGTCGGAATACAGTGCGGCGCGGTGTGACCGCCAGAAGGCGGAATCTAACCAGTGGCGGCGATACTGACGGCAACGGTGAGGATCGGGCCGAGCGACAGGTGAAATTAAGACTTTTATTCGGATAATTGCTAACGACCTTGAGCAACCGCGACACGAGTCCTCCAGACAAGGAATTGTGGTCTTTTATAACTTATTTTAGTTGTACCTTATTGATAAGAACTCCTAGTGCATTATTTATGGAATTATAATTATATATAGATATAATGTATCACGTTTTAAAAATGTGAAATGCCTGAGGATTTGCTGAACTTTTTGGCTTCATAACAATCTATATGTGTTATAGTGTGGGTTTCCTCAAGAGTTATCCGTGTCAAATACATGTCGGAAGTTTGAGGCGGAAACACATTGTTAAAACGCGACGCAACGCGTGTTGAGTAGAATCAATTTGTGTTGTTTTCTATGACCAGAGTCACACTATCAACATCCAATGCGCCACCATACGCAGTACATTCTATCTACACATAGTCGCGTCGTGTTTTTAGTGTGTCGCGCACATTAAAAATCCCGCGACCATTTTAGGCATGGACTCGTATTATTGGGGAATATAATATAATTTCTAATTGTAATAGACCAAATCGTATCATATCATATCAGGTGTTCAAAATATCTCGGTAGATACCGTGCAATGTACATGGGTAGACAATTTTAGGATTTCTTATCTAATTTCGACGTTTTGTGGAAAGATTTTGTGAGACAGCTAGCAATATCTATTATAAAGACCTTTTTTTAATTGAAAGAGCTATACAACGGCAGTGGACTGTACGAGTTAAGCTAAATATTACACTTGGATCCTTGTAAAAAGACCTAGTTGAACGACCTCTACTGGTCGAAGACAATACTAGCGGTTGCCGCATGGTTTTCCCTGCGAAGTCCCATTCCCCTGGAGATACGGGAACGTTACTCGGGGAGGGTGTGCCTTCGCAGTAGTGGAAGAGTTTTTCAAATTGATTCAGTGGTTTTGGAGACTATTCAACGCAAGGAAACAACCATACAGGCAATCGAATCTTTCCTTCTTATAATATTAATATATATAATCCTGATTGAAACACTGAGGCACGGAATAACTTTTAGTAGTACGTACACAAGTTTTACTTCTAGAGAGTAATAACTATTTTGTGCTATCTTATAGGTATTTCTAAACATACCTACAAATCGCAAAAAAATATCTATATACAGAGAAATTTAAGTAAAGATCGAAACATTTAGAAACTGGCTCCGAAACGGTCAGTCGACCCAATGTTTTGCGTGCCGCCATACGCGGTTTAGAAGTCTCCGTTCGGGCGATAATTATTGCTGTAGGTGTAGGCGAGTTTCAGAAGCCTGACCGAAGTGCATACGGTTGCAGTTCACCAGGGTTAGGTGGTATTCTCTAACTAGTTTAGTTTATCAGATTATTCAAGTTGCGTATTTCAGTCGACAAACTACACTACAAGAACGCCCTGTAAACTGTTAGCAAAAAAAAAAGGGTACATAGGTGTCTATTAGGCCTTAATTTTACGCTGTACACCGGCTGTAACATACTTCGTACCAGCAGTCTTAATACTGTAGTACCACTATGACAAAGAGGGATTTAGTACCACAAATAGCGTCAGGTTGTTGATTTCTTTTAATCCCGCTTCACGATGGACTAGTGTCCAGTCAAATGAGTATACTAAGACATAATGCCCTATAGGGATAATTTAAGACCAAATAAACTAAGTATAATTCTGATGCTTATTATGGTCATTTTGGTTACGCTAGAACAGATTCAGTCTTACTGGTTTACTTATGCAATATTTATAATTCCACTAAGACTGAAGAGAAGGTAAAACTGCCTTTTAACAGTTTATATGCACTTAGACCACTTAGGGCCATTTCGTTAGAGGTAAAGGCTAGAATTAAATGTATATCCTATATTCTAACAAAAGTTGACTGGTTCGCAAAATGAACAAAAAAAGAACCCTGAACAGCTTACGTTATCAGAGTTCCTTGTAGAATCTTATCGTATCGTGGGACTGCTGCCTAGAAAGTATTGTAGCATCTGACAGAATGAGACTTGTTACATATTTATTTACCAAAATACTCCCAATGTAACATTATCTATTTACATTATAACTATCTAAACTAACCTAAATCTAAATAATGACATTGTACCCAAAGACTGGCAGCATTTTCCCTTTAAATAGTTATACCCATTGGTTTAGAGAGATGACTGCAGTCTGCCAGTCGACTCGACTAGGAGTTTTCTTTTTCATAATTTTTAACAAATATCGTTAATATTCTTATTCTGATAAAAATTAAAAAGCAAAACCTTCTAAAGTCTTAAATTTACCGTGACTATTGTAACACATAGAAACCAATGCTTAACTAAATGGTCGAGAGTTGGAACTTGTGGGGTTAGCCGCTCCTAGTAGTTTATTTTAGATAATTTGATTCAATTTAAAACTAGCTAAAGGTTAAGTTCACCAGCTTTTGCTGTGCAAAAGATGAGGCATTAACAAATGTAAATGGAATTGTAAATTTGAGTTACTTTAACAGTGTATTCAAATTTAACCTGTATCCTTCTGCGGAGTAATCTTGTATCTTACAAAATGTCCATAATAGCGGTATTATATAATTTAGATTACGCCCAAGAGTCTCTCTGCAAAAAGAGTAGGTAGGTACATAACATTATGAGAATAAAAAATTCATCAGAATCTTGTGGCTGCACCTCACAAGAAATATAGGTATCGTACCTTGCAGTTTCTTTTATTCAAATACAATTTCTAAAGTAATACCATACTATTTATAAGTAAGTAGTAGTCTAATAATTATATGTCTAGTTTTTTATCCTGTATTTGTGAAATAGGATGGTTTTACTTACCAAAAAGTTCCCAATAAATCTTGCGAATTTATAACATGTACATCAACCATAAAAGAAAGTCTTTCTGGTTATAATAGTAGACTGCATAAGGTCAATGACACTTTATGGGTAGTTACCCAGTTAAACAGTGGTAGATATACGCTCTTGCGACAGGCTACCAACCGAATTTGAAGGTATTGGTATGGTTAGATTAATCAGAGTATCTCAGTGATTGACTTAAGAATACTTATACATTTTGCATTGACACATTTTATGCGCATACCATGATTATTTTATATTATTATTATTATTTGACATAATTCGTACCTACTTCAGATTTATGTTTGCAAACGTTTGACACAATTTATTATAGTATGATATGAAATTATTAATTATTGACATTATTACATGAATGAAACTATTATTACATTATAAGACGCCAATATTTTTGTTATTATCATCTGAGATTTTTATTAATATTTAAATTGATTATCTAAAGTCATTATTATTTGCATGAAATTTATTAAAGTTAGTTTACAGTATCGGAATTTAATCTATTGATGTATTTATGACCTAAGTTACAATTTATTGATTAAAATTGTCGGCAATAATAAACACATTGTAACACTATCGAATTAGGGAAACCTGTAAGGATAGATGTTGATATAAAAAAAGGTAACTTCGAGAATGCCACAAGAGCTACCTTAAATACTATATTTATGTGTCCTTAGGGTTAAGGTATAGGTATATTGTGGCTTCATCACGTTGCCTGAAACGACGATTATTAAGGTTAAAAGAACTTTATTTCACATAAGAACAAAATAGTGTTGTTCGCTTAAAATGAGACTAACAATTTAATTTACAAATATTATTTAAGTAATATTATTATGATGGTAGTATTAGATACCTAATGATTTTTTTTTATGAAAAGTCACTCGCTTGTACTAGTTGTATTCCACTATTAAATATATTTTACACTTATTGCTGACACTTGTAATGATTTCTTTTGCTGGAAAAGGAAACCTGGAAGTGATCTGCAGACTCTGCTGGGTTTTAAAAAAGAGATCACTTTTTAGATTGTACATTTGTAAATAGTTTCAGCAGGCGGTCTGCTCTGTAAACTGGTTACTTGTTGCCTTTGTTTTGTATTCTTGACGTTTCGCCAGACTCAAGTTCTCACTTATAGTTTTACAAAATAAATAATGATTGAGTTAATATTATAAACCTATAGACTATAGACAGAGTAGATAGAAGATATAGAGAAGGTTTAGGTTTAATTAAACTTTAAGATTTTGATTAAGCATATTATGAAAAGCCGCATAAAGGTATTATTGTTATGTACGTTATGTATAAAAATATGAGATTAGTTTAATATACAGGTCCGAATGTTGTGATTACTGCGTGCTCCGGAGATAGCACGCTGTCTGATGGCCGAATGTTGTGATTTTTCTAAAACCATTCAGTTTTAAGTAGTAATAAGTTATTTTTGTGATGTCAACACCGCCTCATAGTAGAATGATTAGCCTGTACATAAAACATTAATTGATTATTCGAAAATAGTGGGTAGTTGATTTGACATAAAAATGTTCACTATGAGGTGGGAGTTGTTGAGAGGCGATAAAAAGTGAATATTCTGGAAACAGAACACATTCTGTTTCCTGATCGAGTTCAGTAAAGTGCTAATTAGTTAAAGTAGAATATTTGTATTAATTAATAGTTAGTACTTAGTTGTGCAAGTAGTAGTTAAATTGTGAAAATAAAAATGTAAAGAATCTACAATCATAGGATTATTATTTCGTAATACCATTAAGTGGAATGTAGGAGTAGTATCTATTATTATACGAAGAACAGAAGAATAAATAGCTATGTAAAGGATATTGGAGTATCATAGCTCATCACTAACCTTCGCAAGCAGCGAACAGGGTTGTTCGCTGGTCCATACTCTCGTTATTTCATACATTGCCTTGCCTGCAAGTATCAGGTATTCTCTATAATGCCTAGACATCATACAGATTTCAGTCGGTGACATTATGTATGCATGTAATACAGATTATAGAACTAAAGACAGATACCAAACAAAGAAGTGAGACCAAGAATGCAAATACCTACTTAACCCAAATGTGAGTAACGAGTAATTTCTCATTAATCGTAAATTTATGACGACATTCACGATATTCACTTCTAGAGAGTCTTTAATGTACTCAATTTTGAGTTTAGTGTTTGCTTTCTTAACCTCACTCTCTGGTTCGGTAAGCGTAATCTGTCTTTAGTTACAAAGTGATATCAAATAGCGGTCTCTGATTGATGCTAATGGCAGGCCGCTGTCGTCCTGTGCACTCGCGTCTAGCCTTACAGTGGCTATTTTTACGAAAAAAGAGTATGATATATCTATTTTACACGCTAAGTTATAAAAACTGATGTTGTCTGTGGAGGCTTAAATTATAATTTTTTGAGGCTCTTGTTTTGAAGGTATAAAATATAAAATGGTGATTACATGTAAAATATGTGGCTGAATTAGTAAATTAGGTGTTAATATATTATTACGGAGGACAAGTTAAAATAATTGTTGATCTTTATTTGATGCTTATAATGGAATGTTTAGGTGACGTTTTAAAGAGGACGAATTAGTATACTAGAGGCTATTTCATTTTCGCGTGGCTTAGTTATTAAATGAGAGGCTAAATGCCGTGGCCGAAAAAAACTTTTGAGGCTTGGTTTATTATATCCCAATATAAAATATTAAATAGTTATTTGAGAAGATTCCTCAGGATTCTCGGCAGTGTTTGGTTACCACCGCGGCTAACGTTCTCGAATAACTATCCAATATTTAATATTGAATAGTTTTTCGAGAAGATTCCACAGGATTCTCAGGAGACTTTGGTTACACCGGCTAAGGATTCGCTTCTTTGGGCGTGTGACGTGCGTGAAACTCTCAAGTCACGTTACCCGTTTCAGGCCTGCATTGAATAACCTTTGTAACTAAAAAAAATAGTTACTGAGGCTACTTAATCCACACAAGCAAAGAAACAATAAAATATTTTCGTTTGAGGATTTTGTCCTTAAAGGGTAAAACCGGGCACCTACAACCACAGCCTAAAGTAGGTTTTCTCTTTATACTGTGCTATAACTAAGACTAAACCGGCCGCCTGTCTGTCAGCAGGCTGAATCTCGTGAACGGTAAAGTCTCATGATTATTATCACATATTTTTGTATTTCTTTTGCCGCTATTAATAAAAATACTTACTAATATAAGAAAAACGTATTTATGAGAGGCTTCCATACTAACGTTATTGACGA
Organism: Miltochrista miniata; assembly: GCA_933228765.1. Taxonomy (NCBI): domain Eukaryota; kingdom Metazoa; phylum Arthropoda; class Insecta; order Lepidoptera; family Erebidae; genus Miltochrista; species Miltochrista miniata. The sequence goes on along the minus strand of OW121758.1, from coordinate 31,266,824 downwards.
CTGTTGGATTGAGCGTATCTCTTCTTTCTCCTATGTTTTTCTTTATTATCGTTCATAAGTATCTATAAAGAAAACTGCAGTAGCAATTTACAAAATTTAACATCACTAAATGAAATTCTTACCGTATAATGTTGCCAAGATTTATAGTTAGCAAGGCATTCAAGTTATGCTTTAATGCCGCACTTTGTTATTATTAAGGGTTGTTTATCTCAACTATAGAGCGACCGATGACTTCTATCGGGAGGGGTGGCGCCATACTGGAATTTCCCCCCTGTCAAAGCGTGTTTCATAAGAATTGCGCTTATACACACACATTTACTATCTCGGAACTACTAATCTCGGAAACACACTTCACATCCAAGAGCTTTTTCAGACTTCCAGGCTACAAAATGTACCATACTAACCACCCATACGATAAAGGGCATGGAGGATCGGCCGTTTTCATCAGATCAAACATCAGACACCACCCACTTCCAGACTACTGTAAGGACTATATTCAAGCAACAAACATCGTGATAACAGACTGGATCAGTGACATTACAATATCTGCACTTTATTGTCCACCGAGATTTTCTATCAAGGAAACGGAATTCAAGAATTTTTTTAAATCTCTTGGACCCAGATTCATTGCAGGTGGCGACTATAATGCCAAACATACGTTTTGGGGATCTAGGCTCATACTAACTAGAGGGCGAGAATTGCTCAAATGCATTCAAGCAGGAAATATGAATGTGATCTCATCGGGTCACCCAACTTACTGGCCAACTGACAAAAATAAAATACCGGATGTCATTGATTATTGTGTCAGCAAAGGAATCTCAAAAAACAACATAGCGTGTCGGAGTTGCTGGGATCTTTCCTCTGATCATACGCCAATAATAGTGAAACTTCACACTACTATTCGAGAGTGCGTCAAAAAATGTGTTCTGCACAACAGCAAAACTAACTGGACTTTATTTCGCGAGCTCGCTGATCAGGCGCTCCAGAAACAGGTTTCTCTTAAAACGAGCGAAGAAATAACAGAGGCAGTGTTATATTTTACCAACTGTGTACAAGATGCTGCCTGGTCCTCAACACCTTCTCTACCGCCTAGAAGCTCTGACAACTTCGTAGCCGAGCATATATTTGACAAAATAAGTCAAAAAAGAAGGTTACGGAAGCGCTGGCAACAAACCAGGGACCCTGCTGCAAAAAAACAATTAAATTACGTCAGCAGACAGCTGAAACACATCCTTGACAAAGACCGCAATGAAGGAATCCATAATTATCTCGCAGGCTTGGACGCTACCGCTTCCTCGAATTATTCCTTATGGAAAGCCACCAGAAGACTGAAAAGGCCCATCGTTGCTTCTCCTCCTATAAGAAAGTCTGACGGCACCTGGGCACGAACGGACCAGGAGAAAGCCAGAAAATTCTCAGAGCATCTCTCGAATGTCTTCATTCCTCATCCATACGAGGGCTCTCCAGCGGATGCAGCAGAAATTATTGACCACCTGGGTACTACTGAAAATACCGAGGAAATACCTGTTAAATTTACAAAGAAAGAAGTTGCCCGAATTATAAAAAAGTCGGACCCTAAAAAGTCACCAGGTTACGATCTTATAACGAACCGCTTGTTACAGGAACTACCTGAATCTGGCATAACTTTCCTCACGTCACTGTTTAACGCCATGACGAAACTACAGTTCATCCCCCTGGAGTGGAAGGTCGCACAAATTATAATGATATTGAAACCAGGTAAACAACCAGAAGAAGCAAAATCATATCGACCAATAAGTCTGCTACCTATTCCATCCAAAATATATGAATCTCTTCTACTACATCAAATCCTATCCATACTCCACGAAAAGAATTTAATTCCTGACCATCAATTTGGGTTCCGCAGTAAACATGCCACTATCGACCAGGTGCACAGACTGACCAAGAGGATCACGGAATCATTGGAAGCAAAATCTTACTGTACTAGTGCGTTCTTAGACATATCCCAGGCGTTTGACCGCGTCTGGCGCCATTTTATCGTACAAAATGGGGAAGCACTATCCGACCTTCGTCCCATAAAAGCAGGTGTTCCTCAGGGTAGCGTACTGGGCCCCGTTCTTTACCTGCTGTACACTGCAGACTTGCCAACATCTGAATCCTTAACTACCGGAACTTTTGCTGACGATACCGCCATACTAGCTACACACAGTGACGCAACAACCGCTTCCCAAATACTTCAAAGAGGACTAAATGATATATCCCACTGGCTTAAAAAGTGGCGGATAAAAGCTAACGAAGCAAAATCAGTCAACGTAACGTTCACTTTAAATAGAGGATCCTGTCCACCCGTTACATTGAACAACATTGAAGTACCACAGGCAGATCAAGTGAGATATCTTGGAATACACCTGGACAAGAGACAATATGTTTTTGCCATGTAATGGCAAAAACATATTTTCACTAAAAGGAAGCAACTTGGTATTCAAATACGAAACCTTTACTGGCTCATTAGATCAAAATCTCAACTGTCCCTTGAAAACAAAATACTGCTGTATAAGGCAATACTGAAACCGGTCTGGACATATGGAATCCAACTATGGGGCACCGCATCTCACTCAAATATTGAAATAATACAAAGGTTTCAAAACAAAACTCTGCGCATGATAACCAACGCTCCTTGGTTTGTACCCAATGAACAATTACACCGTGACTTGCGAATTCCTACAGTGAAACAGGAAATTGTGCACCATACCAAGTCTTATAGGGAACGTATAGAACAACATCCAAACGCTCTGGCTCGGTCACTAATGAAGAGACACACCAAAGTACGACGATTGAAACGTAAAATACCTCAAGACTTAATTCAATCCCAGTAAACATAATTACTGTTAAGAAATGAGGATGTGACAGAGGTGCACATACCAAGAACGCCAGCATTAGCACCAACCAACATACTGCTGAATGTCCCATGAAGGAGACAGATTGTAGTAAAAGAGGACCCAAAAAAAAAAAAAAAAAAAAAAAACACACATATCTAAGAAATATGTTCGTGTGTGTGTCTGAAATTATAAGTGTATTGTTTTAATTGTTTTGTGATAGCCGATTGTTTTGTAGTGGTGTATAAGAATACGATTTCCCCCCGCAACATATGACAGCCAGAAACGTACAGAGCAAACATGCTATGTCTACTCCCCTTGTACTGGTCGCGCTGCTCTATGATCTCTACCGTTATCATGTTTCCCGTCAACGTTCGTTTTATCACAGGTGATGATAGCACGCGTGTTTCATTTCACGCTTCATAAAACTAAATACTTACGTGTTCACGCTACACGCACTCATAATATGGCAGAGAAATTTATGGCAGAGAGACTTAAGACAGAGAAAAGTTGAAATGTGTTTTGTAGATGCTTCTCATTGGTCGTGTTAAGTAATATATTTCAAAATATCTTCTCCATCTATAAATACTATAAGCACAAATATATAAGGTATAAGTGCCGTATTAAGGTATAAGTGCCGTATTAAATATATATAAGGTATAAGTGCCGAATTATTCTGTGTTATAAGGTTGAAGAGATTTTTCGGTTGAAGGCGCTAATTAATCACAGAAATACAGTAAGAATTAAAAATCATTTAAGGGTCGCACCCTATTAAGTCATGCCCGTAATATATTTATGAAATATTATTATTTCTGACCGAATCCACGATGTTCCCTTAAGGCCGCGTGGGTCAGATTTTGAGTTTTTTGAAACAATCCTAGTCAAAAAGTAAAGGGTTTTTAAATCTGAAAGATATATATATAATAGTTAAGGATATAAGCTAAACATATTCCGAGCCCGTTACACGATGCAATAAATTTCACTAGATAGAAAAAAATCCCAAAGTTGACTCTCTCAGAAAAGTTTTTTCAATACTGTGGCTAAACTATTAACATTTTTTTTTTTTTTTTTGCACTCAATTAAAGGTATTAAGTTTTTATACACATTTTCCGAGCGTTTTTCTATAAACAACTATTTACATAGTTATCATGTACGAATATCTACCAAACGCAATAGAATTGCGCAGCTGACGGCCGATCGGTCTCGCCCTGGCGCTTGTGGAGGCAGGACCTGTGTCAGTTTTTTTCGCAACTATTTCGTAATTATTATGCCAAATTACGTTGAAATCGCGCCACAGTATAAAAATATCAGTAATGGGCAAAATGTAATTAAATTAATCGTTACAAATACATACGCGACTCATGGTAAAAATGTGGTGATCTTTTACTTTTTAAGTGTTTTCACGACATGGTAACTAGCTACCTAATGCATTAAAATGTCTACGAATTACATGATAATTTCGCAATCCAACATGGCGGCCACGCCGTAATCACAAAATTTCATGATGGGTATCGTTTAAGGGGTTTTTTGGTATGCTGAGTACGAAGTACGTGATAATTTTGCAATCCAATATGGCCGCCGCGCCGTAATCACAAAATTTCATGATGGGTATCGTTTAAGGGGTTTTTTGGTATGCTGAGTACGAATCACGTGATAATTTTGCAATCGAATATAGCCGCCGCGCCGTAATCACAAAATTTCATGATGGGTATCGTTTAAGGGGTTTTTTGGTATGCTGAATACGAATCGCGTACTAATTTTGCAATACAAGATGGCCGCCGCGCCGTAATCACAAAATTTCATGATGGGTATCGTTTAAGGGGTTTTTTGGTATGCTGAGTACGAAGTACGTGATAATTTTGCAATCCAATATGGCCGCCGCGCCGTAATCACAAAATTTCATGATGGGTATCGTTTAAGGGGTTTTTTGGTATGCTGAGTACGAATCACGTGATAATTTTGCAATCGAAAATAGCCGCCGCGCCGTAATCACAAAATTTCATGATGGGTATCGTTTAAGGGGTTTTTTGGTATGCTGAGTACGAAGTACGTGATAATTTTGCAATCCAATATGGCCGCCGCGCCGTAATCACAAAATTTCATGATGGGTATCGTTTAAGGGGTTTTTTGGTATGCTGAGTACGAATCACGTGATAATTTTGCAATCGAATATAGCCGCCGCGCCGTAATCACAAAATTTCATGATGGGTATCGTTTAAGGGGTTTTTTGGTATGCTGAGTACGAATCGCATACTAATTTTGCAATACAAGATGGCCGCCGCGCCGTAATCATAAAATTTCATGATGGGTATCGTTTAAGGGGTTTTTTGGTATGCTGAGTACGAATCACGTGATAATTTTGCAATCCAATATGGCCGCCGTGCCATAATCACAAAGTTTCATGATGGGTATCGTTTAAGGGGTTTTTTGGTATGCAGAGTACGAATCACGTGATAATTTTGCAATCCAATATGCCCGCCGCGCCGTTAAGAAGTTATTTATTTAACTCAGAGCTTACTAACTCTATATTTATATATTTAACTCGACTCTCCGCGCAAGTGGGCCTTAATAGCTTAGGCGGCCAAATTGAATTCCAAAATGATCATTATTCGTACTCAGCATTCGAAAAAACCCATTAAACGACATTCATTACGAAATTATGTGATTACGGCGCGGTGGCCATTTTGGATTGCAAAATTATCATGTGATTCGTCCTCAGCATACCAAAAAACCCCTTAAACGATAACCATCATGAATTTTTGTGATTACACCGCGGCCGCCATTTTGGATTGCAAAATTATCACGTGATTCGTACTCAGCATACCAAGAAACCCCTTAAACGATACCCATCATGAAATTTTGTGATTACGGCGCGGTGGCCTTATTGGATTGCAAAATTAGTACGTAATTCGTACTCAGCATACCAAAAAACCCTTTAAACGATACCCATCATGAATTTTTGTGATTACACCGCGGCCGCCATTTTGGATTGCAAAATTATCACGTGATTCGTACTCAGCATACCAAGAAACCCCTTAAACGATACCCATCATGACATTTTGTGATTACGGCGCGGCGTCCATATTGGATTGCAAAATTAGTACGTGATTCGTACTCAGCATACCAAAAATCCCTTTAAACGACACCCATCATGAAATTTTGTGATTACACCGCGGCGGCCATTTTGGATTGCACAATGATCCCGTGATTCATACTTAGCATACCAACTTTAGAAAACTTTAGAAATTTTTATGACCAGCTATTATGTAATTTACATTTTTTACGCAACTGTAGCAAACGTACGCAACGGAAACTCTCAAATGAAATGAAATATCCTAGTTGTCGAAAAATGTTTCGTTGCTGCTAAGCTCTTATTCGCCTTAGCGTGATGTTATATATTTTGGTATTTTTCAAAAATGGACATTCTGTTAAGAAACTCTTGAAATTCAACTAGCAGTCTCTTAGACTCTAGAGTTAGAACAACTAAACAAACAAACAAACTCTTTAGCTTAAAAATAATAGTATAATATACATAATTTATTTACGATTAACTCATTTATGATTATTTACGAAACTAATAAATCACTACACTTAATAAAGTTAGATGCATTTACTACGTCAAACAAAGTTAGCATGCTGTTTCTTTCTACTATACTGTATACTGTGGCATGAGAGTTGACTGCCGCTGCCGGCGCGCGGTGTGTCTTGCGCCCGGGGCGAGGGGAGCGCCAAATGCCTACTTGTGCGGGTTAACCGCCCCTTAAATTCCTTCATATAAGCCTTTCCCGGCTCCAGTAAATATTCGAAAGCAAAAATTTGCAAAACCAGCCTAGTTCTTCTCAAGTTTTGCTCTTAGCAACCAATTTAGCGATTCATTTTCATTAAGTAGAAGATAGATTTGCCTTCGGGGATGAAATGTGCCTTTACAGTATATGAAGATAGATTTGCCACAAGTGTGAAATTACTCTGTCAATTCCTCCCCATGGCCATGAGTGAGTGGCGAATGTAATGAGTCTATCTATTTAGTGAGGCTTCTGTTTATTTTCTGAATGTTGGTAATAAACATCATGGAGTCGTAACATTGTATGACCATATATTACGTGATACTTGGGACTGCGTAGGCGATAAGACGTTATTACTATTTGATTACTTAATAAAGTGCATAAAGTGAATATCTAAGTAATAATCTTACCGGATGAGCCACACATCTTGTTGATACCCACTTAGAATAAAACTCTACCCCTTAGGGGGTAAAATAAGGAATAAAAGGTTGTATGAAAGTTCATCATGTATAAGGTATGAAACTAAGTGGGGTATCCTTCCGAGGGCTTACCCGGGGCTCTTAGCCGTAAGCCGATAGGTAGTTACGGTGGTTACGGGTGGTTTTCAGTTGGTAGGAGTCCATCATAGCATCAATGCAGGATTTTACTCACGTTAAAAAAATGAATGAAACTAAAAATTACATATACATTTTTTGGATACAAATCAACAGACAGGTTAATGGCGATTCTACAAAATTTTACCTATAAGTTGGTAAAAGAGGTATTAAAATTTATATGGAAAGTTCTTCGTTTTGAAAGATAGCATCACCAAATTTTGTATTAAGTATCTGCTTTTAATTAAAAAGAAATGAACACGACGTGTTTCAGGACTCTTAACTTAAAGATGTAAAATATGGGATGAAAGTCGTTTGAAAATACTTATTAGAAAACTGTCCATGGGGTGCGAGGGTTCCTAAGTATGTCACGAATGAAGTCAGAAGGCACAGATAGTAAGAGATCAATAAAAGTTATATTCAATCAGCCGAATCATCTCCTTTATAAGTATGTCATCGGGTTCTATAAAACATACGAAACTTTATTATTCTCTTACGTGTAAACTCAACCGGAAAATTCAAAAAAAAAACATTCGTACTTAAAACTAAACGGGCTCACGTTCGTTCATCATCATTATTCCTATGATAATTAGAAAATAATAACCATAATTTGGCAAACTTGATGATATGTTTTTGTCTTACTTCACAAGAAATGTGAGCTTGGAAATCTACAATTCGCCTTTGAATCCATCTTGAATTTGTAACAACCACTTCACTTTGAAAGCAACACCTGACACTGAAGTCAAGGGCCTTTGATTAATGACTATAATGAAGTTCAATCATTTGACATTTAAGAAGTTTATGAAGGGTAAACATACTTATTGGTAAACTTATAAGGCTAGCACATGGCTCAAGTGTGCCGCCAAATTATCTTAATATGAGATTGAGATGGTAATTAGAAATATTGAATTAGACATAGATAGTATTATTGTAAATATATAGATATTTAATAATTATATTGCCTCTGTGGCGCAGTCGGTAGTGATACCGCCTGCGGCGCTGGAGGTCGTGGGTTCAATTCCCACCGGAGACAAATATTTGTGTGACCCATAAATGTTTGTCTCAAGAGTCTGGGTGTTCCTATGTATAATATGTATGTATTTAAAAGTATATAAGTATTAATATCCGTGGTCTGATACCCATAACACAAGCAGGTTATTCCTAGCTTACTTTGGGATCAGATAGCGTTGTGTGAGATGTCCGTGAATATTTATTTATTATTTATATTTCTCAGTAATTTTTAACAATCAATGTAAACATTGGACCAATAAACATAATATTATAGGTGCATGTATGACTGTGTATTCGTACCGTGTAACTTAACACTCTATCGGTAGACAGCGCCTCCCTAGAGGAGAAATATTTCAAAAGCTCCGATCGTGGCTCGATAGCTCAGTCGTCTAGCTTTTGTGTGAATAAAGGTGGGTTTAAAATCTCGTTTGACCTTGAAACTTCTTCTACATTAGAATTGTATAAGTTTACATATAAGGATGTATAATGATACATTAAGTATTAATCTTAAGCAAACTTGGTGCAATAAACAATGCAAAAATTTCTTACGATCCTGTTCCTACTATCGTTATTCTTTGTATCGCTCTGAACGATACTTATCTACCCTTTACAGATTGTAAAGTCGTGATGATCTATTACAAGGTGATTCATAATAACTGACAAGCGGAAACTAGCAGCCATGTTCAGAATATTTTTATCTATGCAGACGCGAGAAGGGTGGTATTAATTGTATCGCATACACCAAGTCATGTCATAAATAAATGTATTTTCTTTCTTTCTTCCGTCTCTCAAGGGGTATATTGGCAAAAAAATTAAAAACTTTTTACCCCTTTTCAAAAAAATTGTTTGGATGAACTCTGTACTGTAAAAATAATTTGTAGAGCAGCTGCTTGGGTAAAATTGGATTTTGAAGCGTGAAAGTTATAAGGGTTGAAAATTTATGATCAACATTTGCCTGATTCTTGTTACATTTTACAGAGTGGCAACTAGGGACTTAAAAACTTCCGAAAACCTTCAGTATCACTGTTTTAGGTAACGAGAATCTACCTTTATCTTGCGGCTCTACTTATTTTACGTTCCTCACATCACAAATAATATTAGAAAAAACGTTCCAATTCTAGTCAATCGACAAAGATTGATCTATCACTTATAGACAAAGGCATTACTCTAATAAAAGATAATAAGCCACCTAGCAAAGAAACCTTTTTGAAGGCTTACAATGTTGACCAAATACACTTACTGTCCGTTTACTTACAAATATTGTCTTTAATCATATAGATTGAGGCCGAAATTGCGAAGGTTTTGAAGGTTTCAAAGCTTCTTTCCTCCTCATTCCAATTATATGAAGCCAACTTGAAGGACTTCGCAAACTAAAAGCCTTGTCTTAATTAGTTTAGTGCTTTTAATTGTGGCTTTCAGACCTAAAATAAGTTGAAGGAATTTGTTCTACGCTTGCTTGTTTAGTTGGTAAAGATAGTTCTTGTTAGTTCTGTGCTGGAACAGCGCCATTTTTGAATGAGTTTGCAACGTGTCTTGTTATTTGGATTGAAATTAGATTAGATAATAATTTAGGGATTGACTGTACCGTGTGCTATGGCGTAATTTGGGAGAGCAGTGAACTACCGTAGGCTGATTAATAAATTAGTAATTTAATGTATAGATAGTTCAACTCATCAGTGCGCGCGGCGCTATGTGTGCGTGCGCTAGTAATTATACAGCTTTAATTTGTGTGGCAGTGACGCGGCCGTCTTCACAGAGTACATTTGTATATTATGAGGTAGAGACGTAACTCGACTTATTGACGACAGCAGCGGTGCCAAGCAGTCTTTGCAGGAAACTCTCAGCGTGGCCGCGAAATAAAAAATATAATAAACAAAAAGCATACAGCGTCATCTATCACGTTTTGAAGGCAACTCTTACGTTATTATGAAACGAAATTAAATATCATGACAAGTTTAAATGTAACTGCAACGTTGACATCCTGTGTAAGTTGGTTACATTATAATTCATTACACAGTGTTCTAAGTGATTATACCATGGGTACAGTCGTTAAAGAAAATGTCTAGTTCTTCACGGAGAAAATGTTTAAGAAGTCAGATAAATATTTTTGATGTGTCAATTCGATGTAATTAATATTATTTATCACTACATAAATATTATTAATAAAACAAAGTCCCCGCCGCGTCTGTCTGTTCACGATAAACTTTAAAACTACTGCATTGATTTTCATGGTGAGATCACCAATGATTCTTAAGAACGGTTTGCGTATAAGAGTCTGTTGCGTTTGTTTGACATTGACTAAAATATAACGATATTAGTTGGAGATGTCGGAAAAAAATAAGGTGTGAAAGAAAGAAAGAAAGAAAAAGAAATTTATTTCACATAGGCATATACAGATGCTCTTGTAAAACGTCCAGAATATAAATCAAAATTTCTACCACCAGTTCACAACGCGACCCACCTGAGAAGAACTGGCAAGAAACTCAGCGGGTTATTCTTTTTAGTGCTCTATTTACAAAATGAATCTAAAAACTATGCATTTTAACAATTGGGAATCTGGGAGCTTTTAACGAAAATGCTGCCTAAACCCTTCGAGGCATAACAAAATAATGGATGGTAAAATTGTGTAACTTATAAAGGGTACTTGGCTTGGGGGCACTGCCGTGCCCCCAAATACTACGCCAAATCGAATGCCAAATAATCGAACGTTCAAAATATCGAACGTTCAATATATCGAACGTTAAAAATACCGAAGATTGCAATATCAATGTTCGATAATATATTAAACGTTCGATATTTTGAACGTTCGAGTATTTGGATGTTCGATTATTTGGCATTCGATTTGGCGTAGTATACCCCTTATAAAGGCCTACAAAATAGTCAGAAAATGATAGAGCCCAAATTCTAATGCAAAATAAAATAGAAATGCAAGATGGTCGACAGAAGAAAACATTGCTTATACAGCAAATATGACAAAAAAAAATCACTGTATGACTTGATTTAAAAAGTAAAAAGACCATACTCTATACAGCTAAAAAAACTGTTGAGGGTCGAGAGTCTGTACATGGAAGATAATTTGAAAATTTTAATTGAAAGGCGTTCTCTATTCGATACTGAAGCCCAAAATGTAATTAAATTTTTTTATGTCTGTCTGTCTGTATTCCGATTAAGTATCACGCTGAAACTACTGAATTGATTTAAATGAAACTTGGTACAATCTGAGCTTATGATCCTAAGAAGGCGCTGGGATACTTTTGATCCCGATATTTTGCGCGGTTCCTTTGTCAGAGGGCAGGGCAGTTTTACACGCTGCTTGATGAGTCTGATGAAGAAATACCTCTCCTTTCGTACACCTTATGTGACGTAAACGAAGTTGCAAGGGTCAGCTAGTTTGTTATAAGATTTATGACATACTTCAGCCACATGGCTTAAAACTTCGGTTACCACTGTATCATCCTGAACTCAACGCAATCGAAAATGTAGGAGGAATTGAAAAAAAAAAAAATGCTTCGCTTAACGTCGAACAAAATGTGATGGGAATAATGAAATTAATAAACGAACGTTTAGTTCAAATTGATGAAGAGATGTGGCGTAATACAAAGTAAGTAGAAGAATACTATGGACATTTTGATATGGAATCTGGATTTATAATTAGCGTTGTAGAGAGCAGCGAATCCTTAAATTTCTCAATTTAATTCTTCTAGCAGCGATACATATTAATATGTTTACCATACATTTCACCCATTAAGTTTTTATTTTAGCTAAACAAGTTTTTTTATTTTGTACTTCACTGTACCTCTTGTCACGCACACGAAGTCACTGTGTTTATACGAGGTTTACCCACACATAGGGCCGCGCGCACAGATGAGTTGAACTTACTATACACACATCGACTCCGTCTACGGATATTTTTTAAAAAGTTCTGCATCTCAAAAAATACTGGCCGATTTTAAAAACTTTTGATTGAATCTTATTTTGTAGGTATATTTGAATGATTCCAAATTTGAAATGAAAAAAAAAAAGAAATTAAAACAAATTATTTGCGCGGCATTAGTATAGCGAAGTTCGAAATTTTAATTTTACCGACGATAGTTAATTGGTATTTGTTTTGTCCAGTTGAAGTTTTAAAGCTAGTTATTGATTAATTACGAATTTATTTCATTGTGTAAGTCATGCAGCGACGCCATTCAACTAGAGAAGAAATGCTAAGGGCATGCTCCAAGCTGGGGCTACTCAGCGGAGTATTGCTTAGCAGATTGGAACCAGACAAAACGTTATTTCAAGATTGTGGTCACGTTATCGTGCAACCGGGGAAGTGGCTGAAAGACACCGTGGCGGGAGACGCATAACCACCCAACGACAAGACCGATTTTTACAAGTTGCCGCGAGAATGCAGCCAAACGTTACAGCCGTGCAGTTGGTTCAACGGCTCCAGTCAAAACACTAATTGCCCGTTCAGATACATGTTATTGCCGGGGAAGGTAAATATAATTTAATGGAATTTAAGATGAGTATATCATATCGATCAACGCGTGAATACATGTTATTGAGGCAATGAGTTGTGGCGTAAATCATGGATTTGCTATATTAGTTTATTAGGCGCTATTAAGCGTAGGTATAATGGTTATACTTAGGTCGGTATAATGGGTGTGTCCTTAATAGTGTCAAAGTAGGGATAGTTGATGGAAGGAGATATGGTGGGATGTAAGCTATATATAAGCGTGTCATGGCGCCCGAACTTAAGTAATTGTCCTGGTAGTTGATAACGTGTGATTAATATCTACAGATTTGTTAGGTCTAGTGACCCGTAATTAAAATTTACAGTTTAATTTGTTGCCCGCTAGCAGGTAGCCTCCCCCGAAATTTGTGCTACTTCAAGGAACAGACGCCCTTGGCCTATGCGAGTCTGGATGCCCGAAATTTGAACATTTTTTTGCATTTACATAAATTTTTGGCTAAACGGGTATTCCGAAATTTGAAAATTTGCTAACATCATTTTTATTAACGTAGCTTGTCCCCAAATTTAGTTACAGTTATTTTTACTTGAAACTGTAATAGTAGAATATCTTTTATTATATAATTGTTGGCTTATAGTCATATTCATATTTTGTATTGTTCATCGTAAGGAAACAATTCTACCCTCATTGTTTTTGACAATTCCTTGTAATAAATTTAACGCAAAAAAATATACCCACATTAATAAAATTGTTACGAACCTTATTGTAGAAGTAAAATTGTTGTTAATGTTTTAAAGATACATGAATGCAAAACATTCACGGTAGGTTTTGTTTTGTATAATTTGTGTATTGTTTCAGGAAAATCTGAATGATATTGTAGTTCTATGTGAATAGAGAAAGTGATTTGTGTATTAAAAATTGTGAGTGATTCGGTGCTTACCAGAGCCGTTTAATAGGAATATTATTAAAATTAGGTATTTCTTGCTAAATAAAAATAAATTAACTTAAATTAAATTAAAATTAATTACTTGTAAAGTAGTTATTCGCGGTTATGAGCCGGTTTCTACAGTAATAGTATGGGGTTCTTTAAAAAGGGTCGTAAAAGGGTTTTACACGGTCGGCAGCATGAGTTTGTCGCCTATGGTAAGGCAAATGTTCATAGGCTGCGGTGACCGCCAGTCCTTCTGGTGGGCCGTATGTTTGTTTGCCACCTTCATAAAGTTATATATTTTCTATATCGATAGCCACCTTAGTAATATAAAAAATCTTTGGGGTAGGTTACAAAGTTCATCATTACATCATTTCAAAAATGCTGCATAGTAGTTAGCAAAACGAACATTTTATTTAAGCGATAAAGATAAACATTTTTCGAAGAAATTAGCTCCTAAATATTTAAAGTGTAAAATTATAGGAAAACGATCTCCTTTAGTTTATGAGCTTGCTAATGAATTTGGCAAAAACATTGGAACGTGGCATATAAAAGATTTTAAACTTAATAATTACAAAGAATAATTAATTATAATCTTCATAAAGTAATTCAATAATTTAACCTTGTAGCTAAAAATAGTCAAAGTAAATCGTAGTAACTTTTTTTTTTCTCTCCTAAGTATGGGTAGTTGTGAATATCATGTGAATATCGTTAGGGTTCTTACAGACTGCATTTCATCACATAATTCCACGAGTGTAAGGACAGGATACGGTTTTAATGAATAATGTTGAGATTTAGTATAAAATTTAAGCTAAATTCTCTTGTATATAAGAATTGCGTCATCATGTGATTGTATTGATGACACAAGTGTGCATGGGTATTTTATGAGCGTGAAATGTATGAGGATGTATGAATGTATGAAAGGTATGAATATGAGAGTATGAAAGGCACATTATTCAAAGGAATGTGTGAGTCCGGTGAATTATGCAAGTTTCAAATAGTCAGTAGGTAACTTTGGATACACATAAAATGCGTCGCTAAAATTATTTTTCCCCCTATTCTTAAACACAAAATTAAAGTCATTTTTTTTAGATTTTATCAACTTAAATTAAAGTATGTAAGACAAGAATAACAATGTCAGGTCAGTTATTTAAAAATGAACGTTAAATTACTTTAGGATGTTGTCGCGGACAGTCAAACATACACGAGAAATTTAAGTCAGTGTGTAAGAGACCTTATGAATAATTGTGAAAATTTATGAGGGTACCTCGAAATATTGTTAAGCTTGAGGTCACATTGTGATTTCATTGTCATGTTATGTGAAAGTTGTGTACGTGCCGTGAGTTTATAAAATTACAAAGTATTAAGAATTACAAAGTTATGAAACTTTTATGCACATGCATTATGTTAATAGTGATGCATACGTTTTGAAAACGTTATTACATATTGGATTTGGATTTCAGTGAAATGTTAAGGTTGGTAAATGTGATTTTTTTTTCTGGGTTGTTTGTATATTTTTGGTTAGAATTCTGGTAGGATGATTCTGTAGGTGTATTCAGTGCTATATTTCTGTTTCTTGGTTTTTTGTAGTAAATACTGCCACTCGGAAGCGGTAAGCTTGCCCTCGCAGATTTACGTGGTACTATAGGAAGCTCTTAAAGGCTTGCTTATCATATGCAAATATATTGCATTCAGTTATATAGACATATACAATGTTATTACATCGTTGTATATGTTGTTATATAAATTTTCTTCTCTGAGACGGTTATAGAAATCTCAGTCTTCAATTTAAGCCATATTCTATATTACATTCAGGCGGTTCGTATTACCTGGATTTCTTAATATTAAGCCTTAAATACGTCTTTTCTTCTATCTATCTTGTGAACACCATCAGAGTTACTCTATTGGAATATTTGAATTATTTATTTTTGGGAGACATTATCTAAGTAATACAGTTGTTATAGATTGATTGTTATATACTAATTCAATCTTTTTAAATTGAATTAGTGTCCTTAAATTTTGTCTATAGGGACAAAATTTTCTCTTGGGGAGGGGATATTGTGGCGTAAATCATGGATTTGCTATATTAGTTTATTAGGCGCTATTAAGCGTAGGTATAATGGTTATACTTAGGTCGGTATAATGGGTGTGTCCTTAATAGTGTCAAAGTAGGGATAGTTGATGGAAGGAGATATGGTGGGATGTAAGCTATATATAAGCGTGTCAGAGTGTATATATATTTATGATGTGAACTCGTGGTTACAAATTTATGCTCTTCACGTTGAGCACTCCGTTTTCGAGCCGAAGGTGTTTACATATTTTAGGAGCCGTGACAATGTATACATATTATTGCTCTTGACTGTACTTACGATAGTGAAATTTCAAGGTTTACAACTAACGTATTAATACAGAAATCTAAGCGCACGGCGGTGCGCAGGCCGAGTTCCAGCAACAGGCCGCGCATATGCCGTACACTATTTACACGAACCGTTTCGACCCACTTTTTACCCCCCTGTAGCTCAGTGCCTACCTATTGCAAGCACAGAAATAAATTTCTATTAACACGAAATACTGTTAACAGACATTCAATTTGTTTACCACTCGGTATTATGGGGCTACAAAAATAGGTCAAAATAATAGATATATTACCCGTTGGCATGTATCAAAGGAAATGAAGATATTCATATGGTTTACTTGAGGAAGTTTGTCCACAATCGGAACACTGTGATCTATCGGAAACTAATAAACATGTTATACATTTAGTTTTGTATACGAATATCTGTTTTGATACATTTTGTGTTTATTTTATATAGCGGCATGTTCCATGGACCATGAACTATATTTTGGATGTAGTTATTACGATGTTGTTTTGTAACTCGAAGTTTATTTATTTTACCCGCATTTTATGAAAGAATTTATGAAAGAGAAACATATGAGGCGTGAGCTCTTCATTCTCAGAACGTATAACAGCAGGTAGATACGCTTTGGCCTTGTCACTTTCATGGTTTTATTAGTTTAACGCTTCTAGTCTTAAAAACGTCCATAGATTTTCTACAACTAGTTCGTAACTAGATGATGCTCGCGGCTCGCCAGCGTGAAATTCGGTAGGTACCCGTTCCCGCTTCCCGTGGGAACATTTTTCCGGGATGAAAAGTAACCTATGTGTAATTCCAGACTATAAGTTACCTATCTCTGTACCAAATTTCAGCCCAATCTGTTCATCCGTTAGAGCGTGATTGAGTTACAAACATCCAAACATCTAAACATCCAAACATCTTCACAAACTTTTATAATATTAGTAGGATTCGTTTGGCCAACACTTATAAAAATACAAAATCCCTAAATGATAAATATGAATGTCCATGATAAAAAATTCAAAGCGTTGGATCCCTTTCGAAAATCAAACCACCAAACACATGTTTCTTTTTATCAGATTTTTAACAAAAATTCTATAACTTGTGCGAAAATTTTGCATAAAAATTATACACAAGTTACTTAATAGCTACTATAGTCGCCTCGCTGTAACAAGGTGCGTATGACAGTTGGCAGTATGACGTTGATATCTATCAGTACCACATTACTAGGGATGTGTCGATATGCAATTCATGTTTAGAATCCTACGATAAAGGAGATAAATCACGTTCTATTTATTATTGTTATGACAATTATTGCTATATTAATTTTTTAATTAACTAAACAGCTTAAAAAACCGGTCAAGTGAGCAGAGGTCTCCGTACCGAAAAACGACAAAAAATACGTTTGTTGTATGGGAGTCCCCTTAAATATTATATTTTTTTTGTTTTTAGTATTTGTTATTATAGCGGTAACAAAAACACATAATCTGTGAAATTTTCATCTCTCTAGCTATCACCGTTCAAAAGGTACAGCCTATCAAATGACCGGGTAACTTCGCAAGAAAAAAAAGAAGGTAACCGAGAAGAGGAAAAATATTAATAATAATAACTCAATAATATACTTTTTACAATAAAAGTTGGAACTACGGACAATATACATTTTGTTTTATCAAAATATCGACTATCCATCGTAGATGTATATAATCCCATCACTAAAGACATCTTTGGTGTTACGTTATACTCAACAATTTGTTAATTTTTTCTTCCAAATTCATTTTATTTGTAGACTAGAATATTCTGGTTGAGTTTAATTTTATATACAACAGTGATTAATGATTTAATATATTATGAATGGGATGTAGCTGAAATATTAAGTTCATAATTGTAATTCACGGCAACTTTCAAGAGTGAAACGAAACGCGATCGACAACTGTCATACGCACCATGCTACACCGAGATGACTATAATTTTAGTGAATATTTTGTACTACAATCCTTTTTACTTTAAAGTTTGTACACATATTCAGGCGTTAACTTGTAAAGCCATCTAGGTATAGTAAATAAAAACCGTATGAAATTAAGTAGGGTCTTATAAAAATTTAGGGGTCCCTGATTGAGGATTCCTTCAAGAAGTATTTCGACGATCGTTTGAAGGCCGTAATTTTTAACCGTTCGGATATTTTATCGTCAGTGCGGATAGTCCCATACAATACAATAACACATGTCAATGAATTTCCCAAAAAAAAATCGCGCGGAAAATAATCGCAGTGCCTACAGGCGCTTATTGTGCATTCACGTACAAAGTAAACAAATTAAGCTAACATCTATTAAAACTATTCAAACAAACCGTAAGTTAAATGCTTTGGGGGTATTACGTGAATTGCAATTTAACCTGCATTGTCGCAATTCACTGTAGTCTAGGTATTTAATTTCCAGATTCGTGTTTGCTGTGAGGTTAACTGGAGTACATATGGCCTATTTCCTAGGTTACTGCCACCAAGCTTTTACCTTTAATTTGTGTCATCAATGTTATTTTATAAGAACCTAGAACGAAATAGGTATTTTAGAAAATAAGGGGTTATTTTTTCTCCTATAAGAGGGCACAGGAATGTCTGGTCGGTATGCTAATAAAAGTTAAAAATCTATTATCATGTAACTACCCACAGGAGCACGCAGTTACAATAATTGTCAAGAAATCTGGCAGATTTCCATATAACTATACATACATAACATAATGGTCACGCCTTTATCCCCGAAGGGGTGGGCAGGGGCACATTATATGCCCACATTTCACCTTTTTAGAATTTGTCTCACGTTATAGGTGGTGAGCCGTATTGCCGTGTTGAGATGGACCATCCTACCTAGGGGATTTCTTTGTTCTTGTCGAAATATTGGTTTTGAAGTTCTTGCCAATATAAAAACATGCTAACTAATTTATAGCTGGCTGCACTTTACATTACATTATCGTTTTGCATTTTGTAAATCAAACATACGTTTATTTGAACCATTTCAGCTCACATCACGTGTGAACATTTTGTTGGTTTAATGAGGGACACAGATGATGCCGTGAGGCACAGCTAGTTATAAATAATTTGAAAGGTACGGTGTAGGTATGTAGGTGTGGGATATGAAGTTGTGGGTTTATTTGACGTTTTACGAATAACTTCAATATGGTAATTAGCTAATGACACGCACTAGGTGACATTCGCATTTCATGTAGGAGTTCCATAGTTTTTAATTAAGCAGTACATACCTATAAAGTGGGTAGGAATAAAATCCGAAACGATGTTATCTGTCAGAGAACCACAGTTGCCGAGGTAGAGTCCCGAGTATGTGTTTTAAATTGGCAATGGTCTGCAACCTCTGTAGAAGAACCGCTGGCCGATTGAGCAAACGAGTTCTGAAGTGGAGACCGCAACTTGGTAAATGTAGGGTTGGGAGACTCCTCGCCAGATAGGCCAAAGACCTGGAAAAGGTCGTAGGGAGGCACTGGATGTAGAAGGCGTAGGACAGAGTATTGTAAATTGGGAAAGGCCATAGACTCATTTCAATGATATTATAGTACGAAATACAAGACAGTAAAAAAAGCTATGAAATATTAATTGGGTGTTGAATTTCTTCATTAAAATAAAATAATAATGAGTGCTTTGTTATGCCACTGAATCTTCGGGCCCAAACTAGCCTCACCTGCAAGTGGCGCAACTGAGTGTCATGGCGTAAAGAAAAAAAATCCTACTGATATTATAAATGTGAAAGTTTGTGAAGATGTTTGGATGTTTGTTACTTAATCACGCTGTAACTGCTGAACGGATTGGTCTAAAATTTTGGTACAGAGATAGCTATATTGCACAGTATAAAGAGGAAACCTACACAGTATAAAGAGAACACAGTATATAGTGAAAACCTACTCTGTAGGCTGTGCTTATAGTCTGTAATAACACATATGCTACTTTTCATCCCGGGAATATGCTCCCACGGGAAGCGGAAACAGGTACCGAATTTTACGTGGGTGAAGCCGAGAGCAATCTAGTTCTAACCATGGTAGTACAGTAAGGTTGATCACCCGATCCAAGTGAGTGGTTTAAGTTCTGTAGGCTATATTTTTCATGGACTGATTTGATTTGAATTATAATAATATATGGAGTTGGTCCAAAAAAACATAGATTAAAATACCTACGGTGGATAAGATTACAATTTAGGTAGGTATTTTGGTATGATTACGGAGTGTCACTTCGTGATCGAAAATTTCATTATTGACAGAAAAACAATACAGTAAAATATAGAACCGGTCAATTGCGAGTCGGATTTGCGCACTGAGGATCCCGTTCCAAAAACGGCAAAAAATCGTCAACTTGTTACAATAGAGGAAGCCGTCCTTATTTTTTTTCTGATTTAAGTAATTGTTGCTAAGCGAAATCAAATACATCATCTTTGAAAA
The DNA here is from genome assembly GCA_933228765.1 of Miltochrista miniata. NCBI lineage: Eukaryota > Metazoa > Arthropoda > Insecta > Lepidoptera > Erebidae > Miltochrista > Miltochrista miniata. The sequence goes on along the minus strand of OW121758.1, from coordinate 31,246,407 downwards.
TATCAACAGTTTAACTATCAAGCTTTTCGAGATAGGTGTAACCTTATAGACATCCCGTTTTTACCCCTTGGGTACGTAACATAATAGGTATACTACCATGCATAAAATGCAATCATGTAACATTATGCTACTTTTGACGCTCCATAATTAGTTTTAGTTTACGGCAGTACACAGTTCTAGATTACATTTTAAAACTCGAACATAAATAAAACTCAATTCTGTGGTCTGCATGTAACAGAAATTATAAATCGCGAATGCTTCTACGAAACGGTTTCTGCGTTATAAAAACTGAAACTATTTCTACGGACTGAATTATCTCAGAATACTGAGTCCAGAAATATTTATCATCAACATTATTTTATATACGTTCCTGCACCCTTATGTAAATAATCATGTATACACAGCCAGAAGAACACTTTTAAAATAAGAATTCAGCCAGTCTATACCAAATAGGATGTATATCTCTCTATACAATGAGTACATAAACAATAGAATGATTGACAGTATTCCAGTACTTGTAGATATTTTTGTAAACACTGCACTCACAATAAGCGTCCCGAAGCACACCATGTATACCACAGTATAAAGAGAGAAACGATCTTTAGACTGCTTATACATAGAAAGTGATTATGTCCTATTTTAGTGTGGAAATCGTCATGAACGTCATACTGGACTTCTACCGACTAAAATCACATCCATCTGCCTACAGATAGCGTTTGAGTTAGGATAACTCCAAAAGTCACGTCCCTACTAATACACTCGAGAGCAATGAATCCGGGTCACTTAAAGAATCCTAAAAATCTCGGAAACTAAAAATGCTAGGTTAATGCAATAAATTGTATTTAATAGACAATGTAATACTCCTTAAATGAAGGTATTAAAACTTCTTAGTTATTGTAAAGTTATATCATAAAAAAATCAAATTTGAAAAAGGGCCACTTTCGAAGATGGAACTACGAAATTACAGCATTTGGTGTTGCTTTTGTTTGTAATCTGTCATTTATGTGGGTACATAAACCATGTTGATAGTGCTCTATATTCATTAATCAAGCTGAAATTATGTCGCTTACGCCTGAAGAATGCACCAGAATACTTACAATGCTGGAAACCGGCCGGAGTCAGCGCGATACAGCCAGGACTGTCGGTGTGTCGCTGTCAACAGTACAAAGAGTTCTCCGACGTTACGAAGAAACTGGTTCTAACCTACGCAGACCAGGAACGGGCAGAACCAGGTGTACCACAGCACGAGAAGACCGATACTTGGTGAACACCATGCTTCGAAATCGCTTTCTCACAGGAACTGAACTCACCAATCAGTTTCGACGCCTCGGAGGAAGTAACCCAAGTGCATGGACAGTAAGACGTCGGCTTGCTGAATCTAACTTAAAACCCCTTAGACCTGCAAACGGCCCTAAACTGGAGCGTGGGCATCGTATTTCGAGACTAAGGTATGCCCAGAGCCACGTAAATTGGAGTATTGAAGATTGGTCAAAAGTTATGTTCTCCGACGAATCAAAATTTATGCTCTACAAGCACGATGGAAGACACAGAGTGTATCGAAGACCAGGGGAAAGATTCAAGCAAGCATGCATCGAAGAAAAAGTAGCCTACGGTGGTGGGTCTGTACTAGTGTGGGCCGGAATTTCTTCTGAAAGTCGCACAGAGCTGGTGATCATAGAAAACGGCTCTTTAACTAGCGTAAGATATGTGGAAGAAATCCTCAATGATCACGTTGGTCCATTTATGGTCAATTTAGGTGAGGATGCTATATTTATGCATGACAATGCCCGACCTCATACAGGTAGGATTGTGAATGACTACCTTCAAGAGATGAACATTACTCGTATGGAGTGGCCAGCGCGCAGCCCGGATATCAACCCGATCGAGCATGCTTGGGACGAGCTAGGCAGATGCGTAAAACAACGAAACCCTCCCCCAATCACGCTTCGTGAGCTCAAAATTGCTCTCACAGAGGAATGGGAGAATATTCCCCAAAATCGTATAAGGAACTTGGTGTACAGCATGCCAAACCGCGTAAACGCAGTAATGGAAGCACGAGGAGGCAATACGAAGTATTAAAATTCAAGAAAATCGTAATAAAGTTCAAAAATTTCATGTTTCCTATTTTTGTTTTAAGGAGAGATCGGCAGTTTTTTCTTTATGTAATTTTGTGTTAATAAAATGTATGGTGACTCATATTTTTTTTACTTTCATTTAAGGAGTATTACATTGTCTATTAAATACAATTTATTGCATTAACCTATCATTTTTAGTTTCCGAGATTTTTAACATTCTTTAAGTGACCCGGATTCATTGCTCTCGAGTGTATATAGATGAGGATTTAACTCTTTCTGTCTGTTAAGCTTTCACGCCTCAACCATTGAACCAATTCTGATGAAAATATCACTGTGATAGACTAGCGGAAAATAGACTAAAGGCCATAGACTAAAGGCCATAGACTAAGGTTAAATTCACAACACCTGATTTGATTGTTAACAAAATATACTACACTTTTAAGTACATACATATAATCATTTATTGTTTTTAATATTTTTTCTACAATTAAAACTGTCACAAAAATTGTAATACCTAATACTTACTTAAAGGGGGACAAAGTGCGTGGCCACGAGCCAAATGTTATATAGCGGTCCTTGAGATTCTTTAAAAGAAACTTTTAAAAGCATTCCAATGAATTTCAAGCACTAATCTCATTTACATTCTCAAATCGCCAGTCATTTTGAAAAGAAAAAGCCGATTTTACTGGTTAGGTAATCAGAATTTAAATAAAGCCGAGGATTTCCTAGAGTTTTAACTTGAAAATCCCCTAGCGCGAACGCTAATAACCATTTGTAAGTCAGTTTTTCTATTTCTGTGACGTAAATTAAGGGGTGGTGCTGCAAGGTTTTTTGATACGAATTTTACAAACAACATAATTATGTAGAGATAAGAGGAAAGGGGAGGGTGAAGAATGCCGTTCAGGAAATTATATATGTTTATTTATAGTTGTTTACTAGCTGTTGCCTGCGACATTGTACGCTGCATTTTATATGTGATTCTTTAGATTGATATAATTTTTTTTATTTCTGAACCGATTGATATAAAACAAACACTAAATGTTAAGTGGAGTAAACCGCAACGCATAAAGAAAATCTCATTGCAATCGGTTGAGCGGTTGCTGAGATTAGCGTGCACAAACGTACAGACAAACAGAGAGTTACGATTTTGTTATATGTATTGATATTGATATTGATAATGGTAGTCGTTAGGTAAACCTAAATTAAAGGCTTTATGATAGGCTTAAAAAGTTTCAACAGCTTTAGGTTTTCAACACAACACATAACATTGAAGAAAACCCTTTCACCTGCATTGGGGGCTTAGTGTCGCAAACGTAAAGTACGATAGAACAGTACCACATTTGAGCAAGCGCCAGCGCGCCCGCCGCCGCGGCGTGAACATGAAAGAACTATTTGTAGATTTTGTAGTATACTAATAGATTTCGCTACTTCACGCCAAATAATTTTTACTTACATGCACCGAAGTTTCGGACACGGTGCAGTGCCCGTGATCGCGGGTAGAGTAAGGAGAAAGAAAGAAACAAAGAAAGAAAACGTATTTATTCTAAACCCATTACTATAAACTTATATTTATCTTTTAAATACAAACGGAGATACAATAAATGATTATTACTAACTTACATGATAAAATTAGAAACAATTATTAATATCCGTGGTCTGATACCCATAACGCAAACAGGTTATTACTAGCTTACTTTGGGATCAGATAGCGGTGTGTGAAATGTCCGTGAATATTTATTTATCATAAAAACAGTACAGGATGTCAGACGGTGCATGTATGTAATAAGTATTTCGCGTCAAGTCCCGAATTCTATAAGGATAAGTGTAAAAAAACAGCGATAATTTAAAAATAACACTTTTTGCAATATTATATCTAGCTCATTTTACTGATAAAGAAAAAGAAAAAGATAGAAATTAGGCAAAATGCAAAGTCCTGACTGATCTTAGACTATGATAACTTAAGAAACTTTTGCATTTCAGGTGTTGTCAACAGTTTCAGCCACAAGTAAACATTTACTAGGTGAATTCATGTAACTTCTATCTCATTTTACTGATATTTACGTAAGAAAAAGATGGAAATAGAGCAAACTGCGAAGAGCCGTCCTGACTGATATTAGACTATGCTAACTTAAGAAGATTTTGCATTTCAGGTGTTGTCAACAGTTGCAGCCACAAGTGAACATTTACTAGGTGCATTCATGTAACTAACTTACCAACTTCATGAATATGTCATCAAAATAGTGTTTCACGATGTTAACTCACTAGTTTGTACTATTAGATGTATCTGTTGCACTGCTTTGATACATTATTAACGTATGCCAACTTCAAATAGTTTCATTCTATTGAACAAGTAACATTCAAGTTACATAATAATACTGTGCTGTCAAAATTAATTGAATTATTAATTACAGCGGATGTCACCAGGTAATGGAAATACGGGATTGGAATACAGCCTATAACACTTATACTCTGAATAGATTAGATATATAGATTTCATACACTGAACTACTTTTTTCAAACAATAATTTGCCACCTTATACCAGTTTCTCAAACCTTGACAGCTAATGGGACAGGAAGTATTATTGTGGGCCACATAATGGATGTTTCAGCCATTTTAATTATTAAAAGAGTCGAGAGAGACAGCGTACAAGTGCCATGGAAGATGGAGCCATTTCAATTAAAACCTTCGTGAAATTGCTTTTTAGAGAAATTAATCAGATGTAATATCATGTCTTCCTGTATAATTCATTCCTGGCTTGTTCTATAATAATTTTGAACCATCACAGGTGTCTTGTATCACCGTTATGTGATGTTATTTTAACGTATGGATTCATGATTTCCTCCATCTGGAAATTTTATAAATAGAACAACGTCATTTATTAAAAGTACTACGTGGAATTTTGTTCCCGTTAACGTTCCCGCATGTCATTGGAACTTATTCTGGGGTAGTAAAAGTAGGTAAGGGTTATTTGAGGCTAGATACTGCTTGCTTGTCCTGGGGTATCCTTTCAAGGGATAACCCGGACCTCCCAACCGTAGGCATTAGGTAGTAAACCTATAGTTTTTATTCAGCAGGAGTCCGGTGTAGCATCCTTGTAGAATTTCTTCACGTTAAAAAAAGAGAACAATAAGAAGAATCTGAAAAATTATACTGAGCTCGAACTCGGTAAAGTTCTAAAACAATTTAGAATATCTTAGATTCGGCATCGGAATTAATTAGGAAATACATTGAGAGAGTTGAAAAGTAAAACCACTTTCCTCGTTTACAAAGCGGGCGAATAGAAAATTTTAAGCGCTCATGACCTCGCTGACTCAGCATTCTGTAAATGGAAACGCTTGCAAAAAGTTAAGTACTCACGTTGTGGTCACCCATCCAAGGACCGGCTTAGCAAATGTTACTTACTTTAGTGATTGTAAACAGAACACTGAGTTCGCGAGGTCACGAGCGCTTCGGAGGCTTCGAACTATTATGTTCAAGATCACCTATTATAAAGAATTATTAAACAAGAAAGCTTTGAAAAATGTCGAAAGCTTTGAAGTGTCGTGTGTATAAAATATTATCGTATATTCCAGCCTTTAAAAAGCTCCAAAGATAATGGGACAAACTTTTTAAATAATTGCGATCATGATGAAAGTGCAGTGCAACGTAATCTGACATTTTAAAGTGCTCGAAAATCGAGTTAAAATATTCCATTACCTAGATAGATATGATACCGATATACATAGGTACATACGATGCTTACATGGAGCGTGTTAAAAACAATGTTTCTTTGAGTAGAGGAGTGTTTATTATAGGTGTGACGTGACAAGAGTCACTAAATCAACCGGGCCAAAGGTTAACTAGACCTAATTCATTTACTATTATAATTGATGACAACGAAAATGTGGGAAGAAAATACCACGTAGTGTACGGTCGGCCAAGAAAGTGGTGTATCAGTTTTGATTTAGTTTTCTAGTCATTGATAATTACAACAAGGTTCATACTACTGATATCATTGAAAGAGATGCATAATAATGACGTAAACCTTATTGATAAGTATTCATTTGTCGTAAGTCACTTAGAAGTGCATGACATTTTAACCTTTATTAAAAACTGATAAAACATTAATTTCTGCAAAGATAATTTGAATGGTTCTTAATAAAAGTAATAAAATCTTTTTAAATATAGCAATCTCTTTTTCATATAGAATACTGACAACTGACTTTTTGTCAAATATATTCTTGTTTTCCATCAAGTTCAAACTAAGAACAGCTGTCACGTAACAAACAGTAGGTATCAATAATTAATATAAAAGGTTTTCAATAATCAGATAAAGATGGCAATAGAAATTGTCAGATATGTCTGCAAGCGAAACTAATCATTATCGCCTATGAATTTGCAAACGACGTTCAACCTAGATGTGTGAATGAGCAAAAGTGTGTCAAGAGTGAAAAAGAGTTTTACGCGCTTAACACACTTTGCAGCCCACTATAAGTGTGTGCAATCTAATCGCTATTTCATGAATATACTAGCGGTTTCACCCGCCTATTCATTCCTGTAGGAATACTGGAAAAAAGGTTAGGTAGGTTTTCTTCTACAGATGTGGCCGGCCCATTGCCACTTTAATGTGCTTATTTTGCGAGCTATGTCGACCACTCTGGTTCTTCGCCGAATAATCTAATTTTGTGTTTATCCCTCGCTGTGCAACTTTGAGGGCATGGCCTAGCCCCACCTACGTTACGTTGGTGTTACTGTGTCTACGTTATAATGCGTTCAAGAAATTATGATGAATGTTGAAGCCGTTTTAGATTTTCTTTTTATTTATTTATTTATTTATGTACTTACACACAAGAAATATAAGAAGTATGACAAAAAGAAAGATAGGTACAATGGTACTGCTTATTTCTATAAGAAATATCTCCCAGCAGACCAGCGAAAGGAGAACATGAAGAAGGAAAAAGAAATTAAAAAGTGTGTAAATTAAGGAATAGGGTAAAACTGATACAATATACATACAAAATTAACGAAAGAATATATAGGTACTTACATCTTTTTTCCCTCTATTTCTAACCTTAAAACGATGAACCAAATGCTCCATTAAAGAAAGACAAATATTTAATGGAATCAAGTCTATTCACAGGAAGTATGAAATATAAAAAATATTACTTCTGTAAATAGATTCTCAGTTTTATACATTTGGAAGGAAGGCTTTTGTAAATATTATTTTTGTAGTTGGTTGGTGGGTTGTGTTTAGATTGGTTGGGAAGTCGAATGAAATTTCAAAGATCATTTTATATTTTTATAGATACTATCCCAACGTTCTTTTCTATCGTCCCTCGTTTAAAATCCATAAAAATAACTATAATAGACTAAAACTACTCAAAATAGAAGATGTTTCCAGAATCAAATTTTCAGAGATTTTAGGTAATTGCGAATACATTAGAACTTAAAAATTCCAACTGTGATCACAATTACAGATTTTCAAATACAATTAAACTTTAATTGCTGACAAAACCGTTTACCAAAAAACATTTAAGTAATTGTCAGACAATATAATCAACATTCATGATAGAATTGCCTGGTAAATTCCATTAGGTGCTATAACGAAAACTGAATATATTCAGACACGAATATTACATCAATAAGTTCTACAGGTGGGCTATAAACGCAGCCATAACATTTGATATTCGTACAAAGATCACTATTACTGTTTGCAGGAAACCTGTTTTTACAAAGTTATGGCAGAAAAACAATAGGTTATAATTTGCAAGTAGTCAATGTTCAAAAAAGCAAAAATGATTGAAATTTAAGTTGGAGTAATATTTATACCGAGATGTAAGAAAAATTTTAGAACTTCGATAAGTATTAAATTTTTAGAGTTCCGTATCCATAAGCTACAAACTGAAACTCCGCTGTCCGTCTGTCTGTCACCAGGCTGTATCTCATTATCCGTGATAGTCATATAGTTGAAATTTTCACAGATAATGTAGGTACTTATGTTGCAACTACAACAAAAACAGGAAAAAATGAAGTGGGCGCCCATACAAAGAACGAAATTTTTTTTGCAGTTTTTTGAAACGCAATCCTCTGTTCGCGAGTCTGACTCGATCTTCGACGGTTTTCTTTTCTATAAGTATTAAGTTTAAAAAAAATACTGATTTTCTGTAAGTTTTTTGTGTAATGACGTTTAATCTGTCTATTTGTTCAAGCAAGAAACGGGGACGTCTTTATGTCCAATAACTTGGTTTTATAATAGGCGATATGCCCATCTAGACTGATATATTACTTAGATAATGATGTTTTTGTTGAAAGGTTCTATAATTTAGGAGATTGATGAGTTGAAAAAATATTCGTTGCGATTTATTCTATTTGGTGTTAGGTTAGTTAATTGGTTCTTGGGATTTACATTCAAAAGCTTTGCCTTTAACGAAGCTTAGTATCAAGTCGATGACGGCGATACGATTTGACAGACTTCGTAGCTATTGATGATTACGATTTTGTTGAAATAGCAGACTTGGGCCTCAGATAGGTACAGTCAATCCTGGGGATGCCCTTCGGTGGGCTTACCCAGGGCTCCCACCCGTAGGCAGTAGTTAGAGAACGTGTGGTTTTAGTAGGTAAGAGTTCGGCATAGCTTCATGACGGATTTTCCACAAATTAAAAAAGAACATAGGTAGGTTTATGTACATTATGAAAACTCACTCACTTGTACTATTCCACAACTTTTATTATAATTTTAATAATACCTAACCGGTTTCGCTATTATAGCATTCTCAAAGGTGTTTACACTAACTTTTGACATAAGTAATGATACTTTTTAACCATTTGTGCATGTGGGTATAAAAAAATAAACATGGTTGTCACTGTGAAGAATTTTCCCCCAAATATGGGGAAAAACTTTAGACATTTAAATACAAATCTAAATTAGCGAATAAATAAAATTAAATGTTCAATAAAATTTTAATTACAATAAAATGTCAGATTTACTGAATTAAATTCTTAAATAAAGTATAAATAATGAAATGTCGTCATGAAGTAAATACTAATGAAGTGTCAATTGTATATTAAATCAGATAAATAAAAATAAAAATAAATTAAAATTCCAAAAATGTCAAATGAAAATGTTAATAAAAAATTAAATTATGAAAATTAAAACATTAAGCCGAAATATTAATATACAATTTTCACTCGATCATGTGGATGATATTACCTACGGAAAATATTTTAATGAAGGCGAATTACTTATGTCCAACTGTTGATTTAGCAAAGTGTCCCGGTTACCCTTTAATAATTTGTTTATTTCTAAGGCCTTAAGGGCATTCAATTTCGTTATTAATTTTAGTTTATTTAATATTTCGGCTTAATGTTTTAATTTTCATAATTAAATTTTTTATTAACATTTTCATTTGACATTTTTGGAATTTTATTTTATTTTTATTTTTATTTATCTGATTTAATATACAATTGACACTTCATTAGTATTTACTTCATGACGACATTTCATTATTTATACTTTATTTAAGAATTTAATTCAGTAAATCTGACATTTTATTGTAATTAAAATTTTATTGAACATTTAATTTTATTTATTCGCTAATTTAGATTTCTATTTAAATGTCTAAAGTTTTTCCCCATATTTGGGGGAAAATTCTTCATAGTGACAACCATGTTTATTTTTGTATACCCACATGCACAAATGGTTAAAAAGTATCATTACTTATGTCAAAAGTTAGTGTAAACACCTCTGAGAATGCTATAATAGCGAAACCGGTTAGGTATTATTAAAATTATAATAAAAGTTGTGGAATAGTACAAGTGAGTGAGTTTTCATAATGTATAACAAGTTCCATCAAGTGCCAACAATCAAAAGTATAAAGGATATAGGTTTATGTACTTGCAGATGAAGCTGACTAGTACCCCGATGGGTTTTTTAGGGCTCTATCGCATCCAAATATATACGGTAAACAGTCAATTAAAACAAAATCAAATTTTTAAAGTTATACCCAATTCTATCTCCAACATCAAAAATCTTTATCATCGTGCTAATATGTTTTGTTGGTTTCCTAATAGTAGACAGTAAGCATACAATATTTACTAAAAGAAGTGACATGAAATAGGAAGAAGGATGGAGAGGGGAGTATTACAGTATCCAATTTCCGTAAGCCGCTGGGAATAAAGAAAACTAATATATATTGTGCGCTACACTGGGAACTTACTAGAAAATCATATAATGATCTTTGGGCAGCAACGTACAAGTACTTATTTATTTATTGAGTTCGTTACTTTTTGAAATAGCGGCCATTTAGTCATTTAGTGATTTTCATGAATTTTATAATTTACTTTTGACGTAAGCTTGCACACCTATATACACAACTTCGATTGCGTCTGCATGTTTCCCGTCGCGTGTACAGCTCTCAAAAGGAATAAATTTTCCCATTTTTGAAACGAATAGGAATTCGTCTTGGCGTGATATTATATAGCCTTCCTCAATAAATGGACTAAGTATCTCACAAAAAATAGTTTTTTAAAATCCAATCGATATTATTTTTTTGCAAACAAAGTTTCAGTTTTATAATATCAGTAAGTATAGATAATGTTCTTGAATTAACAGCAGCTAACATTGTTATTAAAAATGTACCTAGTAACATTGACAAAGTCAATACGTGCACCTTTATTACATTGGACAAAAATAGAACTGAAATCCTTATTGAAAACCAGTTGCGATACTCCGGTTTCCTAGCCGGCCGAAGCGATTTTGTTTGCCTTAGAATACGCGTACGGGAAAATGGCGTTGCCATAGACTTATAACACCAGGCGTAACAATAAAAAAATATTAATAGTTTAAAAAACTAAAAAACACGCTTCAAACCCTTTTATTTAATACCCATATCATGGGGATGCATTTCAAATAGCCAATCCGCCATATGGGATCTCCGCCATGTTGGATTTAAGTCACGTGACAATTTTTTTCGTATTCCTAACAGCAAACCCTTGTATTTGATACCCATATCATGGAGGTGCATTTCAAATAGCCTTTCCGCCATCTTGGACGTCCGCCATATTGGATTTAAGTCACATGACTATTTTTTTCGTATTCCTGACAGCAAACCCTTTCATTCGATACCCATATCATGGGGGTAGACTACAAACAGCCAGTCCGCCATTTTGGGGAGGCCGCCATATTGTATTTGTAATGACGGTTTTTAGCTAATCATGTATTGTCATCAGAACTCAGAGCGTGTGAAAATTTTCAGCCTGATCGAAGGACGGAAAGTGGGTCAAATTAACATTCCAAGATTTTCTTACATACATAGTTACAAGTGAAGCTAATAAAAGCGTGATATAAAGGGATACAGGTGTGACAACAATATTTTATACTACGTCACGCGGTTTCACCCGCGTAGTTCCCGTTCCCGTGAGAATACGGGAATAAAATATAGCCCATGTTCACCGCAAAGAGTGTAGCTTCCCAACAGTGAAAGAATTTTTCAAATCGGTCTAGTAGTTCCGGAGCCTGTAGCACACACCTCTCTTGCACCACCACCACCACCGCCAACCAACAAACAAACAAAAAATCAAAAAAACAAAAAACAAATCTTTCCTCTTTATAATATTAGTATAGAAGTATAGATTCATATTTTATCTCTGAAAGGGTAGGCAAAGAGGTATTATAGGTATAAGTTTCACCATTACTTTTTGCCTTACGTAATAGTTGGTGAGTATCACGCGCTGCTACCGTGTTGAAATGAACAGGCACAGGTTATGTTCCTGTCTATTCTTCAACTTGGCATAAGACTGCTATTTTACTGACAACCGTGCCCAACGGCTTGACTTGCTTTTTGAAGCACGGAAATGCTTGCAAATAGAAATACATTTACAGAAAGATCACTGAATCAGCGAAGCTACAAGAGCTCCGATTTTTTATCATAAAAAATTTGAATTGATTTTGAATCGACTTGTAACTTTTTTCATCAACCATTTTTTACATGAAGCTTTATGTCTAAAAACCGTACCTAAATAACTTGATGTAAAAGAAACTGCGCACGTAGTGTTATTGCAGGTTCAGGTCATTTCACATTCAGACTTAGCCTCCTCTGGCGAATTTACTACTTACCTTAAATATTAAATTGGTAGACAACATTTTTCTCAAGCACCGCTTCCGTTTGTACCTACTTTTTCTCATTTACTCTGTGGCATAGCAATTTGCTAAAAATTCAATTCAATGCGGGGTAAGTATTGGACGCAAAATCGACTATGAAATTTCCGTGCTGACCTGGATTTGGCCAAAACGAGGTTCGTCGCCGAAACCAGTTAATATTCTAAATTCAAAATACTCAGTTTTGAACCATAGATTTAGAATTTGTCGCTATGGTTTGACCAGCAATACCGAGATTGTTCCGAGTTTAAATGAGGAAGACATTGACAGAATCATACAGCAAATATTGAGTACCTATACTAGCGTAGCGGGTCTGCGCAATTTTGCTTACCTCACAAGGTCTAGGCAGAAAAGAGAGAGAGAGAGAGGGAGGTATGTTTATTTGGATTATATTTATAGCTACAGACAGAGTATTCATCCTCACACTTTGCGCCTGGAGCGCTCGATCACAGTTAGATCCGATAGGGGCTTACTCCTGCGCACGCTTAGGTTGTGGAATGATCTCCCTGCCAAACTTCGGTGCCAAGGTTCGGCCAAACGTCTACGTATGGGGTTTTTCACAAGGGGTCTTAGAAGGCTTTTACAGGGTCGGCAGCGCGAATGTAGCAACTCTAGTGTAACCAACATCCATAGGCTGCGGTGACCGCCCGTGCATCTGCTGGGCCGTATGCTTGTCTGCCACCTTTGTGGTATAAAAAAAGAAAAAAAAGTTGTGGCGTTATTTGTCAGAAGCCCGTACACAGCAGCATGCGTCAATCAAATGAGATGATGATGTTAAGATTTGTGCAAACTATTTTCGAAGTCGTATCAGTCTGTTTGTTATCGCTTCTCATGAATTCGGCGAGGAATTTCAATAATACTATTACTTTTACGACAGCAATATCATAAACATTGATGTGCTAAAAGTTTTTCTGCCATCTGCTGGACTTACATGTACTTTTTAAATCAGACTAAACCAGATTTTGTGTTATATTCCACTCTAGGAAATTTAATTATGCTGTATCCTTCCGAGGGCTTATTCGGGGTTCCCCACCGTAGGCAGTAGGTAGGGAACGTGTTGGTTTTTAGTCGGTAAGAGTCCGGCATAGCATCCATGAAAGATTTTTCACACGTTTAAAAAGAAAAAAAAAGGGTAAGGATATTATTATAATGTAAGCAGTCAAAGTAGTCACGTGTTGGGAGCTCTGAGATTATCCTTCCGAGAACTTACTACTTGCTATGGCGGCGACGTGAGCTACTCTTAGAAATTAATTATTTTGTGATGTGATTTGGCAGCTTTTCATAGACTTGTTTCGGATCGGATTGTGACTCTCGTCCGCCTCAAGTGATTGAATGAAGGTTGACAGCAACTCCTGAGCCAAAGAGGATATCGATGCATCGGTTTCTACAACACACGGCGTCATCAGGTCAGAGTGCTTTCCCTCCTTATTATTTCGAGTTGCACTCAATACCAACTCTCTCCGCGGTATCTCGATAACCCCCCCTAATAGTGTGAATTGTGGTATTTTGAATATTTAGCTTAATTTCTCTTTATATTTTTACGCAACGTGAGTCCGCTGGTCTCACGTGGCGTAAAAACCGCGCCACCATTCTATTTGGTTGTTTGGTTGTGTTGTATGGTATCGCGTAGTTTTAGCACAGGGCGGAAACTCCATACAAAAATGTTCGTTTTCACCCACACTAATATACACGTAATGCGAATGCTTGAATCAAGCTTGAATGTGTGTGTGAGTATATCTACTAGGGTAACTAGCTATGGAAACAAAATAATAAGGAACAGAACGCAATCTCATGTATGTACTTTTTTTTTTCAAATCTACCCACGGCTAAGCACAAATTAAACCAAAGAAATAGCACAAAGTACGTAGGTAGTAATACGTAATGCAACGCAGTGACCATCTCTCAAGTACTAACACGGCAATAGACACATCAACTTTGGCGGGGGGATGGGGAAGCTTACTCAGTGGGAGTCAGGGAGTTGCCGATCTGTATATACCTAATACTATTATAATTATTATCTTTGGTTTTAATCAGTAGGAGACCGTCATAGCATCCATTGGAATCGAAAAAGTATAATCCCACTAGCTTAGTGAGCTCTGGGTTAAACGTCTTACGCTACGGTCGGTGTCGAGATGGATGACTATTTATGATCGTTTATGTGTGTCAGCAGCTAGTAGGTAATTTATGAAGCTTGAAAAGCTGTTCCTCTCGCCAAATGACCCTGGAAAGTTGACCTTCATATTTTTTAATCTAAAAAGTACTTTCAAGCTTATAATTTCAAATTTAATATTTTGACCCAAAATATAAAACAACTGACCAAGATTTTACGAATGGTACGGTACTAAAGATGAATCACTTCGTTCTTATACGATTATATAGCTGTGCGAGGATTTACTTAATAGGAGATATATGTATAAACTAGGTGCTAAAACTTCCTTTTGTATACGAGCTATTTTTATCTTCGAGCTTAAGCGAGATCTTAACTAAACGACTATAAAAAAATAGTACAAAATAAAATACCAATCTATACTAATATTATAAAGAGGAAAGATTTGTTTTTTGTTTGTTTGTTTGTTTGTTTGTTTGTTTGTTTGTAACGAATAGGCTCCGGAACTACTGGACCGATTTGAAAAATTCTTTCACTGTTGGGAAGCTACACTCTTTGCGGTGAACATAGGCTATATTTTATTCCCGTATTCCCACGGCAACGGGAACTACACGGGTGAAACCGCGTGACGTCCGCTAGTATTAAATACTTTTTAGTGTGTAAGAACCGGACTCTATTAAATGAGAACGGGACTCTGTGACTTCTATGTCCGTCTGTTTTTAGGCTGTACCTATCTCATGTACCTAGATAGCTAGACAGCTGAAATTTTTACAGATAATGTTTTGCCACAATAATGAAATACAGAAATATGACTATGGGGCTCTCATACAACAAATGTATTTTTTTGTAATTTTTGGGTTTAGAAACCTTCGTGCGCGAATTCGACTGGCATTTGGTCATTTTTAGGTTTCCTCACCCAAAGGCTAAAAACCGGCCAAGTGCGAGTTGAACTCGCCCATGAAGGGTTCCGTAGCAGCAAGTAACATAATATAAAAGTTCTTATAGTTCGTTGTAACTTTGATTGATGGTTTAACACGTTCGCAGTGGTAGTGATTATTCTAACCGAAAATTGCGGTTTATGACGTATTAAAAAAAAACTACCAGCTCTATCTCCTTCAAACTAATTTTCGTTGGTAGTTTTTATGGCAATGTACATCATATATTTTTTTTAGATTTATCATTCTCTTAGTTTAGAAGTTAGAGGGGGGGGGGGGACACACATTTTTCGACTTTGGAAGTGTCTCTTGCGCAAACTATTCACTTTACAAAAAAAATATTTGAGAAACCTCAATAGCATTTTTAAAGACCTATCTATAGATACTCCACACGTATGGGTCAGACGAAAAATATTTTTAGAGTTTTAGTTCTGAGTATGGGGACCCCCAAAATTTACTGCTTTTTTTCTAGTTTTATATAAGAATCTTAATGCGGTTCACAGAATACATCTATTTGCCAAGTTTCAATAGCATAGGCCTTATAGTTTCAGAGAAAAGTGGCTGTGACACACGGACGGACAGACAGACAGACATGACGAATCTATAAGGGTTCCGTTTTTGCCATTTGGCTACGAAACCCTAAAAACAGGAACCCTATTTATGAGACTTCACTGTCCGTCTGTCTGTCCGTCACGAGGCTATATCTCGGGAACCATGATAGCTAGAAAGCTGAAATTTTCACAGATGATGTATTTCTCTTGCCGCTATAACAAGAAATTAAATCAGAAAGAGGTGGGCTCCTAAACAACAAACGTAATTTTTTGTCATTTTTGGGTATCGAACCCTCCATGCGCGAATCCGAGTCTTACTTTGCCGTTTCTTTTATTGTTACTAGCTGACCCGCGCAACTTCGTTAGCGCCACATAAGAGAGAGTATTCCTTGTTCCCGTCGCATTTACTCCCGTCGCGTTGCGTTTATTCCCGTAGCGTCTCGTCGTTAACATTCAATACTACGTAAGAGAGAGAGAGAGAGAGAGAAGGTTTCTTTTCGTGTGTATTCCCGTTGCATTATCGTAATTATTGTAGAAAGAGTCATTATTGTAGAAAAAAATAAATTGCCATTAAAATGGTTATAGTGCACCAACCCAAAGATAGACACATGCTATCGCGCAATTGTTTTCGAACTTTTTTAAGAGAAACAATTTTGTAGTACATATTTTTTACATAACTATAAATATTTACATTATTTTTTACGCAGCACACGCAACGAAGCTCTCAAAATGAATAACTTTTCCCCCGTTTTTGAAACATTTACTATTACTGCTCCGCTCCTATTCGTTGTAGCGTGATGCTATATAGCCTATGACACTCCACAATAACGTAGCTTTCTATTGGTGAAAGAATTTTTAAAATCGGCGCAGTAGATCCCGAGATTACCCCTTACAATTTAACAAACACACAAACTTTACTTCTTTATAATATTAGTATAGACTAGCTATTTCTCGCGGCTTCGACCGCGTAGAAGTCGTTATCGCGTAAAACATAATCCTCCTTTTGCGCAGTCGGTTAAAAAGATAAGCTACTTTTTAACCGACTGCTACTTTCCCAGTCCCAGGGCCTCGAATTATCTCTGTACTAAATTTCATCGCAATCGCTCCAGCCGTTTAGGCGTGAAAGCATAACAGACAGACAGACAGATAGACAGACAGACAGAGTTACTTTCGCATTTATAATATTAGTAGGGATTAAACGCAATAACGACAGACTTTTTGAGCGGTAGTCGTGCCAATAATATGGTACTTAATGATATTAGCGTCACACCCACAGGGTATCAAGTTGCGCAAACATGACACGTCGCTTGTACTCGTCTAGATAGAGTCAAGTGTTAATTCATCAGTGTGGGGTAGCCTTAAGTGATAAGGTTAGGTACATAATGAGATTCCGGAAATATTTTGTGAAAAACATGTTATTTTGATGTAGTTTCTCGTACAAAAATTGGGCGTGAGTGGATAGGATTTCAAAGTTAGCTAGAAAGAAAGAAAAGAAATGCCTTTACATCCTACTATCTTACTAATATTATAAATGTGAAATTTTGTCGTTCTCAATCACGCTCTAACGGCTGAATGGATTGGGCTGAAATTTGGTACAGGAATAGAATATATGCTGGAATAAAACATTGACTACTTTTCATCCCGGGAAAATGTTCCCATGGGAAGCGGAAGAGGTTACCGAATTTCACGCGGGTGAAGCCGCGTGCTCTAGATGAGCTAAATAATAAATAAAATGGTAGATATTAACATAAGCATGCCGAATAGGACCTGCTTCAGCATGTGCAAGGTTTTCAAAGAAAGAAAATAACGGGTTAGGTTCGGGAGGACGTGGTTGTAAAACGTCTGAATAAGCCAAATGTCCAAGTTGAAAAAAGTCTTCATTGCAAAACAAATTTATTAATTTATAATTAGTTGATTCTTTTGCCCTTCCTGCATCCCACGGGAACTTTTACC
The DNA here is from genome assembly GCA_933228765.1 of Miltochrista miniata. Classification (NCBI taxonomy): domain Eukaryota; kingdom Metazoa; phylum Arthropoda; class Insecta; order Lepidoptera; family Erebidae; genus Miltochrista; species Miltochrista miniata. The sequence continues at coordinate 31,228,650 of OW121758.1, read as the reverse complement.
GGGAATAAAAAGTAGCCTTTGTATTATGTATCTCTGTATCTGTTCTCTATGGCGCCCCGTGTGGCGACGGGACCCCGTCTGGTAACGAAAAAGAGTACAAAATGTCGCCACCCGTATTCATCCCGATGGTATAAGAGGCGACTAACAAAACACTTTCGCAAAACGATACATTGCGTGAAAAAGAGATACTCGAAATGAACCCCGGTTGTCAGTAAAATGACAATCGTCAAGCCAAGTTGAAGGCCTTATGGGCGGCTTGAAAATTTTCAACTGCGGGTCGTCACAACTTGCGCCTGTCCATTAAAAAGGCATTAAGCTTACCAACTATAACGTAAGACATAAAACTATATGGTGAAATGTGTTGTTTATTTTTTCAACGTGAGGGAAAATCCTCATGGATGCTATGCCGATGACTTCGACTAAAAAACCTCATGTATCCTGCCTAACAGCCTACGGTAAAAAGCCCCAGGTAAGCCCTCGGAAGGATACCCCTACTCCCCGACTCCCAACAGATCTACGGCTACTATCTAGGGGGGGAGGGGGGGGGGTTCGGGTGCTATCCCGCGTCTTTGGGGCGTTTCTCGGGTGTTATCCCGTTTCTTGGGTATCTACCTATACTATGTTATATAATTTATTTATTTATTTCATGGCAAATACAGGTATAAAAGATGTTGTGAGTTACAGTTATGTATAGTATCACCATAATTTAACCTTGCGGCAATTTATACATATATGTGGTAGGGTAAACCACCCAATTATTGGCCCTTTTAGAATGAATTATTGGCACTTTAGTTAAGAGTATATTTCGAAAAATAAGGGAAACCTAGTTTATTTCAGTTCGGTGTTGCCCATTATGTAGTTGTAGGTATGCATTAAAAAGTAAAATAGCATTCTTTTTCTGTTAGAAATGGGCAAAATTACCTAAAGTGCCAATAATTGGAGGAGTGCCAACGATTGGGTGGTTTACCCTATATGTGGGGGGTATACTATGCCTCTGCCTACTCTTCGGTTAAATCGGTTAAAAAGGCGTGACTATATGTATGTACCTGTTCTGTTAGATACGTTTAGCCATCAAATATTCACACTTGCATACATCCACACTCACAAAGTTTCGCATTTAAAACACCATTTAGTTCCACTTAAATTATTATCATACTTACAAATTTTCGCATTTATGATATTGTGGAATGAATGTGGCTTAGTCCAACTTTCACGTCAGTATTGCTTTAATGAGGTACCTTGTATACTCTGTGACCAGACGAAGGTTCCACTAATAAGCCTAATCCTGTAATATAGTAGTAGGCATTAGGTATGAAAGCTCTTAACTCGACCATTGTACTTTTATAAAAACAGCCTTTGTGTTGTCTCTCTTTTTAACCGAGAAAACTTTTTAAAAGTCATTTTGTTTGCAGTTAGTTTAAGTCTCGTTTTAATGACGACTGTAGTATTTTGAATTTTTTTAACATATTGTATTTTTGTGGAGACTAGGTGATTTAGGATTATCCAAATTTGAACTGATAAATATAGGGCAGATTTTTGTAAATAACCTCTAGCACGTATTTTTTAGACTATAGCAATTTTTTGGGACTCTATCCATCCGCACAGCGATGGAGCTGTGCTTCATATAAACTAATGTCTACAGCAATGGCTAAATTTAAAAAAATCGTCGAGTTCGAATTCGGCAAGGAAAGTTCAGAAAGTCTTGGAAACAATGAAGAAGACGGAAACAACGTATATTTACATTACATCATTGCACCTAACAGAAGGGATTCGTTTTTATAACGTGAGAGGAAACCTACATGGATGCTATGCCGAACTCCTACCTACTAAAAACCACACGTATTCTACCTAACAGCCAACGGTTGGGAGCCACGGGACTAGAAGCGAATCGTGACTATATCGTATCCAAGCGCCTACAGTATGTTGTTCTTCAAAAGGGGTTTTAAAGATATCTTGTAGGATCGGCAGCGTGTGAGTAGCCTCTGGTGTTGTAGTGTTATGTATCGTGAGCTTGTCTGCCACCTTAGCGGCATAAAAAAAACTTATAAGTTTGCTTAGTAACTAATGAAAATCCATCTCCAAATGAATAATTTTTAGTTGAAGGCAGACGAAACTATGTATGAAGTAATAATTTAATCAATGTTAACACATGGCCCGTCATACGTTAAATTGAGTAGTTCCAGACTATCCAGCTGCAGAAATCAGACGTCGAAAAATTGCACAGATGGCAGGATATGAGATAAATTTGATAAAATTTGCAAAAAATGTAGTAGATAATAATACACATTTCATACGAGCATCGTTCTGTTTTTGTTGAACCAAAATGAGACTTATTTTTTAATGAATCGGATATGTTCCTTTTATGTAAACGGTTACATACAATACTATACATTGAAATCACAGGTGCAACATGATTTTCCAATGCTTCCTGGCGAATATTTTATCTGTTTCTCGTAATAAAAGACATCTCAACCCGGGACCTCAGCGCAGCAGGCGGTATCACTACCGAATGCGCCACCGAGATAGTCATTCTAAAAAGTTATGATGACTATATGTGAAGAGATTGATAGACTTAGGCCGAATTCGGCCAAAATCGGAGTAGGCTAAAGGCTAAACTTTGAACAGATGATCCACGTGACCTAGTGACGTAATATAATGCAACATAGTCACAGACCACAGACGAAGTCTCGCCATAAGCCCCTCTGCAATCTATTCTATAGAGAGGTGCTAAAATGACAACGTCAATCGCATTGAACTTTCACTTTTCGAACAAACGTTAGAGGGGCAGTCGGGTGAGACCGTCTCACGGTTTCTTGTTATTGAAAAAGAAAGGAGAATCGAAACCCTATCTTTATTCATCCGGTAGCTACGGAGACTTCTTTATGGCAATAAATAAAAGAAAAACAAAACCATAAAATCACTAGCTTACCCCATAACTGGACTCCCGTAAAAATATATTATGTTCATCCCATAACTTCAAATTTTACGCGGCCTCAGCTCCGGGTTAAGCTAGTAATTTATAATGGCTTTTTGTCCTTTCTTTTATTTATTACCGCATTGAATGGAATAAATAACATGAGAAAAAAAAACTTTAATGCAGAATTTAAATATTTATTTATTTATTTTACACTAGATGATGCCGCGCGGCTTCGCCCGTGTGGGACTTGTTACCCGTTCCCGCTTCCCATGGGAATATTTCCCATATTCCCGGGGTTAAAAGTAGCCTATGTGCTATTCCAGGTTATTATCTATCCCTGTACCAACCAAATTTCAGATTAATCCGTTCAGCCCTTAGAGCGTGATTGAGCAACAAACATCCAAACATCTTCACAAACTTTCACACTTATAATATTAAGTAGGAAGTAGGATGTTTTGGGGAGCTTACGGCTATAATACAAATAGTTTTGCAAATAGATAAAAGAAAAAGAAGAGCAACATTCAAAAAATCATTGCAATAGCTTTTTCATTAAATTACTCACCAATATTTTCCAGATATTTTTAACCGAAAACACACTCATATAGTCACGAGACCACTTGTCAAAAACAATTAATAACTACATAGGTAGGTCCCTATGTAATTCATTTAAAATTTCTAAAACTGTCAAATACCTACGTATGTAAGGATTTGTAACTATTCCATAAGTATATGGTAGCAACCTATAAAAAAAATTGGTAATACTCACTTTTAAAAAGTTTATTAAAAAACACTGTTTTCACAATTTCCCCAATAATAAAATTGCAAGTATAAATTTTTACACTATTATTATCATCTATAGGTAATAGAGAGATTTTTTTCGTCTCTTTTAAACGCTACAAGCGTTACCAACGTTACAAGATCCACCTGTTCGTCAATTAAAAAAATATCTCTACGAGAATTGAATTTTAACTACAAATTCATTTAAAAGGAATGATGAGAAAAAGATTACTGCAGAAATAAAAAGTAAAAGAAATAAAGTTTTATCATTAAACTACTTACCTAACAATATTTACCGCCAACGCACTCAATTTTTAATACCAAAATAGATCACCAAAACATTTCATGTACTTGTTTTAAACTATTTTTTAAAACTTAAATACCTACCTATTTACGCACTTTAGTATTTTGTTGAATAGGTAATTTTACAATAAAAGTTTCATTTATTATGATAAAACTTACTTTAAAAAGTTAAAACTTTTATTAAAAATCACTATTTTCACAATTTTTGTTCTAGCATACCAGCCACCACACACACAGATTTTACATTTTTTTTTCATAACTTTTCAACGCTACGAGGTCCTACGACGACCACTCGTTTGGCCAGTGCGCGATTTGACGCGTGTTCATAGGCGCTTAGTCTGAAACACACTGGCCGGCTAGCGCTATTCTATTCGAGGACGATTTGTAATTTGAATTCAGAACAAATTAGTGCAATAATTCAAAATTGCCTCTATTTTACCTAAAAGAAGTGCAAATGGAGTGTTACAATAATTTATGACTTGTCCCTTCTTTCATATTATGCAAATGTCACTATTTCATTGGTTTTGGTTTTACAAGAACTGCACTACACATTACATACAGGAAAAAAGTGTAGCAAACGAACTCTTCAGCTTTATATCACTAGGTATCTAAGTTGAACAATGTTCGTTGTGAAAATAAACCCGTAACCAAAGACGTATCATATATAGACACGTTATACACGAACATTGCGGCTTTCAAAAACAGCTAAACTTTTATAAATTTGAAAAAAGAATTCTATAAATTATCTGTGGTAGCATGCATGAAGTCAATATCAGAGGAATGTGGGGAAAAAGGGAAACTTGAATTTCACTTATTCAGACATAATATGGTTAATGTATTTACGGGTAAAGTACGTAATAATTAAATTTATAAAATTTTAATGTAGTTTATCGGATTAGTAATTATTAACGTAATTTAGGTCATAAAATAAAAATATAACAATATCATACAGAAACATTTATTTAATAAGTTATAATTTAGTACCTAGTACCCAAGTAATCCAAATATTTGTAATTTAAATCATTTTAATAATCTTAATATATTATTATTGGGGTTCATTATTTTTTAAAGAAATATAATTACTTAAATAAAAAAAAATACTCAAATAGCAAAATAAAACATTAGTACAAAATCTCCCCGACATCCCCATATGGGTCGCGGGCGCCAAACCACAGACTATAGAGTACATTTTCACAAGGAGCATTCATTATGCTTGCCGCCATTTTATCGATCCGAGAAAATGAAATAATATTATTATTTCTGTTGTACATAAGCATGAAATGACACGATTTTATATTGAACAGTTGCTGTGTAGCTTGTGCATCATCTGAAGATACATGAAGGCAGGTTTTTTTCAAGTTTTCTTTACTAAAAGAATTTAAAACAGTGCTAATAGAACTTTCTCTAACCCTACAGCCGCGTCACAGATTTTCAGGTAATTACCTGCTTTACGTGTTGCCATTTTCAAGTGTCTATAACGTATCTATAGTTTTTATATCATTGCCCGTAACGCATAATTTGTACGGAGTGTCAAACCTCTGGTTTAATACTAAGCGCAGTGTCCTAGTTAAGATAAAGATATAGATAAAATAATAATAAATATTTGTGGACATTCACACACAACATCATCTAGCCCAAATTAAGCTCATAAGCTTGTGCTATGGGATCTAGACGACTGATATACATACTTATATATTTCTAAATACATACATATACATATAGAACACCCAAACTCCGAATCAAACATTTGTGGTTCACACAAATATTTGGACCGACCCAGGAATCGAACCCAGGACCTCCAGCGCCACAGGCGGTATCACTACCGACTACACCAGGGGTCGGCAACCTTTTGAGTCGGAAGAGCCAAAAATGACGATTTTAAATTACAACATTTTTAAAGAGCCACAAAATCTTTCTTGATCCCAAGACCCCCCCCCCCCCCCCCCCCCCCGTAAGAAGTGGGATAGACTAGACTGCAGGGTAAGTCTGCTATAGTGACAAACCAAGTCTGTCGGAAGCTCTAAGAATATTCTTCGAAGGGCGTCTCCAGGACCTACGGCCATAGGCAGATGGTAAGTCACAGGGTGGTTTTGGAGAATTTCCACAATTAAAAAAATCTGAGTGATTATGTGGGATTCTCCCACTAAAACCCTGGGATGTTCCTTCTTGTCACTATTGTTGGGTCACAGGGAAGGCAAGCGTACAACAGCTACCTGCAACAGTCTCGACTCGGAGGGTACCCACCGAAACTTCACTGCTGCGACGCCTGAACACGAGGGGTGCGTCTTAGTCAGTCTCACGGCTGTCATAAAGCTTCCATCGTCGGCCACGCGTGCGAGGTTGGCTTAGTGGAAGTGTTAGGCCACCCCGCTCTGGCACCCGCAGCGCTTTTCTCATTGCCGTTGACGTCAAAACAACAGCCGAATCAATTTTCTTTGCTGTCTAACATAGCGTAAACTATAATAGACAGCGACGCGACCGGGCCAATTTAGGACGTTTAGAGCAGTACGGTCGCCACTCCACTCCGTACAAAAAGCGAGGGTGTGCAGCGCTTTATCCACGGCGCCGTCCTCGCAGTGGGACGTTGCCTCAGGCTCAATGCCTACCACATTATGCAGGTATTAAGTAAAATATCCGTGCCCCGTGAGGAGCTGTGTGAGGTGGTAGGTATGTCAGTGCCGCTTTTCTACCCAGGACCTCAAAATAAATAAGATGGCAGAGACGAGCTCAATGCTTACCGCCGAGCTCTAGCCTGGTGCGCCATTTATGAATGAGATCAGTGCGCGCTCTAACACGCCAGCTTTCAATCTCTTCCGAAGATGGTTGTTTGCCATTTTGACGCACCAAAGCATTGGGCCGGTAGATTTCTGCCAGAACTGCGGCCTCTAGGTTCCGCGACGGACTGTCAAAATTAGACATGCCGTCTCTTAAATATTATATTCTCTGGGCTATGGCCCGCTGCGGATATCGCAGCAGAATCCTATTAGAAAGAAAATGGTGCTCCATATATAACGCTTTCAAGCGCAGCACACCACCATTAGGCGAGTTTGCTTGTTTAACTACTAGTAAGACTTTTGTGGTATTTTTGAAAATGAAAGGGTGATAATGTTCTTGAAAATGAATAATAATAATATGATAATTATATATGCAACTAAAGAGCCGCAGGTCTACACCCAAAGAGCCGCATGCGGCTCGCGAGCCGCGCCTTGCCGACCCCTGGACTACACCACAGAGTAATTTTACTTTTTGTATGTTCTTGACTTTTTATAATCAAATTATAAAACTAATTAGGTAATAATGGAGAATTATGTAAGTTCTTATGCTACTGTTGGTTGCACTCAGTGTGAATTGAAAATTCAGGAACCAATTCTCATAATGGAGTTAGTAAACTAATCCACATCGGACTGTCATTTGTGCAATTTTAGCTGGACAGGTTGGTTTTTACATGATCTGTAAACTTGTTACGTTGCCAATTTACCAAAAGAAGCTTCGAAATTCCATTATTCAAATGATAAGACAATAATGGTAACAAATTTCAGAAGACGTCGCTTTAACGGTTCCGTGTATAACAAAAAGTACATAAAACAGAAAAAAATGTTTTAGGGGGTAGCCCATACAACATTCAACAAACGTGGCTTATTGCCGTTTTTTTTTCACGGAACCCTGCGTGCGTGACTCCGACTCGCATATAAAGAAATCAATATCAATATTTAAGTACTTATAAAATCACTCACTCACCCATCAACTTCTAGTCGAAACCCTTACACCTAGAAACTTGAATTTCTTATGGTAGGTACATAAGACACCCTTACAATATTGGCACCCATTATGAAAGGTTTTTTTTATACCACCCTTAAAGGGGGTAAAATAGTAGGTTAAAGTTTATCGAAAATATAAAACAGGAGCATTTTTTCAGAGCAAAATACAAATTTGGGTTTAAATCGCTGATCCCCGAGGTAGGCAATAAAAACCTTAGTTGCGGTTAGGTCACTTATAAAATTAATTCAAGAGCCGTTACAATACCTCTGGCCCAAGCCATCTTTCTCAACAAATAGTTTCTTATGCTGACTTTGGGAAAAATGTCCGAATGGTTGTCTGCCACCGTCAAAGCATAAAAAAATAAACAAAAGACATTACCACTACAAAATTTATCACCTGCTTTAGGATACTTATAGCTAGTAGATGTCATACTCATAGCACAGCTATACCGCACACCATAAATTAACAATTACAATTATTTAAAAGCACAAAATATTATTGTACTATAGCGTAGTCTGGAGTCACCCTAAAAGTATTCGTGAATTTTTTTTTTTTATTCAGTACATTTTTCTTTAGTAAGCATCTGTCAACTGAACGGCCCTTAAAATAGGTACAATCAAGAGAAATGCCATCTACGAAATATGAAGTACCTAGTTATTAGCAAAGCTCCAATTGCGAGATTGCAATTTGTCTCCTTTTTTTTCTCTTTTGACATTGGATTTGTCATTTCAGATTTCACTAAGCTCTTCATTAACTATGAAAAAGGAACAACTCCTACATCATGGTAGGTACGGAATATACGGGTACTAATAAATTAAACTAGTTGCAGAGTTATATATTTCTACTGTGCTACTCGTAGTTGCGCTTTGCAACTCACGGTACCATTTAGTTCATAGGTACTACCCGTTCGCTCTAACTTTGCCGCTGGCGTAGAAGCGTATACCCGAATTGTCAATTATACGAAGTAAATTGACAGTAGCTAATGTCACTTCGTCATAGAAAATACGCAACACTACAAGAAGAAGTGACATTAGTTGCTGTCAATTTACTTCGTCTAATCAAAAATTCGACTTTAGTATAGAGCCGAGCGGCAAAGTTAGAGCGAACGAGCAGTACAAGCAACCACAATGAAATGTACTAGTTTAATCTTACAAAATGATGTATCCCTTGCGAGTGCCATAATGAACTAACCAAACATGGTATCCACCGAACTTGACAGTATTTTTTTTTTTATAAACGTTTCGGACATTTCACACAACGCTATCTGATCCCAAAGTAAGCTAGGAATAACCTGCTTGTGTTATGGGTATTAGACCACGGATATTAATACTTATATACTTTTAAATACATACATACATAGAAACACCCAGACTCTTGAGACAATTTTTTATGGGTCACACAAATATTTGTCTCCGGTGGGAATCGAACCCACGACCTCCAGCGTCGCAGGCGGTATCACTACCGACTGCGCCACAGAGGCAGTCTACGCATACAGTAACATGACTGTATACGCTTAAAAAGCAATAATTATGTATCCCAATACATTTATTTTTTATTTTAAAGTTCACTGAGAAAGTCAACTTTAAAATAAAAAAATTAATAGCATGTAAGTATAGCATGCATAGCAATCAATACATGTTAATGTCAACTTCGGTGGATACCATGTTTGTCAGCAATGGTTAGTTCATTATGGCACTCGCAGGGATACATCATTTTGTAATATTAAACTAGTACATTTCACTGTAGTTGACTGTACCATACAGTAGATACGTACATGCTGAAATTATGGAAAAAAAGTTAAAATATGTCTGCTCGACGCCTTCCTGTTCAGAAAAAAATTAAAAGTGTAATTTTGTAGTATACCGCCAACACTTAGCATAAACGCTCCGTTTTATCTCGCCTCGTAGTGTCCGAGTAATTTTACTCTGCTGTGCGATTGTAAACTAAAATAAAGTTACAGAGGTGTACTAAAGTTACAAAACTAATTGGGTACTAATGGAAAATTAGTTGCTACTGTTTGTTTGTTAAAATTGAAAATTCAGGGGCCAATTCTCTTAATGGAGTTACTAAACAATTCACATTGGTCTGCTTGAGTCTTTTGTTGTACTCGTATAGTTTTTACTTTTTTTAGCACTTAGTTTATACGTAGGTAAGTTTTTACAAAAGCTGTGTAATAACACTGGTCGACAAAAAAACACTTTTTGCATGTAACATGAAAACTTTTGTCTAGTTATGTTTGGGGCAAGGATAAGGATACTAGAAATAAAATTACAATGCTTCAAATACGAATAGTTTTTCTGTAATTGAGTTCTATTAAAATTTTAAAAAAGACAGATTTTATCAACAAAAAGAAGTCAATCCGTTATATTGCAACATTAATATAAGTGTAGCTTTATGATTTTCGCCTATATTTTGCTTCAGAGACGTCTCGTTGTAATGTCCAATAGTAATCTGCTAGCATACGTGGACTCCACTAGCCTTGATATCGTTTTTCTATGGTAACAATGTCTTGGTGGAATCTTTCACCGTGTTCATCACAGACGGCACCCAAATTTTCAGGAAAGAAATCTAAATGTAAATGAAGACAATGTATTTTAAACGACATATTACAGCCTAAAGCCTTATTAGTAGATAACAGCTCCACGACAATACTTATATAGTCACTTGATCGCTGATTTCCTCGAAAATTAGAAGATACTTTCATGAAATATTCCCCAGCTGATTTTTCCGGTTTTTCTTCAAATATATTATCTTTCGACAATTTGCCTGATTGGAGGGCCAACAAATATGCCCTCTTTAATTTTTGCCACACTCAAATTTTTCTTTCATAAGTAGGTATATAAAAACCGTGCGTTCTGGCGTAGCGGTCCGATCGGAACTTTGAGGTGGTTCTGGTAAAGGTAGTTTTTTATTATGAAGGATCGGTCTTTAGCCGGTGGCAGGTCAGGATACTTAATTTTACTTTTGTTTTAATTTTAATACCTTTTGTATCAGTCAGACAAAAACTAACAATCAGATGAGTGGTTCGTTGATTCCGTCCAAATCATAAGGATTGCAAAAGGCATAGATCTAGATTTTCTCGCTCATCCAGTAAGAAGCCCCTACACATGTAACACAACAGATGTGTGAAACCCACACTTTATCTTGTTTTCCGATGACGAAGTCAAAATACTGTTCATATAACTTAGTTACTAATGGTGTCAAATTCCTCCGTTGTATATTAAAAGTAATGCCGCCACAAATGTAACAAACCTTGTCAGGATCATTTTTACACTTTATTGACATTATTTTAAAAACACACAACTCAGAAAACGGAAAAAAACACTAGGCTCTTTAAATAATTAAATTTTCTTAATGCGAGAGTAAAACAAAAATAATGAATTTTCAATTTTGTGGGTATTAGCTGTAACACAAAAACGAGACCTGATGAAATCAAAATAAATATGGTGATAACATGAGGGTAGGTAGGTAATTCAAAATTAGTAAGCACTTTTCTTGTTACAAAATTTTGTTGACCAGTGTAATTAATGTTCTGATTAAACAAGAAAAAAAGACATTGAACTTACATCATTCAAACATTAACAATATTTATTTTAGCTTCTCTCTATAAAATAGAGGGCAGAGGGGCTAATGTCCAGATTTTGTCTGTAGTCTGTGTGTCTGTTTCATTAAACTACGTCACTAGGTCACGTAGATCATCTGTTGGAAGTTTGAAATATAACAAAAATGACAACGTCAATCGGATTGAACTTTCACAATAAACGTGTTACAGAGGGGCAGTCTGGTGAGACCAATCTCACGGCTTCTTGTTTATTGTTTGAAAACTTTCTTACGTTACCTAATTCATGCAAAATGATAATTGCTATAATTAGTATCAAGCTAATTCAAAGCCTGCATTAGGCTTAAAATATTAATAAGAGTGTCCTCGTCAGGTCCAAACCAAACTCAGCTACAAGTGGTATTCATGCTGACAAGATAAGATAAGATAAGATATATTTATTTGCCAAAAGATGTGAAGGTACAATGCAATAAGTACACGGTTAAATGCTTATTATAAATTGTAGATCTTAAATTAATATTTTATGTGTCAACATGTTTAACCAAAACATAATTGGTATACAAATATGATGGCATATAATTATTTTACCAATAAAACAATCAAAAGACCACATGCACAGTCTTAGCATTACTAAACCTTTACAGTAGTCATAAAATTATTTTTTATAATTTAAATAGTTTTATCTTCAAAAAAATCAGTAACACTATAATAACATTTCTCAACTAACAGTCTTTTTAGAGTTGTCTTAAATTTAATTGTGTTCAACATTTTTATAGTTTTCGGCAGTTTGTTATAAATTAATGGCGCCATGCAAACAACACTTTTGTGTAGTAACTCGGTCTTAGACGGATGCACGCACAATCGGGTATTGTCACGTCTATTTCGCTTAATTCGAACTACTATTAAAGACGAACTAAATTTAAAGACGAACGGACAAGGACATGACAAAGAGAAGATAATCTCGAAACAAAATCAATTTCTGTTCCTAGTAGGTATGGTATAAAAAGTCAAAATAATTCAAGTGAATACTTCACGTAATCGAGTACCTATATTATTATATTTGCTAAACTTGTAGAGGCGCGCGTTGTTCTGTGTTGCTAAACCATAATGCTTTGCAAAATTACTATTTTATTTTTATTCAATATAATTTTCAGATTCAGAGATTCCTGTTGTTAAAGGACAAATTTAAACTATAATCACAATTTGAAACTAAAACGCAAGGAAATAAAATACCTAAGATTATTATAAAAAAATCGATTGTCTGTAAAGTCGGTTTACTGACGATGGTTGAACGTGACAACGTCATAAGAAAATAAAAATAAACATAAAATTAACATTACAAAACTAAAATAAATTTAAAAACACATCAATTGATTATAATGCCATCTGTTGAAAACATTATTAAAATAAATGGAACGCCTCAGAGCGAGGTAACGACGTATTGCGGCATCATTTTTCGTTCGTGCAGCCGGCTCCATCGAATTATAAGACGTTGTCACGTGAAAAACTAATCACGTCTAAAAATTTAAATCTAGATATTATGGCATCAATCTTCAAAGTTACAGATTAATAAACTGTCAAAAAATTTTTCGTTAGTCTAGGTATAATATCAGTCTAGATTATTAGATCTAAAAAAGTTAAGATGCCCTCGTTTCTTGCTTGAACAAATAAGTAGATTATCTAACAAATGATAATAAAGACCTAGGCCTTTATTTTTTGTTTTTTTTTTGTTTAACGTGAGGGAAAATCCTCATAGATGTTACTACTGACTACTACCGACTAAAAATCTTCACGTGTCACGCCCAACAGCCCGTGGTTGGGAGCCCCGGGGAAGCCCTCGGAAGGATGTCCCAGAACTCCCAACAGACCCACGGCCGCCACTGCGGCCTCGCCCAGGGGGTAGTTCGGGTGCTATCCTGCGTCTTTGGGGCTTATACGACTGTGAATAGGCTTGTTCTATAACAACTTCTATACCTACTTAGAAATTATTTAGAAAACACCATCTAGCTTAAACTAAACTAATATTAGGTGCTTACACATCAAATTGGCGTTTTTCGTACTGGCCACTTTAATTACGATTTTCTCCTCTTTGGTAAGGAATTCCAAATTCAAATTTTCCCAGCTATTTACTCATGTATTTATCCTTCGATGACCGTCATTCATTTGTTTTTTTCTTCTGTTTTTTTCTGTTTGCGTCACTCATTTTACAAAATGGAAAACTTAAAATATCGCATTATTTACGAGTACGAGTTCCGCCGTGGCACTAGTGCTGCGGAAACGACTAGAAGGGTGAATGATGTGTATGGCGGTCATGTTGCAAAAGAAAACACAGTTCGTTTTTGGTTCCAACGTTTTCGTTCAGGAAATGTCGACCTGCAGAACAAGCCCCGTGGACGGCCTGAGACTCAAGTTGATAATGAAGTATTGAAGGCTATTGTGGAAGCGGATCCACCGCAAACCACGTCCGAGTTAGCTGCAGGCTGCGGTGTTAGTGATAAAACTGTTTTAATTCACTTGAAGCAAATTGGGAAGATTAAAAAGCTTGAAAGGTGGGTACCTCACGAATTGACTGAAGCAAACCGGCAAAAGCGCGTCGACTGCTGCGTTACATTACTGAACCGGCACAATAATGAAGGTATTTTAAACCGAATCATTACCTGTGACGAAAAATGGATTCTTTACGATAATCGAAAGCGCTCAGCGCAATGGTTGGATCCTGGCCAGCCAGCCAAATCCTGCCCCAAGCGAAAATTAACCCCAAAAAAGTTACTTGTAAGCGTTTGGTGGACTAGTGCCGGTATTGTTCATTACAGTTTTCTCAAATCTGGCCAGACTATTACGGCTGATGTCTATTGTCAGCAATTGCAAACCATGATGGAAAAGCTAGCCGCTAAACAACCTAGGCTGGTCAATCGCTCCACGCCACTGCTGCTTCACGACAACGCTAGACCACACACTGCACAACAGACGGCTACCAAATTAGAAGAGCTTCAATTGGAATGTCTAAAACATCCTCCGTACTCCCCGGATCTTGCTCCAACAGATTACCATTTTTTTCGAAATTTGGACAACTTCTTGCAAGGGAAAAAATTCAACTCTGATGGGGCAGTCCAAATCGCCTTCACAGATTTTATTGATTCCCGTCCGACTGGTTTTTTTAGTAAAGGGATCAATGAACTACCTATGAGATGGCAAAAATGCATAGAAAACAATGGTTCATACTTTGATTAATTAAATATATTATATTTAAAAATATTCGACTTTTTGTTCCTCCTATACAAAACGCCAATTTCATATGTAAGCACCTAATATAAACCTGTGCTATAGTTTCGCTGATAAACACTTCTGTATCTAAACATTTAATGAAACTGTAGACTCTGTAGAGGGTTGAGAATCTTTACATGAAAGATATTATGATTTTTTTATTGTATTGCGTTTTCCAATGGCAAAATTAGATCTTGTAATCCGAGGAAGGATCTAGGATATTTTCACTCGCTCCTATGAGTCTGATGTAGAAATACCTCTCCTTTCATTAGCCTTATGTGACTTAAACGAAGTTACGAGGGTCAGCTAGATTCTAAATAAATACATAGAAAACTTTCTATGTAGGCATTGAAGAGCCAGGCAATTGTTATTTATATTTGACTCAGAAAAGTCGCCGCCCGCCTCATGGATAGCCATGACAACATGGTCACTCTTGAAATATGCGGCGAAAATTTACACTAAGTTTTTCATTTTCACGGTTCACGTTCTCACTCTTCTTCTTAATCTCTGACAATTATCTCCATCCAAAGGTTGTCAGAAATCGCACTTAGCTTTAAGGCCGCCTATAGTACACTCTAACACTTCCATTCTTTTTTTATGTAAATAGGTATTTATTGGTACACCAATAAATACCAATTTACCCAGAATTGAATAGAAACATGATTCATTATACACTAGCAGACGTCACGCGGTTTCACCCACGTAGTTCCCGTTCCCGTGGGAATACTGGAATAAAATATAGCCTATGTTCACCGCAAAGAGTGTAGCTTACCAACAGTGAAAGATTTTTTCAAATCGGTCCAGTAGTTCCGGAGCCTATCCGTTACAAACAAACAAACAAAAAAACAAAAAAAATATTTCAATAAAAAATACAACCGACTTTCAAGAAATCCTGAAAAATAAATTTACTTAGCACAAAGTAATATGTATTTTAATTTATCTGATTTTTTATTCAATATCATATTGAAGTCGGCGCCAAGTAAATTCATAGGTTTAGGGAGGTATTATTCATGGCACCAACTTCAATATTATATTGAATAAAATCTGATAAATCAACTACATATTACTTTGTGCTAAGTAAATTTTATTTTTCAGGATTTCTTGGAAGTCGGTTGTATTTTTTATTGAAAAATTTTTTTTCATTATTTTAAGTGACGGGTGAACCGAAAAATATATCTATCTAGGTGAAAGTTCTCATCAATACAAATTAATCAAGCCCCAACACGAGGTAGCTGCTGTAAATCGTTAAGGAATTCCCTCGAATCTCTTTTGGTTCCATCATCAGATCGACTCCAGTCCTTTATTAATGGTAGTACATTAAAGCACTGAATTAAAAAGTTAACAAACGCACTAGTTGTGCCTATAATTTTCGGTGGTTGCCCTCGATTTCTCCAGGATCCCATCATCAGATCCTAACCTGGTTATAATGGGACCACCTCAGAAGTAAACCCTATTCAACAAAAAAAATTGAAATCCGTCTATAATTGACGGTGAACATACATAAAACATTGAGACCTTTTTTTTTTTTTTAATTTGGATCTATCAATCTAAAGTGTAAAGTTCTCATCAATACAAATCAATCAAGCCCAAACACAAGATAACTGCTGTAAATAGTTTAGGAATGCCCTCGACTGTGTTTCAACTCTATCATCAGATCGACGCCATACCTTCATTAAAGTGTAGAACATTAAATCACTTAATTAAAAAGTTAACAAGCACACTAGTTGTCCCTACAATTTTCGGTGGTTGCCCTCGTTTTCTCCTAGATCTCTTCATCAGATCCTGACCTGGTGAAAATGGAACCACCTCAGAAGTAACCCCTATTCAACAACAAAAAAATTTTTGAAATCCGTCTATAATAGACGGAATTATCGCTTGACATACATAAAAAAATACATACAGACGAATTGAGAACCTCCTCCTTTTTTTGAAGTCGGTTCAAAACAAATCTTTCCTCTTTATAATATTAGTATAGATAATAAAGCATATTTCTATTCAATTCTGTTCTGTTCGACTCTATTCAGCAGGCTTTAAACAGAATGATGTGTCTCTTCACGCTAACCTTCATGGACTCCACTCAAAGTAGTAACACAGGAAAAAACGGAAACTCCAACTTGAATGTGTGCGTGTAACCAATAGTTCTAACTAAGCAAATGTTCCGTCAACACGTCCGTCAACTATATTGACAGCTGTAGCGCGGTAGGGACTTGCCTATCTGTATGTAATACTATTATATTATCTTTGGTAGTATTACAGTATAAAGATTATTCTCAGCTGTGGTATTATGAAAAGAAGCTACGCTGGCAGAGGAGTCTAAGGTTCCATGGAAAAATAATTTAAATGCACAGAACGATCTCTTAAATCGCTCGGTTCCGGCGATGATCCTTTTCACTCTTTGAGAAATATAAAATACTAGATGATGCTCGCGGCTTCTCGTGGGAACATGTTCCCGGGATGAAAAGTAGCCTTTGTGTTGTTCCAGACTATAAGCTATCTCTGTACCAAATTTCAGACCAATCCGTTCAGCCGTGTGAGTTAGTACGTGATTGAGTAACAGACATCCAAATATCTTCACAAATTTTCATATTTATAACGAACTGATTTTAATTTTTTTTTTGATGTTAGGGAAAATCCTGGTAGGATGCTATGCCGGACTCTTACCGACTAAAAATCCTCACGTAACGCCCAACAGCCTATGGTTGAGAGCCCCGGGTAAGCCCTCAGGAAGGATGTCCCGGGACTCCCAACAGACCTATGGCCGCCAATGCGGCCTCGCCCAGGGGGTGGTTCGGGTGCAATCCCGCGTCTATGGGGGGTTCCGGGTGTGACCCCGCTTCTAAGGGGGGGCGTGCGTGAGTTGCTCACGTCACGCTGCCGTCATGGGCCTGCTTCTGTAAGGACGGTGAGCGGCCCTCTCACCGTCCTCAGACCCCCGGTCATCGAGGCCGATAGTCCTCGGCGAAGGCACGTCGGCGGCACCCAGGGCGCCGACTGGGGGGCACTCGGGTGGCAGAGTTCTCTCCCGCACCCGGCCCGCCGCCTCCTTCGCGAGCATGACCTGCTCGCAGAAAGAGGCGGCGCAGTCCCACTTACTCCCGCTGGAGAGCATGGCTCGCACCATGGCCTCGAGCGAGAGAGTGTCCACGCCCAGACCCACTGCGAGGACCTGGCGCTGTTGTGCCCACGCCGTGCACTCCACCAGCGTGTGGAGCGCCGCCGTGTCATCGCTGCGGTCCTCGCAGTGCTGACACTCGGCCGTGGTTTCCCGGTGTTTTATAACGAACTGTTGCCTGAGACTTCGTACGCTGCATTTTGCATGTGATTCTTTAGATTGATAAAACTTTTTAATTCATGAACCGATTGACATGAAACAAACACTAAATGTTAAGTGGAGCAAACCGCAACGCAATAAAGAAAACTGCATTGCCATCGGTTGAGCGGTTGCTGAGATTAGCGTGCACAAACTTACAAACAAACAGACAGTTACGATTTTAATATATGTATTGATTGATTGATTGATGAATGATATGGTAGGATTATTGCGAGATTCAAACCTAACATCTCATGAAAGGTATACTTACATTAAAACTGCACCACCGAGGCATTATTTGATAAATTACATTACTATACATATGCAATATTTATGCCTGTCTCATTATAGTAGTTTATGACACTGTTGCATAATAAGGGTTCTTATAACACGAGTGTGTTTTAAAAAAACGAGCCGTAGGCGAGTTTTTTTATAGTATCACACGAGTGTTATAAGACCAAGTTATGTACAGTGTCATACACTACTTTATCTACTCTCATACTATAATACCTGATTTCATTTTGTTGTGATATATAGTTGCTCCTTGATTTCGCCGGTAACAGGTTCATGGTCATGTTTGACGCAGTTTCCAGAATGTCTGGTGGTGTACAATTACCACCATCCTCGCTTTAAGACATGTTTTTACACAAAAACTAATTTATTTTACAAACAAAACCAAACTTTGTTTAATTTAAATGTAAAATGTTGGCGCCAAGGCGCAAACATCGATTGCGCATGCGTGTTTCTTTTTTTTTTTAGGCTGCGGAGACCATAGATTTAGGATTTTTCGCTACTCTGGAGACACAATTTTTTTTTAAAGTAGAGGTTCAAACTTCTTTTTCAGCTGGAGATTGTTTATGGTGTATCGTAATGATTAAAAAGTTTTATTATGATATAGGTGTCCATACAAGACCTGTATCGTAATAAAACTTTTTTTTTGGCCTGTGCGTAATGTTTGTCATAATAGTATTGATTTCAATTTTATAATCTTTGTATTATAGTATCAGAGTAGATAAAATAGTTTTAAAGTTTCATTCTCTAAATAAACGGCGGATGGGCATGTTAGTAATTTAGTTTCAGAACTTTCATGAAACTAACCGCGTATATCATACGTAAGAAAACTTTTACTTCAGTAGTACCTAATTTGTTGTTAGTTGGACACATCCCTACTTCCCTACTAATATTATAAATGCGAAAGTAACTCTGTCTGTCTATGTCTGTCTGTCTGTCTGTCAGTCTGTTACGCTTTCATACCTAAACGGCTGGAGCGATTGAGATGAAATTTGGTATAGAGTATCCGGTCTATACCAAATTTCATCTCAATATGGAGTATACTACTTAGGTACAAAGTATCCGGTCCACCTGTTAATTAAAGAGTAGCTACATACATAGTCTATGGACTTTTTAGTATGAGAGAGTAGTGGTTGAGATGTAACACTCACTTTGCTAACTCTGGTGCGGTGTTGATATGGATTGGGATAGACTATGCCTAGGCACAGTTTATCCCAATCCGTATCTGAATCATTGAATAATAAACCATTATGGGCGGCTTGAAAATTTCTAACAACAGATATCTAGACACCTGTTGTTGAAAATATCCAAGCTGTCCATAATGGTTTACTTTGCTTGACGACTATCATCACATCATACAATCAGGACATGATACGACATAAAATTTTTTCATTATTTTTTATGACACACCTGAAGAATGGAAATGTTGGTAAATAAAATTATAACAAACGGTCACCAACGCAACGCAAGATGCTTAACCCAGTGATTGTTTACAAAAAGCTGATCTATCAAAAACTACGAGTGCTTCAATAAAAGTATTCATATAATAGAAATCTCTTTTCAAATTTACAAATTTACTCTCTAAGTTCTTTACGTTTTAGATGGTGTGTAATGGTTGATATATTAACACAAAATCTAACGTTCACTTGACCTTATTTCAATTAATATACTTTTGTTTACTACAGCGATCCATTGAGATAATGAATTGTTGATATAATTTAATTTTATCTTATTTCTTATGATATAATGAACATTTCCTTTATTGCACTTGACATAATATTAGGTAATACATTATATTGCAAGGTCCAAATTAATTTATTGTTAACTAGCTGAGCCCACAAATTCGTTTACGTCACATAAGGTGTATGAAAGGAAAGGTATTTCTTCATCAGAGTCATCAAGCAGCGTCTGAAACTGCCCTGTTTGCTTAATCATAAAAGAGCTTAATGGTTAAGTCTATTTTAAAACAGGTTTAGATTTTTAAACAATTCAGTCCGCGCTAAAGGCGTGGACTGATTTGTTTTAAAATAGACTTAATCATTAAGCTCTTTTATGATTAAGCCAACACGCCAGTTTAGGTTCACTCACATTCAAAGAAACCCCTACAATTAAAATTTTCAAAATATCTGATTCTTAAAAGTGTTATAACTCTTTTATTACTAAACCGATTTACATAAAACAAACGCTAAATGTTAACTGGAGCAAACCTCAACACAATAAAAAAAACTGCATTGCAATCGGTTGAGCGGTTACTGAGATTAGCGTGCACAACCGTACAGACAAACAGATATACAGACATACAGACAAACAGACAAAAATTCTAAAAATCATTGTTTTGGGTTCTATTGCGTTCATAAAGCCCCCCTATAATATTTTTTCTTATTTATCTTCCATGTACAGACAGCGACCTGTTACGATTTTATTATATGTATTGATATCCCGACTCAGAGCAATCCGACTTGGATGGGTTAGGTTTTTTTATAAACCACCCAGAAGTACGCTTCGCGGGGCTCCTACTTCTGGGTGGTTTATGGTTGTTGGTGGTTTCGTCGTTCGGTATCGTCCGTCGAGCTATAGGTCAAAAGAACATTAGGTTATTATTAAAGCAAAATTATATAAAATTAATGTTATACTAAATGTTATTATATTATAGGAATATTATATGATATAACACATTAAGTCATATGAATTTTGGTTACTTGACATTATAGCATATAAAAATTATATCATAAGAACGTTATTTCAAGCCTAAATTGAAATTAGAGCCTTCGTTATTATAACAAACATTACACACCCTTTAGATTCACTTTTTTTCAGTAGTATTTTAGTTATGTAAAGATTTCACGATCACATTTTTTTAAAACATTTTTATGTGTGCATTCTTAAAAAGGGCCCAGTGGTACTAGATGAGAATAAAATGTCAACAACGGGTCACACTGTTACTCGTTGCGAGTTTTTTTCTCAACGAGTCACAGTGTGACTCGTTTTAGGGTACTCGATGAGAATAAAGACCTTTGTCCTTGCAATCAATCTTTTTCAATTCAACTTTGCTTTCCCGATGTTGATAAAGTAGTCTGTATTTCAAAGCGAGCGGAGCTATATGAAAAACAGAGCGAGTTGAGCTAAAATGAACAAGATGAAAATCATGTCAAACGTTCATGTGTTGGTTCCAATTACGATCTACGAGGACTGGCGATGTACCAAAATGGCGATGATTTTATATAGATAAGGCCAAACCATACATTTTGGGGGCGACTTGTGTCATTGTGTCCAGCAATACTCGTCGTTATTGAATAAACGTGTTTTCCGGGAATAAAATTTTCTTTTATATATAGTAACCCGCATTATTAGACCTAAAAATATCCGAATACAAAAATTTTGAATCAATTGGTTTTTTGCTATTGGATGGATATTATTTGTGTAGTAACAAGTTTAATTTATGCAAAATATACTTATATAGGTACCTATTTAAAACTGTACATGTAAAGGTGGGTCAATCCTACCTTTACATTTACAGTTTTAAATAGGTAAGGGAATATTCACACATACATACATTATAGTCACGCCTTAATCTCCGAAGTTGATTCTATATCCCACGTAATAATGGTGATGAGTCTATTGCCGTGTTAAAATGCACAGGCACAGGTTGTGAAGACCCGCAGTTGAAATTTTTCAAGCCGCCATAAGGCCTTATTTTATTTTATTTTTTTTAACGTGAGGGAAAATCCATCATGAATGATATGCCGGACTCTTACCGACAAAAAAACCTCACGTAACGCCCAACAGCCTACGGTTGGGAGCCCCGGGTAAGCCCTCGGAAGGATGTCCCAGTACTCCCAAAAGACCTTCGGCCACCACTGCGGCCTCGCCCAGGGGGCGGTTCGGGTGCTATCGCGCGTCTTTGGGGGGTTGCGGGTGTGATCCCGATTCTAAAGGGGAGGCGTGCGTGAATCCTTCACGTCACGCTGCCGTCATGGGCCTGCTTCTGTAAGGACGGTGAACAGCCCTCTCACCGTCCTCAGGCCCCCGGTCATGGAGGCCGATAGTCTTCGGCGAAGACACGTCGGCGGCGCCGAGGCCGCCAGATCATGACTCGCGCCATAGTCTCGAGCGAGAGAGTCGCCATAAGGCCTTCAACTTGGCTTAACGATTGTCATATTATTGTATTCATAAATCGAATATCTTACGTCGCCCTCTTGATGAATTAGGATTGCGAAACTTTGTACTCTTTCCCATCGCCACTCAGGGTTATTCAATGTAAAATTATTTAAAAAATGCACAAAGTAACACTGCAACATAAAACGCCTCGAGAAACAATTTAACAACTTTGTAACAACGAGTGCTCTCAGCTGTCGCGTAAACTGTAAACATCGTCGATATCACGATGAAACCGAACGCTGCAGTTGGTGGATACAAAGTTAGTGTAATGTGGCAATCTGGACCAAGTGAGGTGGAATTTAGCTCCTGGTACTAAAGGATAATACTGTTATCGGAAAACAAACTAAGTCCATATGATTACTATCAGTTTTCTTGTGGTTTTGAGTAAAATAAACTTCATATTGTTGTGGATATCTTCTCAGTATAAAGTTCTATTGTGGATTTCTATGTTTACTAATATTATAAAGAGGAAAGATTGGATAGATTATTTGTTTGCTTGTATGCTTGTTTATTTGAATACAATAGGCTCCAAAACTACTGAACTGATTGACAAATTCTTTTACTACTGGGAAGCCTCACTATCCCCGGTTGGCTTAGGCTATTTGTTGTATACATACCCACGGGAACGGAAACTAAGTGAACTAATATGATAAAGAGGAAAGATTTGATAGATGATTTGTTTGTTTGTATGCTTGTTTATTTGAATTGAATAGGCTCCAAAACTTCTGAACTGATTTTAAAAATTCTTACACTACCTGGAAGCTACACTTTCCACTTTTTTTTGTTCTAGTATACCCAGGGGCACGGAAATTAAGTGACGTCCGCTACTTTTTACATTTATGTTTTCTATGTAGGTTTATTATGTTTCTGTGTAAGTTTATGAACTGTCTAGACCAAATAGCACAAGCTTTTATTAGCTTAATTTGAGCAATACGTCGGCCTTTCTCAGTTATTGTCTTATTTTGAGGGTGATTGGACTTACTGTACCTATAGAAACAGTATTGAGGTTTTTTTTGTTTAACGTGAGGGAAAATCGTTAATGGATGCTATGCCGGACTCCTATCGACTAAAAAACCTCACGTAACGCCCAGCAGCCTACGGTCGAGAGCCCCGGGTAAGCCCTCGAAAGAATGTCCCAGGACACAGTATTGAGATAGTAAATAAAAGAGGTAAAGAGACCTGTTCAGATCCCTGAAGCAAGTACCCTTAAAAGAGTAAAAGATTTAGATTGCGATTATCTATACTAATATTATAAAGAGGAAAGATTTGATTGTTTGTTTATTTGAATTGAATAGACTCTAAAACTACTAACCAGATTTGAAAAATCCTTTACTATTTGGAAGCTTCGTTATCCCCAGTGAACATAGGCTGTATTTTACTCCCGTATTTCCACGGAAAATACGCGAGTGAAACCGCGTGACGTTCGCTAATTTCTAATATTGTCAAAATAGCTGAGACCAGCTGAGACAAACTTTGCGACAAAACACACAGGTCTGAATTCACCATTTAATAAAAACCAAAAGTCAACGCTGCACTCTACGAATAATGCTATACTATTAAATGGTTCCTGGGACATCCTTCCGAGGGCTTACCCGGGGCTCCTGCCCGTGGTCTGTTGCCCGTTACGTAAGGTTTTTTAGTAGGCAGGACT
This sequence comes from Miltochrista miniata, assembly GCA_933228765.1. Classification (NCBI taxonomy): domain Eukaryota; kingdom Metazoa; phylum Arthropoda; class Insecta; order Lepidoptera; family Erebidae; genus Miltochrista; species Miltochrista miniata. The sequence continues at coordinate 31,204,661 of OW121758.1, read as the reverse complement.
CCAGCATAATACCTATCCATGAAGGATTTTCCCACACGTTAAAAAAACAAAAATACTATGAAATGAAGCTATTGCCATCCCGTACTCTCATTACTGTGACTCTTGTAAACAAGGCATGCAGTAAAGATTTACATCAGAAAAGTAACAACGAGTTGGAATTTAGTAAAGTCCCACGAGAAGTTAGAATGTCTTGGGAACCTATAACGAAATTAATTAGAAGATATGGTTAGGCTGCTAAAGCAGATAGTATGATTTTACTTATACCATTTAGCTGCTAATGGTCGAAGCTCTTAAGTCTATGCTATTCTAGCACCCTGCCATTTATAAGTAGGACAGCCAAGTTTCTGTACAGCTCGCGACAAATAACTTTCCGTCTATGAAGTTCGTTCGTTCGCGCCGCAATTATTCAATAATAGGTATCACAGGGGAAACTACTGCGCAGCTGAGGCGGGAGAGGTGCCCCGCCCGCCTCAGCAGTTTATTGCATAATACCTATTATTGCGCGAACGAACGAACTTCATAGACACAAATTTTTGTGGCGCGAGATGTAGTTTTACCAAAAAGTAAAATATTATGCCTCATTGGTTGTCGCCATGAAGCAACACAAGCTATGACTGGAGGGGAAGCGCCTGTAGAGTCTTCCTTCTGTCAATTTACAAGTTCCAACGGCCATAATCAAATTAATATTTTATACGTATTTCTGAAATTATGCGTGTATAACCCGTTCGCTATAAGATTGCCGCTGGCGTAGAGGCTGATGAAGAGGCATAGTATGGGAGGCGACCGGCAAACTTAGAGCGAACGGGCATTGTTTTGTGTAAGTTCCGTAGTGACAACCGATTGCTTTTGTAGTAGTGTATAAGTACCACGATTTCCCCCCGCAACATATAAATAAACGTTTGTGGACAATCTTACACAACATCATCTAGCCCAAATTAAGCTAATATAAGCTTGTGCTATGGGGTCTAGACGACTGATAGATATACATATACAGGGTGGAATTTAAAGACGGTAGTTGGAGGGAAAGTACCCTTAATATTGATAATGGCAAGTTTTGCTGAAAGGAAACATTCCGTTATTTTCAAAAGTAAGTAAAACTGCATTTAAAGATTTTTGAAAAATCACCTGCTTGAGCCGGGAATCGAACCTAGGAGATGTGAAAAAAAAAAATAACCTGTATTTTATGATACCAACCGAAAGAATCTTTAATAAGGATCAATTTATTTTAAACAACATAGTATCTTAAAGTAAAGAAAGACCTAGTAAAATACGTTTTTAGTGTAAAGCTTACTCACTATCTGAAAAAAAAATAACAGTGTGATTGAGTCTCTTCTCCTTTTTTTAGAAGTTGGTAAAAAAATGTTCTAGTTTCTGTGAATGGGAATATTCGTTCTGGTCACTTAACCAACCAACTTCAAAAAAAAATAGGAGTTTCTCAATTAGACTGTTTTTTCTTCTTCAGATAGTGAGTAAGCTTTACATTAAAAACATATTTTACTTGATCTTCCTTTATTTTAAGATACTATGTTACATAAAAGAAATTGATCCTTATTTAAGACTGTTGCGGTTGGTATCATAAAATACAGAATGTTTTTTTTTTCACATTTCCCAGGTTCGATACCCGGCTCACACAGGTGATTTTTCAAAAATCTTTGAATGCAGTTTTACTTTCTTTTGAAAATAAAGGAATGTTTCCTTTCAGCAAAACTTGCCATTATCAATATTAAGGGTACTTTCCCTCCAACTACCGTCTTTAAATTCCACCCTGTATACTTTTAACATACATATACTCACGCCTTTATCCCCGAAGGGGTAGGCAGAGGCCTATACCGGCCTACAATTCACCGTGTACAATTCGGTCCCACGTAACAGGTGGTGAGCCCATCGCCGTGTTAAAATGGACCGCCGACGTCAGAGCCTCGTCCGTTGTTCAGCAGGTGCACGAGCTTGCACGTGAGGTTGACTTGGGCCCGAAGGTGTTGGTAGGGCCCCACTACACCCATATATATATACTTTTAAATACATACATATTATACATAGAAAACACCCAAACTCCTAAACAAACATTTGTGGGTCACACAAATATTTGAACCGACCCAGGACCTCCATCGCGGCAGGCTAGGCGGTTACACTACCGACTACGCCATAGAGGCAGTCATAAGATAGACAGCTATGTCTCAGTATGTAGGTAGTACTAATAATATCTTTAGTATCGGGTTAACATATAAATACGTCTCCCTATAATGGATGGATGGATAGGACTCAATACTGTCCATATAAAATACTTACTTACCTATAATGGAGGTCGCATTACTCTAAAGTTCTCGCCATCTTAAAGCCAGTAGAAAAGTAGCTCATTACCCCTTCATAGACTTGACAACATTCAAACTCATTTGGAAATCTAACAGCTAAAAAGTTTACCTATACGTTGAAGCAAATTCTGAAATAATTTCGGTTAATGAAGGGACAAATTTGACAAACTTCACAAATATATTTACAGGTTGAAACAAATTCTGAAATAATTTCAGTTAAGGAAGGGACAAATTTCACAAACTTCACAAATTTAATACTCATCAATTACTTTTTGGACATTTAAATTGATTCAATCAATCATACTGATTGATTCAATCAATTGCAATTTTATCGTTGTTTTTTTGAGGGATTTTGGCGCAGGTGTTTTTTGTGTTGCGATATTTAATTTTCACCTGTCAAAATGCAGATGGTGAAGAGTAAAGATCATAATTATGATCTATTTTTTTAACGCTAGGGAAATCTTCATCGAAGCTATGCCGGACGCCTACCGGCTAAAAAACCTTACGTATCCTGCCTAACAGCTTACGATTGGAAACCCCGGGTAGGCCCTTGGAAGGATACCCCAGGACAAGATCACGTGATATCTTTTAGTTTCCTTTGACATCTTGGCTCAATATGAGCCAACGAAGATGCATACATTATTTAATTTTCATATCCGGAATTATTGCAGTTTTTTAAATTTATCCACTTCAACAATAATGGCACGCAACTAAAACATTGCGTTAACTCTTGTCAAATTTAACGAGACCAGAGATGAACGTCCTCACCTAGTGATAAATACTTAAGTTTTAAACTCATTCATAAAACAAAACAAAGGTAAAATTAATTATTTTTATTATTATGTACAATTATTACGGAAACTTAGGCATTCACTTTTACCTATTATTTAAAATACTTATTTTATACTTATTGACACTTGACTTTAAATTTACGAATGCAAGAAACATTTTGTGTCAGTGGTACGGTTTTTTGTCCAAAGCGCTATGTAAATATTATCTTTTCCCATTAAAATATCAATTTTCGTTTGAAACTAAAGATTTTTAATCAAAAGGGCAACCCAAATCGTCTACCAACAAACAATATAGTAGTGTAGAAAAGCGTTCACGGTCTAAATGTCTCAAAGACGAGACACTCATAATCTTGCATCGTCTTTGTATTGCAGTGTGTACTTACACTGTCACACTTCCTTTGTTCATACTCTTTTGTGATGCATAACAGCGAAAACGGACATTTCCTTTTCACATTCTCCGTATTTTTGTATACCTATGTATAAACTATGCTGGAGGTCCAATAGGGTTTTGCTAATATAAATAAATAAATAAACGTTTGTGGACATTCTCACACAAAATATCACCTGAACCCAAGCCAGCATCGCCTGCAAGTGGTAGTGCACCTGCTGACTAAAAGACAAGAAAATGCATCTCAAATTATCATGATCCCACAAACAAAAGGTAAGTACTAGTGTTGTGAAAAGCATTCACGGTCTAAATGTCTCAAAGACGAGACACTCATAATCTTGCCTCGTCTTTGTATTGCAGTGTGTACTTACACTGTCACACTTCCATTGTTCACACTCTTTTGTAAGGCATGAAAGCGAAAACGGACATAAAAAAAAATAAAATAAAAAAAAAAAATATTCACCGACAACCTAACCTTTTCTTTTTTTTTTTTTTTTTTTTTTATACTACTTAGGTGGCAGACAAGCTTACGGCCCACCGGAAGGTTGGTAACCGTAGCCTATAGACGTTTGCAACACCAGAGGCGCTGCCGACCCGGGCGCAGGTTGTGACGACCCACAGTTGAAATTTTTCAAGCCGCCCGTAAGGCCTTCAACTTGGCTTAACGACTGTCATTTTACTGACAACCGGGACCAACGGCTTATCGTGCCTTCCGAAGCACGGAAACGCTCGTAAATAAATGTCACAAAGTGGTCCACGTGGTGGTCACCCATCCATATCCGGCCATAGTAAATGTTGCTTACTGCAGTGATCGTTTACAGAACACTGAGTCCGCGGGGCCACGAGCGCTTCATCTTCTTCTCATATTCTTTTCATATTCTTCATCTTCTTTTCATATTCTTCCTATTTCAGTATATCTAGATAGGCGTAGGTGATAATCTGGTCCCAAGCCAGCCTCACTTACATCTGGTGGGCCGTATCTTGTTTGCCACCTAAGTAGAATAACAAAAAAAAAATGTGTCTGACGGACTAGGTCTTAGTGAAAGAAACCAAAACTCGAAACCACACCCTGTACAAGCATGTCTGTTTAGCAGCGTCGTATTGAAAGACTAATTACTTCCCAAAATGATGGGAAGGAGAACCGTACTTCCAACACTGGGATTGTATAGGTAACTAGCTGACCCGCGCAACTTCGTTTGCGTGATAAATGAAGAACCGCTCGACCGATTCTGTGCAAACTTCACATAAACCATCTACCAAATAGTCCGAACAAAGCCTAAACATTTGGTTTGGATCGGTGAGCCCGTTCTTGAGTTATAAAATTACAACGAAAAGTGGCATTGATTTTTATATATATAGATGTGATTGACTGCTTTGTTTTATTCAGGTTTTTAAAACGATTTGCGTATGATTTCTGAGTACTGTGCTGAATTAAGCCGCTGCAATGTGCCGAAGGATAAGATTGCGCTCGATTTTGTGTCAACCGTTTCTGGTTTTAAAGCTTACTATTTTCTTTTCATTTTTCGTTATTAAAATTTTCTGCAATGGAGAATATCTAATACCAATATCTAATATCATACTTTTGCAAGACTCCAGATTAAATATCATTGCAACGTCATAAATAACATTCAATTGATACCTTTTGTCGGATTAACTGCAGACGTTGTAAATCTTACGATATACATAACTCAAATCGAAATAATCTACAGTTGACATTGTGATCTATTTTCCTAAGCCGAAGCTCAGTGCTGTGATTTCTTCGTATTTTTGTGATTTAATTCAAAATATCGCTGTAGAACATTTTACTCGTATTAAATTGAATTGTAAATGAATCCTATCTTTCTACACATGCATAGTACCTATGATATCAAATTCCACTTTTAGTTAATGGTATTTTGTAGATACTACGCTATAAATCTGCAATACAGAAAGTACTAGATGACAGATAGACCACTCAATCGTTTGATAAATAAGTGGTGAATTTTCAATTATTCGTAATAGGTATATAAATATTATTATTAGGTACACGAACTCATCTGAATCTTATGGAATGGTGGTGAGACAAGTAAGTGACAAACGAGAGATGGTGGAGTTCTTTGAAGGCGAATTAACCAGCATAATGGTTCTACGAAGTCACATATATTATTTATTTATTTATTATATGCCCACATCACACTTTTACATTTTATCCCACGTCATAGGTGGCGAGCCTTTTGCCGTGTTGATATGGACAGGCGCAGGTTGTGACTGATCACTGTTGAAATTTTGCTTTAACGACTGCCTTTTGGCTTCACGACTGTCATTTTACTGGCAACCGATATCAACGGCTTAAAGTGCCTTCCGAAACACGGATATGCTCGCAAATAAATGTTACAAAGTGGTCACCTATCCAAGAACCGGCCATAGTAAATGTTGCTTACTGCATAATCGTTTACAGAACACTGAGTCCGCGGGGCCGCGAGCTCTTTGAAGCTACGTAACGAATTTTAAAAGTCGTGGAATAAAACAATGTTGTAGTATCTGATGTTAGCCTTCTATTACCTTATTATTATATCATTATTATTAAGTTTGCTGGTATTTTACAAAGGGATATTTTTAAATGCATCTAAATATATTTTTTCTGCACACTAGAAAACTCCACTAATTAACTGAATGCGTACCAGAAATCTGAATGCTGTAGAAAAAAACCAATTGATTAACTAAACATGTACTACTTAAAAACACTAAGATTTTACACAAAACGAGATTACCCTTTTTATCGAATTCACACCAAAAAATGTGGTTTGTACACCGGATTTATGATTTACTAGTTGATGCGCGCGTTCCCGCTCCACGTGGGAACATTTTCCCGGGATAAAAAGTAGCCTATGTGTTATTCCGGACTACACTCTATCCCTGCACCAAATTTCAGCCAGATCCATTAAGCTGTTAGAGGGTGATTGAGTAACAAACATCCAAACATCTAAACATCCAAACATCTTCACAAACTTTGACATTTATAATATTATAGTAGGACTAAACAAAAATAGGAATTGCTTATCAAAACTACTAACTTGCACGCTAAATTGTACAATCTTATATCGGAATAGGTTAGGTTAGGTTAGTTTTTTATTTTTTTGAGTAATATAATTTAATTTTGTAAAGATGACTAATTTAATTAGGATTTCATTAGAATAAAAGATGTTCTTAAAAGTAAATTAGGCGATGGTTTTCCTTCAAAAAGTTTTAAAATGTTATTTATGCTAAGGAATTTTTAGATATACTATTTTGTTAATAGTGATCTGTTCAGTAAAATAGTTCTGCAAATACCAATAAAAAGTATATTGAATTTGATTTTTTTAGTGTGCATAATTAGTGTGCAAGTCAGTATTTTAGGTTTAACCTTGTATTATTTTGTTCAAAAAAAGGGAATAAACAGATATTGATTTAAATACATGCCTTTTACAAAGACCCTGTAGTTACAAAAATCTTTATTTTATGGAATGAGTTCTTTGCCTCGATTTTCGAGAACGTTTACGAGACAAAGGGGGTCATTATATGATTTTCATAATTGTACTTCTGATGTTACGGTGAAAATCGTTTATGTTTGCTTTATAGACTAGACGGACTGTATGTTTATTACCTATTCAGTTTAGAGATTTTTTTAAATGTTTAGTTTTTTTACCCATCCTTAATTTTTATTATTTCAAGAAAAAATATTTCATAAAAATTACAATTAATGTTTGGTATTACTACAATAAATGGATACTCGTAGGTACGTACCATTTTAATAAATTACTGTAAAAGAAATGTTTATTTGTCCACAGAAAAATTAAATAGTTAGGTAGATATTTTGTCGATGAGGTACTTTATATTTAGTGTCGGTTTTAAATACTAATATGTGTACCTACTGCATAATAAAAGGGTTTTTCCTATATACCTAACCATTTTTATATTTTGAACTACGATATAAACCTCAATAGGCTTGTGTCCTAAATTTCAAAAATCGTTTATTTTTGTAGCTTTATATCTAAATGATCACAAAAATGTAATATTTTGATTTAAAACAATCATTTACATAGTTTATTTTGTGATTTAAAAAATGAATTTCAATTTGTATCGAAAACGCTCATGGCGCCTTGTGTGACGTCACTTGATGCCAAACAAAAGTAGTAGTAGTTTTATTTATCCATTTTCGGATAGGCAAAGGCAATTTGAGCCATACAGCCAAGTCTTGTATATTTATTATCTCTTCATTTTGCTTTAAAAAGTCACAGTCCTCGTCCTCTAAGTCCAGTCAAAGTCAAGTACATCATCCCTAAGTCAATGTCAGTCTTCCTTTAGAAAAGCAGTGGATAAATTTCTGAAAGTTTCTTTGGATTTTTTGTCACTGCAAAGTTGCGATTCACTGCGTTTTATCACTTCCTAACACTAGTGCACGTTGTCAAACGTTTATGTTTAAGAATCCACCATTGAAACACACAAAACACTCGAAATACACTAATTTTGCAAATTTACAAAATTCCCGCCAAAGAATCTCGCCAAACAAAACAAAAAGAAAATGTGTATTTTTTTATGAGTCTTTTCAATGATTTGTTTTGAGATTAAAAGTTTTAGTACCTACAAAAAAGAAACGTTTAGGGGTTTTAATCGTTATTTAGGGGAATCTGGTAATTTGAAGTTGGTTTTTAGAGGAACATTCCGTAGGAGTTGGCATCACTTTGGCATATGGTCTATGTAACCAAAGTCAGTATAAATTAATTGAATAAAAAATTGCCATTGGCATCACTGTTTGACAGTGATAAGTTAGCGTTCGTCTGCTTTCCATATTAATTTAAAATCAATCCGTCGTATTACAAGTGCTGTGTAGTGCCTGAATGAAATGAGATCTATTGTATTTTATGAAAACGTATGAGAATCTAAACAATTACACAAAATGACACGACTTGTGATACAAGATGTCAAGACTCGAGACTGCCAGAGTGCTTCAAACGTAAAAAAGCATACTGTGACGTCACACTATCTGATAGAGGTGTTTGATGTCACGTGACTGATTGCTTATTTTTACCAATCTTATTTTCTAAAAATAATAGTAATCCTTAGCTTGTGTACCAATTCATATTACTTTTAGTTATTTATATATTGGACATAGTGTAGCATTTATTTTCTATAGATGCAGTATTCAGGATGTGAAAGCAGCTTAATCGAGTTATCTTTTTTTAATCGGTTGTCAGTGGTGACATTTCTGCTGTCAGAATGACAGGATGTCATAAGTTCGTGGACGAATCGTTTTCGGATTTAAAGGAACAGGTTTTGTTAAGATTTTTGGTGAAAGACGGGACTTTGACCGAGACCTGCTTTGGGGTAGTTGGAGGTCCTTGGGCTTTTGGCTCTGAGACTGTGCCGCGAATCAGTTTTTCGCTCAAGTGCGATTATTTGTTGCCTCGCATGGCCTAGCGGGCTGTGATTGGGTTGCTGCATTGCATCTTACTACATTTTACCCAGAAAACTGGTGAGTTGTTCATTATTGTTGCAAAGCGGGTTGATTTTTGTCTGTCTATACACATAATCAGCATCTTAATTTGTCGTTTACTTGTCATAACAGGGTTTTTTACTACGGGGAAAAGCGGCCCGTCCGCGGTTAGCAAAAACCACACCCAATGACACGTGGACTACATGAGCGAGGTGTTTTAAGAGGGACCAGCCGCCTCCACGTGGCATTCTCGGGCTGTGCTGCTCTCCGCTTACTCAAGGCCTGTAATTGTCACCCTATTACAGTGTAGTTAGCTGCTTACCCGTGTTACCTGCTCACGCGGCAGTGGTCTATTTAGTAGCTTTAGTACCTAAACACTGACTATACTTCTGTGTACATGTGATATTTGTGTCTATCAGTGAATAAGCTCTCTGTGTGTCTCTGTGTATCTCTGTGTTATATAAATATATGTGTGTACACCCTACCTGACTGTTTTCGTCAGAGCCCTGGCCTACCCTTGCACGCACACTGGAATCTCTGTAGTAAGGCGCCCTGGGAAAGAGTTCTCTGCATAGCTACCTCGCGCTAGTTGGTGAGTAACACCGATCATCACTGTGTTATAAATTGGCGCCCAACGTGGGGCAAATCTCTGGGTCTACTCTGCGGTAGCCTCAGTCTAGTGTGTGTGCATAGGTGGTTACCTCTGGCGAAACCATCCTGGTGTATCGTCCGAGACGCTCCAGGACGTTAATTGGTGGTGCTAGCAGCTAAGCACAAAACCTTCCCTTTCGTCTTCTTCCAGCTTCCTACATCTTTGGCTGGAAAAGACACAAAATTCTAAATTCAAAAATTTAAAATAGCTGTGATTTTGGAAAAACTTTTTGATTTTATTTGGCATACCCACTTTTTTTTCTTATTGTGTTTTATGTTCCTTTTTTTTATGGTGCACACATGTATTTATCATTAGTGTATTATTGTATATTATTCTATAGCTTTACCTTGTAGGGTAAACTTGGTAAACTTCTCACTGTGTAAACTTTGTGAATTTCTCTGTGTAACTTAAAACTTTTTTTATAAGGTGTGTACATACCTTGTAATTTTGAATGTTAACCTGAACAGTGTTATCAGAAAATTTAGAAACTTTTCTCTCTTAGTATACCCTTAATCTTTGTTAAATTCTAAAAGTCAATTTGAAACATAAGTACCTAACTTAGTACACTTTGTTGTAACTCAATTTACATTTTTACTTTGTAATTGATCCCTATCTGTGCCATCTTATCTTTATAATTGTTGTAAGTAAATTTTTACATAATGGCACAGAGGAAAAAATATATTAATTATTTAAGAAAGGATGAACTTGCTAACGAGCTGTCCCACATGGGTATTTCAGTGGAACCGGAAACGACAGTGTCTGGCCTTCGGAGTGAGCTAAGAACGGCACACCGACTCGTCCGTCGAGGTAGCATTAAAGCGAGTGCCCCGGTACCCGCTGATGCATCGGCTGAGCTCTCGACCTGTCTTCCGAAGGTCTCCGAGTTGGAGGAGGCTATTCAGTCAGGTGAGTTTTTGGCCAATAATAATAGTCGTCTTAGGGTGTATATCAGGGCCAACTACTTATTGAGTAGGTTAGCTCGTTGTGGTCTGGATTGCCCCGACCTGGTGGATATTCGTGGTAGGCTAGTGAAGATCATCGCTAGGGCTGAACCCAGTAGTGATTCTGAATCCGAAGGTTCGGATGATGATGGTGATGATCCTTCGGGTCGTGACCAGGTGGAATATACTTCACCAGTAGTGAGAGAGGACCGCTCGGTGCGAGCTAGTTCAAGTAGGAATAGTTCTACATGTAACATAGTGTATAAAGAACGTCCCCTTAACTTATGTTCATTTAACTTAAAATATGATGGTTCTACTTGTGTACGTGTGTTTTTAGAGAGATTAGAGGAACTTAGATGTGCTCGGGAGGTTACTAAGCCTAGACTCCTTATGGCTTTCTCCGACCTGTTGGATGGACCGGCTTTGTCTTGGTTCCGTACAAACAAAGCTAACTTCATCTCATATGAGGATCTTATTAGTGAGCTTAGAGATACCTTCGATATTCCTGATTATGACTACCGCCTCAGGAACGAGATAAGACAGCGTACACAAGCCCGCTCTGAGTCCTTGGTTAATTATTTATGTACAATGCAAGCCATGTTCTCAAGGTTGTCATGTAAAATGCCCAGTGAAGAACAGCTGGACATTCTCATGCACAACATTAGACCTGACTACATGAAGGAACTGGCCTTGCATGATGTCAACTCTGTAGATGACTTGAGACGTTTGGGTAAGCGCTTGGAGCTTGCGCGTACTAGGGCAGACGCTTTCCATGAGCCTGCTCTTGACAAGTTTGAGATTTCATCTGACTTACACCAGCTTAAGAACAAAGGTGTACAAAAGCCCGCTAAGCAGGTGTCTGCAGTGGAGACGCCGGTTACCCCCCACGATCGCAAATGCTTTCGTTGCGGTGGGGGCGGTCACACTGCATACAGCTGCACACAGTCAAGGGAGCTGGTGTGTTTCCGGTGTGGTCTCAAAGGAGTCAAGACCCCAGACTGCTCACACTGTACTAGCAAGTCAAAAAACGCGTAGGCCAGGGCCTTATTAGGAACTCTGTGCATTACTCTGTATCTGAGTCTATTTCTGATAAGGTCCTGTTTCCTAAACGGGATAGTGACATTAGACCGTATCTAGTTGTTAAGGTTTTAAATTTAAATGTCTTAGGCCTTCTAGATTCCGGTGCCTCCTGCTCTATACTAGGTAAGGGAGCGCACCGCATCTTCTTGGAACTGGGTTTTGATCTTGTGAGTATCAATCCTACTTTTCGTATTACAACTGCAGACAGCACTCACTTGCAATGTCTGGGTTGTATCTCTTTGCCAATTGAGTACAATTCGGTTATCCGAGTTGTCAAGTTCTATGTTGTCCCAGGTATAACCACCTCCATGATATTTGGAGTGGATTTCTGGCAACAATTTAAGTTAAGTGATAAGTTAATTTTACAAAATATTAGTCTTGATAGCTTTAGTGATAATAATCCTATAGAGTCTGTGTCCCTTAACGGTGGCCTCGAGGATTACAACAACTTGACTGCTAAACAAAGGTGTGTAATCAACGGGGTCATTGAGAAATTTGACTCATTGAACACTGATAAGGTGGGCTTAGGTCGGACCTCACTTGTACATCATGTCATTGACACTGGTGACAGCAAGCCGATAAAGCAGCGTTATTATCCGCTCTCTCCCCTTAAACAGAAGGCCCTGGAAGCCGAGTTGGACCGAATGCTGGAGATGGGAGTAGTGTCCCCGTCTCAGTCCGCGTGGAACTCTCCAGTGGTCATGGTGGAGAAGGCAAACGGTGACCTCAGATTGTGCTTGGACTCTCGCAAGCTGAACTCTGTGTCTAAGAGTGACGCCTACCCCTTACCCTATATCAATCAAATCTTGGACCACCTTAATAACGCTAAGTATTTAACTTCTGTAGATTTGAGTGCGGCTTACTGGCAGATTCCATTTGACTCACCCCAGTCTGCTGAGAAGACTGCTTTTACGGTTCCCCGGAGAGGATTATTCCAATACAATTCGATGTGCTTCGGTCTTGTCGGTGCCAGTGCCACGATGCAACGCCTCATGGACCGTCTGTTTGGTCCCGAGTTCGACAACAAGGTATTTGCGTTTCAGGATGACATAGTCTGTGTGTCCAGCACCTTTGAGGAGCATGTAGAGCTCTTACATAGAGTCTATCAGCAACTCAAGGATGCTGGCCTAACTATCAACATGAAAAAATCTCACTTTTGTCGGAGTGAACTCAAATACCTGGGGTATTATGTGGACAAACATGGCCTACGGACAGACCCGGGTAAAGTTGAGGTTATCCTCAACTATCCCACCCCTTCTAACCCTAAGGAGGTTAAGAGATTTCTGGGAATGGCCGGCTGGTATCGTCGCTTTGTTAACAACTTCTCGAAGATTAGTAAACCTCTGTGCAAACTCACTTCTACGAACCTTAAGTTCGAATGGACCCCTGAGGCTGAACAGTCCTTTAACCTGCTAAAGTCAGCCTTGGTTTCTGCCCCTATATTAAAAATGCCTAACTTTGAGATGCCCTTCCGCATTCTTAGTGACGCGTCAGCTTACTCAGTTGCTGCTGTACTGACACAAACCCACGATGGTGTTGAGCACCCTATCGCCTACTGTAGCCGTTCTCTCAACAAGAACGAGGTGAACTACAGCACAACTGAGCGAGAACTTCTGGCCGTGATTTTCGCTTTGGAACAATTTCGACAGTACGTCGAAGGCCAAAAATGTACGGTCGTCACGGATCATTCATCTCTTCTGTGGTTCCATAAGCTAAAAAATCCCACGGGTCGTCTAGCACGTTGGAGCATGAGGCTCAGTCAATTCGATTTTGACATAGAGCATCGAAAAGGTAAAGACCACGTTGTACCTGATGCTCTGTCTCGTATCAAAATTGATTCCCTCGATGCAGTACCCACTAAAGACCCGTGGTATGACCACACCATGAATAGTGTTCGGAAGAACCCTAGGAAGTCACCAAATTATGACATTCGTGACAACCTTCTATATAGGTTAACTAAAAATAAATATTCTTTGACTTCAGACTTTGACTGGAAGCTGGTGGTACCTCAGGAGGATCGCTTGCCCCTGCTCTCTAAGTACCACGATGACACACTTAGTGCCCATGGTGGCGTTTGGAAGACGCATAAAAGGTTAGCCCTAAATTATTACTGGCCCAAGATGTACGAGGACGTCAAAGAATATGTTGGGAATTGCGAAACATGCAAGCAGTACAAACCCGTAAATACGTCTCGTCCCGGCCTAATGGGTAGCCCGAAGCGGGTTTCGAAGCCATTCGAAGCTATCTCTGTCGATCTGCTTGGTCCCTTTCCCACTTCGAGCAATAGAAACGTACACCTGATCGTGGTCTCCGACTACTTTAGCAAATACGTCATGTTGTGCCCTGTTCGGGTTGCCACAGGCGCTGTAGTCGCGAGGTTCATAGAGAAGAGTGTGTTTCTCGTGCACGGAGTCTGCAAGACTATTTACATGGATAATGGCCCTCAGTTTGTGAGTAAGCCATTTAAGGATCTGTTGGCTAAATATAATGTACCTAATATATATTATAACCCTAGGTATCATGCCCAAACTAATCAGGCGGAACGAGCTATTCGCAATGTGGTTCAAGCGATCTCATGCTATGTGAAGTCACAACACAAGTCTTGGGATCAGTTCTTGGTTGAGATACAGTGTGCTTTAAACACTGCAGTTAACGAAGCAACTCGTTTCACCCCTTACTTTTTGGTACATGGTAGGGAATTTATTGGGGATGGAGTGTTATACAGGCAGACAGATATCGCGTGCCATCCTACTTCAGTCTCTGTAGACGATCCATCAGCCTTCGGTGTCAAGCTGAGAGAAATACAACGCATTTACGACCAGGTGAGGAAACATTTGAACGTTGCCCACCAGCGTAATGAAAAGTATTACAATCTCAGAAAAAGGCATGTAGAGCTGAAAGTGGGACAGATAGTTTACAAACGCACGTTCTACCTGTCCAACAAGGCCAAGAATTTTACTTCTAAGCTAGCCCCTAAGTTCCTTAAATGTGTGGTGACTGCTAAACGATCCCCTTTAGTATATAGGCTGTCAGATCTGGACGGTAAGGATCTTGGGGAGTACCATATCAAGGACATCCTGAAGTATCAGGAGGAGCAGTCTCCAATACCTAACGTAACTACATAGCACTGTTTCTCTAGTTTATTAAACCAGTGCTATGTGATCATTATGTAAGACTATTTTAATCTTTTGTTTGTATTTCTATATGTGTACGTGACTTTAAATTGTCACGTTGTAGTTTCTTCTATGCACCACACCGAGCGTTTTTCTCTCATTCGCTCCTCAGTACTCTACAATATCCTGAGAGCTTGGGTAGTGTTAGGGTATCGGCAGTGAGTAAAGGGAGCATTCGTTTTCTATGAAGGGCATTAGACTCTAGTTACTTAGCCTAACCGGTATACGAGTCAGTGTCTAGTTAGGTACATAGGAGGATCTTTCTTTGGTATTGTAATGGTCGTAGTCAGCTGGTGTTTGAAGGACCTAGCTGGTTGTCTTTGTTTATTAGTCAATACTTTTCTGTTTTCTTTATTGTGTATTTCCAGCGTGTCATATCCGCAGGAAATACTATTAAAGGGGGGGTGGTTGTAGCATTTATTTTCTATAGATGCAGTATTCAGGATGTGAAAGCAGCTTAATCGAGTTATCTTTTTTTAATCGGTTGTCAGTGGTGACATTTCTGCTGTCAGAATGACAGGATGTCATAAGTTCGTGGACGAATCGTTTTCGGATTTAAAGGAACAGGTTTTGTTAAGATTTTTGGTGAAAGACGGGACTTTGACCGAGACCTGCTTTGGGGTAGTTGGAGGTCCTTGGGCTTTTGGCTCTGAGACTGTGCCGCGAATCAGTTTTTCGCTCAAGTGCGATTATTTGTTGCCTCGCATGGCCTAGCGGGCTGTGATTGGGTTGCTGCATTGCATCTTACTACATTTTACCCAGAAAACTGGTGAGTTGTTCATTATTGTTGCAAAGCGGGTTGATTTTTGTCTGTCTATACACATAATCAGCATCTTAATTTGTCGTTTACTTGTCATAACAGGGTTTTTTACTACGGGGAAAAGCGGCCCGTCCGCGGTTAGCAAAAACCACACCCAATGACACGTGGACTACATGAGCGAGGTGTTTTAAGAGGGACCAGCCGCCTCCACGTGGCATTCTCGGGCTGTGCTGCTCTCCGCTTACTCAAGGCCTGTAATTGTCACCCTATTACAGTGTAGTTAGCTGCTTACCCGTGTTACCTGCTCACGCGGCAGTGGTCTATTTAGTAGCTTTAGTACCTAAACACTGACTATACTTCTGTGTACATGTGATATTTGTGTCTATCAGTGAATAAGCTCTCTGTGTGTCTCTGTGTATCTCTGTGTTATATAAATATATGTGTGTACACCCTACCTGACTGTTTTCGTCAGAGCCCTGGCCTACCCTTGCACGCACACTGGAATCTCTGTAGTAAGGCGCCCTGGGAAAGAGTTCTCTGCATAGCTACCTCGCGCTAGTTGGTGAGTAACACCGATCATCACTGTGTTATAACATAGTCGTTGCAAACATACATCAATCAGATTTATGCTTAGTGGACACAAGCCTATTTTAAGTGTAATTTATTTTTTTACTTTAAAAAATTTTGCTCATTTTCACACAACAAGAATGTAAAACACAACTCGATACATATGACTCGATATATTTGCCCAGTTTCATATTTTTTCTCAAAAAAATCTTGTAACTTTTTAGATAGTTAACCAAAAAACTCAATCAAGTTCAATAGTAGAGCATTTTATTTAAATCTAACAACAGATATTACCATTTTTAATTTCGCAATTTATTCTGTGTAAGTATGTAGGTACCTACCTATAAAGTAGGTACTCACATAAATTTTCCTAAAATTAAAATACATTTTTCATCAATTACTTCTTAGAATAATTACCAAGATTTATGTACTTACCCGTTAATGAGTAAATTATCGCTCGCAGATTTTTCAGAAAACTTCAGAGAAATAAATACACAAACACTTTATCAGTTTTAATCACTTAAAAATCTGTAGATAAAAAACAATTGTAATCAAGCACGAAATCGTATATACTTATCGTAGATAATAAAAATAATCATTTTTATATCTACTTAGATATTATTTTAATAGTTAATAAGTACTTACTTACTTTACATAATAACTAACTTTGTTTAAATTTATTAATAAACTAAAATAAAAGTAATGAAAATCAGAATTCACTGCAATTTTTCGACTTTTTTTCGTAAAATAATTATTTCACCACTAATCATACAATATAGAGAGTTATTTTTTTAAAAACTTTGTCACGCTACGAGCGACGACGCGTACAGCCAGAGCGCGGCTCGGCTCGTGTGCATAGGCGCTTAGTCGGAGTCACACTGTTGAATGAACTAGAGCGCTATCCGAATACGATTGGGTTTCTTATACAAAAAGTATTTTTGATTTGGGAGATTGATATGCGAATACTTTGTTCATAAGACTTTGAAAACTTTGGTTGTATATTTTAAAAACCAAATAGGTACTCAATGATTGTTTTTTTTTGTTTTTGTTTGAACATCACGTTCAAACAAAAACAAAAAAATAATTAAGCGTAATTTTAATAAGCGATTCACGATAAATTCACGGAATTACTAATTAAATTGCAAAGTAAGGATATTAGTGTTAATTTAAATAAATAAATAAAAATTTAAAGTCAAACGTTGTATAAAAAGAGTAATAAAATAGGTAACATTGTAATTTGTGTTATTTTTGACTTTCAGTAAATTCAGTAGGTACCTATGAGGATCTTTACCGCTGAAAATTATATAAGACGGAGTTTCACGCATGTCTAGTTAGGGGCATCCCTTTGTCTCTGTTTAAGTGATTAGTTGTAACCTCGACTTTCCCTGTGATTTACTCCTATCCCTGTCTAAAACTTACTGGTATGAGATAATAGGGTACCCCATGCTCATAATTTGTACATTTTACTCAATGTATGGATTTCTTGCAAACGTTTCGGTATTATCCAATTTTTACCGTCATAATAAATATCGTCTCTGACTTAAAGCGAGCATTTAATACACTTTAATTATTTTACCTAGTATAAAATGAATACGCTTTTTCTGTCTCTGCTCTTTATTTTAAACTATTCAACGAATTTTGATGTAGTTTTAGTACTATTAATTAGAGTGATTCACGAGGAAGACTTACATGTGCAAACTTAATCATAGGACAGAAAAGTAGAAAAAAAGAAAACGAAGTCGCGTGGGT
This sequence comes from Miltochrista miniata, assembly GCA_933228765.1. Classification (NCBI taxonomy): domain Eukaryota; kingdom Metazoa; phylum Arthropoda; class Insecta; order Lepidoptera; family Erebidae; genus Miltochrista; species Miltochrista miniata. The sequence continues at coordinate 31,186,796 of OW121758.1, read as the reverse complement.
CGGCTGTATGAGTGAGTATTATAAGTGTTTATTTACAACTCATACTAATAATAGATATCGTTTAGTAGTAAGTGCTAGAAAATTTAATAAAATTTCAAGTGGAGATACGATATCGCGGTATAAGTACACTTGTCCATATCCAATTAAAAGAAGCGATGAGAAAGATGTACCTATCGTTTTGTATTGGCGATAGATTTTAATAGGCACAACTTTAGAAATCACATTTACCTTAGAATAATATCGTAATACTACTATTACAAGTTTACCTAATATTATAATTATTACCTTCTTACTTTTACCTTTTAATATTTTTTTTAAAATTACGTGTTAAATAAATTTCATGGAGAATTGGCACCGAAAGCCGGAACACAGGTTCATACCTAGTTGGGGAACGGAAGCTATTTTCATTTTCTTCGAAACATTTTTATTATTACTTTATCATATTTCAAAAACTCTGTATTAATTCTGTATTAGTAAAATAAATTATTTCCTTTATTCACTACTTAATACATATTAATTCAGATTTTTAAATACATTAGGATAAAACAAAAAAATATATTTAAAAATATAAAAATAGTGCCCCACCGGCATCAGGTACAGGGACCAAGCTACCGGTGGTTAGGGCTGCAGAGACAGGAACCTCCTCACAATACGTGCCGTGTCTAGGAGAACTGCCTTTTGCATCTGGTTCTTGACCCAACTACCTAACGCGAGCCTCTTGAGATGTTGATCGAGACTCTTGGCAATCAGACCCTGCGCTGATACGACTATCGGAACAATAATCGCTGAATCCACATCCCACATTTCGACAATTATTATCTTTCCTACTATTTTGTATATCATTATTTCATGACAACTGCGCCTTCTTTAATATAATAGTTCTACATAGTATTATTATTATTCCTCTTTATTACTTTAAACTACTTATAAATTACATTTTTAAATATACATCCTTATAAAAAAAGTACATTTAAAAATATAAAAAATAGTACCCCACCGGTATCGGGTACAGGGACCAAGCTACCGGTGGTCAGGACTTCAGAGACAGGAACCTCCTCACAATACGTGCCGTGTTAAGAAGAACCGCCTTCTGCATCAAGCCCTTGACCCAACTGCCCACCGCAAGCCTCTTAAGGTGTTGGTCGAGGCTTTTGGCTATTAGTCCATGCACAGAGATCACTATCGGTACAATAATAGCTGAGTCAACACTCCACATGTCCACGATCTCGTGGGCTAAGTCCAAATACTTGGCTTGTTTGTCTACTTCTGCCTTCACGAGATTGTCGTCATGTGGAATAGTGATATCAATTATTATTGCAAGGCGCTCTAAACGATCTATTATCACTATGTCAGGTCTATTGGCAAGAATAGTCCTGTCAGTGATAATAGGTCGGTCCCAGTACAACGTGATATGGTCACTTTCGAGAACTGGGTCGGGCACATATCTATAATACGGTACCTCTAATTCAACAAGGTTATACTTCAAAGCAAGTTGTTGATGGATAATCCTAGCTACTTGGTTATGTCTATGCAAATACTCACTATTGGCCAGACTAGAACAACCAGAAATAATATGCCTAAGAGATTCTCCGGGACGGTGACACGCCCGACATATGTCAATCGTACCATCCTTTAGGATATATTTTCGGTAATTGTTAGTCATCACAACTTCATCAGTAATTGCAAATACAAAACCTTCGGTTTCCCCAAATAGGTCCCCGAATCGTAGCCAGGATACAGAAGATGAAAAATCTATATCTGACCCATGCAGTGCCCGATAAAAACGTCCATGTAACTCCTTGCTCATCCATGTATCCTTACGATTATTGAGACTCAGTATCATAGGTTTATGCCAATTCTCTTTTACCAGAGCAAGCGGGGTAAGTCCGTTATCAACTGCAACCACATCACGATGCACATCCGTGCCACCGTGTAGGAAATATTCCCTGAGGTTGCACAACTCACGATTATGAAGGGTCTTGGCATTTAGCAAACCACGACCCCCACATTTCCGCGGTATGTACAACCTCATCACTGATGAACGCGGATGATGCATTCGGTATGTGGTGAGTAACGTACGGACTTTCCTATCCAGGGCTTCAAGTTCCGTCTGAGTCCACCTGAGTATGCCAAAGGAGTACATTAAAACTGGCATGACCCAACCGTTATAGGCGCGCACCTTATTACCGCCTGACAAAAGACTTTTTAGGACTTTTTTCAAGCGGCCAAAGAAGCGCTCCTTCAACGATTGCTTCATGCTAACTTCACAAATGCCTAACGCCTGCGACATACCCAGGTATTTATATGATCCGTTTGCGGAAAGACATCCAAGTTGTATAGAATCTGAAAGTTCAACTCCTTCAGATTCTATTATCCTGCCTCTGTTTACATGCATGACCGCACATTTGTCAACACCAAACTCCATTCTGATAGAATTACTAAAAACTTCTGTTATCTTTAGTAATTCCATCAGTTGCAGCTTGTTGGATGCAAATAGCTTTAAGTCATCCATGTATAGGAGGTGGGATATGACTTGGCCGTCCCTCCGCAACCGATAGCCTAACCCTGAATTCTCTAGTATAGTACTCAGAGGATTCAGTGCTAGGCAAAACCATAAAGGACTGAGACTATCACCCTGGAATATACCCCGCTCAATCCTTATAGGCACACTGTTCCCGCAAACCTGTCGACATCCTGGATAGCACAAGACTGTTTTCCATTGCCCCATACATGTCTGCATGAAGGCACGTAGAGTTGCATCAATTTTATACAACTCTAGTACCCTCAAAAGCCATGTATGCGGCACAGAATCGAAAGCTTTCCTGTAGTCTATCCAACATGTCGCCAGATTCTTGCGGTTACGGCGTGTCTGTTGGCTAATGGCCATATCAATTATAAGGAGCTCTTTAGTGCCACGAGACCCACTTCTGCATCCATTCTGAGAGGTGGACAAGATGGAATTGTCAATCAAGTGTGCCGATATTTTCCCTCTCAGAATAGATGTTAAAAGTTTATAGATGGTAGGGAGACACGTAATGGGTCTATAATTTTTTGGGTCTGTGGCACTACCAGACTTATACAAAAGATGGGTAATGCCAGTAGTGGCGAAATCTGGCAACGATCCTGACTTTAGGCATAATTCGAATTGATATGCCAAACGTTCATGTGAGCTCTTATACCATTTTATCCAAAAATTGTGCAATCCGTCTGGTCCCGCCGACTTCCAATTTGGCAGCAGACGGACCGCACTGGAGACGTCTTCCGTTAGTATGCTTATTGGCTCCATGGTTTTAATAGGCTCACATAAACGTTCAACATCTCTCATCCAATTACCCTCAGTGTGACCAACGGGCACCGACCAAATGTTGCGCCAGAATGAGGTAGTTACATCATCATCTGGTCGCCGCACGTTGGCCCCAGTAGAGTCAGGACGCTCCCAATTTCTGTATACCCACCTTTCGTCTCTTTGGAAAGTGCGATTTTGAGAATAGCGGTCTACTCTTTTTTTGTATCTACGAACACGATTTGCCCACGCATAAATTTTTTGCTTCAGGTAGTCTATCCGCTCCGTGACTCGTGCTGAAAATTCCCGAGGTCTGATATCAGTCCCCGAGAAAGCCCGAGTCACGAACCGCATCACTCGTGGGCGAGTATTTCCTGACCTGAAGCAAATCAGCTTTCCAATGAGTGCCCTAGTGTCAGAGATACGTCGCTCAATTCTACATTGCCAAGCCGGCACTGTTGGTTTGGGTCGTATAGCAACGTTATCATTATAAAACTTAACATTTGCTATACGACAAGCTGCGACGGCTCCGCAATACAGAATTGAGTGTGTATCACCGAGATCTTCACTATTATCAAAATAATCCGATAATAGCGAATCCAGGGCACACACTAGAGCTATATTTTTCTTATGCGTGGGCAAACGTGGTAGACGTGGTCTAATTTGTGACGGCATAGACCGAAATTCTCGAATCGCACACTCCAAAGCACTCCTTAATTGCTCGTTGCAGTGAATACTTACGTTTGTAGCACTGGCATTCATCACATCATCGCTACCGTGATTTAATGGTAAAATTGTAGTTACAGTTTGTGTCTCAGGCAGCGATGATGTTGATGGCTGACCAAGACTGCTACATACGTCCAAGCGTAGCCTCTCAAGTACGGTAGCATCCAACAGATGACAACGTTGTATGGCCCGCACTTGATCCGATAGACGCTGTGTTGACACGTTGACTGATGGTTCAAGTTCCTGAAACAGAGGTAGCATTCTCACACGATACGCAGTGAGGTTAATTCCCCCCTCTGTAGCCATGAAATATGCCCGCATGACGTTCTCATTCAATGAATTCGACCATCGCATGCGGTGCACATCACCACCGGTAGCGGGGGCCCTATTCGAAGCCGGTGGGCGTCGGGGTCCCAAGCATAGCGGTGGCCGGCCTCTCCCCGGCCGACGCACAGGTGTTGGCGACGTCGGCGGAGAGAAATACTCATCACTCGATGTTGAGCTCAACGCCTCTGCTATTGGTGTACATTCACGAAGGAGAGAGGCGGAGCTGAGTGATGAGTCCGGAGGTGTAGACTGTGCTTGCTGTGTCCTGGATCTTGATCTGGTCAACATAATATTCTGCTTTTAATGTGATTTAAATTACACATAAATCTTGTAATGTTTATGTGTCAAATGACATTTGTCAAAGTCTGGAAAAAATAATTCTGTAATGTGATAAAAACAGTTTTCTTCGGAATTTGTACATTTTTGAGTTCTTTGAGTCCAATAATTTTATTTCTGTAATATGTGTTGATAATTTGGTATATTTAGGTGACTTTTTAACAATATAGGAATAAAATTTGTAGAGCAAAAATATTTGACGTGTTGTAGATGCCAGGTTTTTTTTTTTATTATTATTATTATTATTATTATTATTTATTTGATACACTAGCAGCTCTACGAGCTGATACGTGTATATCACTGCACTTGTGTTCTTAATTATTTAAATGTTTGTCAAGTCTATTTTTGAAACAGTTCACTGTTGGAGCACTTATTACAGTTTCCGGGAGAGAGTTCCACAAGTTCATCACTCGATATGGTAAGAAGTGTTTTCTGGGGTTGCTAGCACACGGAGGTTTGGTTAACTTCAAGGAATGGCCTCTAAGACGTGTGTTCTGGTTCATCATGTACAAATCTTTTATGTTTCTGACGTTGTAGTGATCGCTGAGTATTTTGTACGTTTCTATGAGGTCTCCTCTATTCCGCCTTTGCTCCAGAAAAGATATATCATCACAAAAGATAGCTGTCTCTTTCTCCGTCTCTCTTTTCTGTGTTAGCCCCGTGCCATGCCTCATTTTGCTTAAAGGCTCCAAGCGTCGTCGGCGTAATGTTTCGATTTCACTATAGAATTCGTCAATATGGACTGACTACGGATTCGCCCCGTGCGGCGACAGGGTCCCGTGTTGCGCCGGGTAAGAGTACAAAATGTCGCCACCTCAATACATTCCAAGGGTGTCGTAAGAGGCGACTAAGGAAACTCTTTCACAAAAAGATTCATTGCGAAGACAAGGAAAACTTGAAATGAAACCCGGTTGCCAGTAAAATGACAATCGTTAAGCCAAGTTGAAGGCCTTATGGACGGTTTTAAAAATTTCAACTGCGGGTCGCGGCGACCTGCGCCTGTCCATTTCAACACGGCAATAGGCCCACCAATTTATCAGCTATGTATTTTGAAGACATATGTATTTTGAAATATATAAGTGTGTTTATCAGTCTTCTAGATCCCATAGCATAAGCTTGGGCTAGATGATGTGTGTCTACAATATTAATAAAAAAAAATACCAGCAACACAGAATAAAATATTACTATCTCGGCTTCGTACCTAATGGGTTTAATTAAATAATATTTCGTTTTAATCATGTAATGTAACTGACCTGACGCGTTGTGATATATTTAGAATATTGATAATTTTCACTGATTATCACGTTATTATACAATTAATATTGAATTCCCACACATTATCACCAAACACCACTTTATTACGATAGCACAATAAAACAAAAAGCAGAGATGACACATTATTCTCCACTTTAAGAAAGTATTCGACTTTGACAAATTCTAAGGCACTTCGAAGAATTGCAGCGTACAATTATTGTAATTTATTAGATACTCTTGCTTTTTTAACGGTTCAAAACACGATTAATAATACTTTGTTCGATCGAAATCGCTCTCGAAAAATGAGCAATGTTGCACTCCGGCCAACATCGGGTGTTCAAATAAATTAAATTTCCTCGCAATACCAAGGTAAGTGTATCGTTGAAATACACTACTGAAATATCCGAAAAAGCATTTATCTCACAGTAGCATACCTTCGCCGGGCGAAGGGGCGCCGATTCTCGATTATGCGACGTGAATGCGTGGACGGAAACTTACGAAGGAGACATCGTCTGTCTCTCAAAAGACCTTTTTAGGATTGTAATCGGGAGCTTCTATGTGGTCCCGTTTTTTTTACCCTACCCCGGGTACGGATACCCAAAGAGTAAAAACGGGACCGGAGTCATGAGACTATCGCTATCCATCCGTCTGTTTAACTGTCTGTCTGTCCGTCACGAGGCTGTTTTACAGGAACCGTGAAAGCTAGAGAGCTGAAATTTTCACAAACAATGCACCTATTTCTGTTGCCGCTATGACAATAAATACCAAATCCAGAAAAAGGGGGATATTAAAGAGGGCTTCCATACAACAAAAGTGTATTATACCGTTTTTGGCCCGGAACTTTCTGCGCACGAGATCGACTCCCACTTGGCCAGTTTTCCATATTAAATAAGTGAAGAAATGTCTTTTGCTTCATGTTTAGCCGTTTCTAAATAATTATGAGAGCTCTCCCCCGTAAATTTCTATCGACGCATTCAAGTCGTGATATCAAGAATCGGTACCCTATACGAAAATTAAGGAGGCTCACATAAGGTCCAAAACGACGTTGAAAATTAAGTAAAGCGTTGACGTCTTTAAGGCTTGCTTATTCCCTTTATTTCTCGGCATATCCTGATGCAATTCGAAGGATTGCAGAGCGTACGCTAAATTCATTCGATTCTTATACATTACTAGTGGTTCCCTGCCACGCTTCGCTGTGACTTTTTTATGATGGTTTCATGTACCTATGAGAAATGAGTAACAAACCAAAGGATGGGTATATTTCAAAAAAGTTTAATGTTGAGCCGTAACCAAAAATATAAATCTTTCAGAAAATCCAATTAACATTCAAATCAATAGAAGGTTCACTTGAAAAAAAAATCCGTGATCAATGTTCAGTTTTTAAAACATAGTGCGCACCCTTAAAAAAAATAAATTCACTCTGATAAACTCTAACTTCAAAAATAACATGCAAAACATATCTGACCTCTTTATTAGGTAGGTACTCTGAATGCAAGGAGGCCGCAATCAAAATCTTTTAAAAAGCAGCAATCTGGTAGGTACCTTCTAAATAGGTTGTTTATAATATTTTGTTCTGAAGCTGGCAGAATATAATTAAAAAAAAACGACCAGCGCCATCTATAGGGAAAATCGCTTTTTAAAGCTGTTTTATTCTTATTGCTGTTATGATAAAAGTGTATAAAGTAGCCTAAAACCATCTCTGAATCCTATTGTACTATCGTGTCTTATTTTGAGCTTAGTCGATTTAGAAAATTTTGAGTTTTTAATAGGTACTTAAACGCACACAACATTTTTATATATATAGATATTAATGTCATAAAATCTGAGGGGATTTAAGAAAAAATCCAGCCGCAAAATATTGTTTTAAAGACCTACATCTATTTTATGACAAGTTTTTGTGACAAATAAACTTATTTAATTAAATAAAAAAAGTACATTACCTGTTAATTTTTTTGCATTATTTTACATTTTTCGAGAGCAATTTCGATAACAAAGTTTTCCTAATCATGTTTTGTAATATAGTTTTATCAGATCAAATCAAAGAATATTTTCTAGTATAAAGTTCACCCCAAGAGGAGTCTCTTTCGAATAAGTAAGCCTTAAGCCAATGTAATTTACGAAAGATCTAGAAGGAAATAGCTCTCTCATTTTGGCAATTTGCCAAGCCCAGATCTGTTTTGATTAGCTGTTATGAAATTAAATAACTGTGTTTAGACAATGTTTTTAGTGTTTAGTCAATTTTTATGGTTCCATACCCCATTGAGTATAAACGGGACACCAATCCTGAGACTGCATTGTTCGTCTGTCTGTTTGTCATAAAGCGTGATAGCTAGAGATAGATGAAATTTTCACAGATGATGTATTTCTGATTTAGCTCCAACAAAAAATACTTAATCAGAAAGAAAATAATATTTAAAAGAGTTACCATCTATGAATGTATTGTTGGCTGTTTTTTGTTACGGTATTTTAGGTGCGCGGATTCGACTCGCACTTTTGCCGGTTGGTAGAAGAATTTATACTTTTCAGCAAACTTCTTGACTGTAATTTTCTGTCAACTGTTAAGTCACTCGATCATGACATTCTATTGATCTGAAATCCATTGTGCACATCCTGAAAGTAAACAACAAACAAGACTTTGAAAAGTCAATACACGATCCAATGTACCTACGATAGGATTCGAGAAGGTAGGTATTATGCATATGATATTGACATTTTCTTCACCAGCATTAATCAATTTAAAACTAAATTATGCACGGCATTTTTTGACAGAGTATAATGTTGTTTAAGATGTTTTCGTATTTTACCTGGTTAATCGTCTCAGGCTGTCTTGTTCTTATTTACGAGAAAAAAATTACTACAAGCAATAAAAACTTGTAATTGGCCATTTCATGCTAAACTTGTATGTACTTTGTATTTTAGGTTTAAGTTTCTCAAGAAGAATAAAAAAAAATTACTAAATGCGCATAATACTAAATTTCGAATCCCATTGACGGTCGAATGTTGTGTGAATGTGTAACATCTGTCCTGGCTCTGAAATTTTGGTTTTGATTACAGAATAGTAATTGACTTTTACTTGTATAAATGCCCAGTAACGGTAATAGGCTTGCTCCTACTACGTGGGATGAACAAAAGTACTGGCAATTTACTTCTGACCTTGAAGATGAAGGCCTGATTGTTTGTAAATTGTTCTATAACTTTTTATTTCAGTTAACCAGATTCTGAGGTTGCCTGTGCTTATACAAATAAATATACTTAGGTAGGTTCTGTCTGGCGACTATAGACGATTAATTTAATTTAGTTCATCTATGTATTTTATACTTTTAGTACCTACTTACAACAATTTTGCATAATGTGTCAGCGACTTCGGCACTGCGACTCGACAAAGGGGATACTTCGAACTGAGGTTTTCCAGGTTGCAGATATCATATCATAAGCTAGAAATTACTCTCGTCATACTATCCATCATCCTCCAGAAATTCTTTTAAAGCAGAAGGGGGCAGAGATGGAGCAAGTGAGCGCTATAAATTACCCCCGAAGCACGGACAGTGAAATCCTTTTACCCTTAAAATATAAAATTAAAATGCCCATTGTACCAACCTCTATTTTACCTCTGAGGGAGCGATGGTCATATAAATTTCATTCCACTAATTTAAGTTACAACATATCGAGGTAGGTACATAATTATAATAAAAACAATTAAACATTTCAGACAATCCAATTTTAGAACAACCTTTTTCAATTGAGGCTATCGCCAAGTTCAAAAAGGTCCTCAACTATTTTGGATGTTTGCAAACTTTAGTAAGTTTTAATTAGTTCTATCTATCCGTTATCAAACGTTTGACGCAATTTGCCCAAATCAAATGGAAATGGAACATAAATACCCTAAATAATTACCGCAATTAGTCGGTTTTCATTACGAATTCCATTATTGTGAGCCACGGTAAATTCTAACTTTTTGTTGGAGTTTAGGAGTATGTTGAAATTCTCAATTCAAGTTTTAGACCTGACATTAAGACGTCGTATAGAAGTGCTTTAAAGCCTGTCTTTACAAATTAATATAACAAGTTAAAGCTGGAGGAATATTTTTTTTTAAATATGAGTGAATGGAGAGAAACACTCAAACGAGGTTCGCGTCGAGGTTCATTGGCTAGTAAATTTGTAAATAGCAAGCCTACATAACTTCAGCAAATACTCGTATCAATGAAGTATTTCTAAGACATTATTTGGAGAAATAACCTATATCTGTCACAGATGAGGTTTCCGAACGTGACGTTACATACGGTGAGAAAAATCTTCAATTATTTTACAATAGATGGCCCTTTGGTCTTATTTTCCCTATTGTAATAATATGCCCAAAGCAAAATAGAAAAATAGTTACCTTCTTAGAACGTCCTACATACCCACGCATATAAAAAAAATTAGTACAACACGAATTTCAGCAGCTTTCTAAAAATGAGCCACGTTATGACATTATCAGTTCACGCAGGCACAACATAACCTACTTATTACGTTCATATAACTCCCATAAATTATGGTCTACCTCCATGACGCAAACCTGTGTCCTCGGCACGAGTATGTTATAAAAAAAATCTTATCAGCGAATGATTAACAATTTGATTCGAAATCCATTTTCAAACAACGCACTTTTTTGTCTTGAATTTATCAATGGTCGTCAAGTCGGGATTTCCTGTCTAACTTTTTTAAAAGTAACGGAATTGGCTGTCACGGAATCCAGTCTGAACTTCGTGAGATTATTTTCTATCGGAAAAACGTGGAGTGGAGCACTATTTCTCAAAATAAAATTTGTTGGCACTTACCTACCTATAGATCAGACAATCGAATACTTTCATGAAAACACGAAACTAACAATCAGGACTGATGGGTGTCGGAAGCCTGGTATCTCCCCCCCTCCCCCCTCCCCTTTAGGTGGGGAGGCAAAAGAAGCGGGACAATAGCCGAACAAGCCCCAAAGACGCAGGATAGTACCCGTACCCCCTAATTGAGGCCGCAGTGGTAGCCGTAGGTCTGTTGGTAATCCTGGCGTTTACTTCCGAGGGCTTACCCAGGGCTCCCAACCGTAGACTCTATAGGTGATAGTACTCTGCATGGGAGCTATTCTGGCCGTCCAGCGGAGGGGCGTGGTGACGTAGAGGAGAGGACAACTCGTGGCGGATCTCGACCAGGACCTGGGTCACATTGCCCAATGGGGTTCAGACAACCTGGTCGAGTTCAATGCCAGTAAAACACAGGCGTGTGCGTTTACAGCTAAGAAGTCCCCATTCCTACCCCTACCCTCTCTTCAGAGCTTTACGGTTCCTCTAAAAGACAACCTGGAGATCCTCGGTATAGACGTCCGGCGTGAGCCCAATCACAAAAACTACATAGAGAGATGTATTGGGCTGGCCTCGCGGAAACTTGGAGTCCTAAATAAGGTGAGACGGTACTTCACGCCACATCAGAGATGTTTACTGTACAAGACGCAGATTCGTCCCTGCGTCGAGCACTGTTCTCACCTTTGGGATTACTCCGCGAGGTACTTGTTGGACGCACTTGACGCTATTCAGAGACGTGCTATCCGAATAATTGGTTGTTGTTGGCGCAGCGAAGAACCATAGCGTCCTTGGCTGCCTTCTACCGAATGTATCACGGCGAATGTTCTGAAGAGCTCTTCAACCTGATCCCACCATCCCCTTTCCGATCCCGAACAACGCGTGCCGGGCAGAGATGTCACTCATACACAGTGGAGAGAATCTTCGCCAGAACCGAGCGTTTCAAAAGATCGTTCCCTGTCGAACTATAAAAACTTGGAACGACCTGCCCGCACACGTGTTTCCCTCATCTTACAATCCCGGGTTCTTTAAGAGGAGCGTGAAGAGGCACATCACAGGGCCGCCAACTAGAGGACCACCGTAAGAAGTGGCCCCCTGTGGCTGTTAGGTTAGGTGTGGTTTTATCCGGTTGTAGTCCGGCCACAGCAATAGATACTTAGATATTATTACCGTGGTAAATGTAAGTTTACTAAGATTTGAAGCCCCTTGGGGTTCAGTAAAAATAAATACATACATATTAGTCACGCCTCTATCCCCGAAGGGATAGGCATATTATATACATTTACCTTACCTACATTTCACTTTTAGGATTTTGTCCCACGTAATAGGTGGTGAGCCGTATTGGACATGATAGAAATGGACAGGCGCAGGTTGTGACAACCTACTGTAGAAATTTTTCAAGCCGCCCCATAAGGGCCTTCAACTTGGCTTAACGACCCCCATTTTACTGAAAACTAGGACCAACAGCTGAATGTGTCTTCCAAAGCACGGAAACGCTCAAATAAATGTCACAAAGTGGTCACATGAGTAATCACCCATCCAAGGACCGGCCGTCGTAAATGTTGCTTACTGCAGTGATCATTTACAGAACACTGAGTCCGCGGGGCCACGAGCGCTTCTGTCAAAATAAACCACCCATTTATTCTAAACTACATGTTATTGACGGTGATAGCTGTACCATTTGTAGGAGATAAATGGGAAGGGTGTGTTTTATGTCCCAATTTCTCTAGATATCTCTTACTTTTTGTTTATTTTTTTGCATAAATGTTATGAACCGACCAAAACCATTGGTGTATTACCTATTGGTTCGCGATATTGAAGAGTAAGAATTGAAAATTGAAGATATCAAAAGTAAGTAATGATATACATATAAAAATTATAGATACGTTACCAATACCGAAAAATGGCAACAAAAAATTTAGGCAATTACCTTACTTTTCACACACTACCGTAGATAATTTCATTGAAATTCTTTTTTAAATGTATGAAAGATCTGCTGTTTTTGAAATTATGAATTCATTCAAAAACCTTAGTTTTATGCACTTCTTCTTAAATAAAGTTTGAGTGTGGAAAAATTGCACATTCATCATTGCTTAGTTATACTCCTGTACCCTAGTTTTATCTTCTGCTAAGTCATTAAAGGTGGAAGGATCACTTCCTGATAATTTCTAACATTTTTGCTTAAATCTTAACTAATAAACTTATTATTAGCAGAAGGTTAGCAGAATTTCACGCGGGCAAAGCCACGTGCATCATCTAGTGTGTAATAAAAACATTCGACAATAGTTCTGACACATTGCGTTCGTGATCGAATTTCATTTCGAACTTTTTTCTTTATGAAAGAACTTGGGGACTTAGGATTGGCTCTTGCCATTTAACTTGTGTCAGGTTCACTTAAATAAACCTAATAATAAAGTCGGAAGGTATACTGAGTTTGTTACAAGAAAACCATACCTACCTACTAACTTTTAAAGTATTAATCTCTTAATTTTTGTCTTTTTAGACTAATCAAAAGACCTTCTGGAAAAATCGAAGACCTAGAAAAATTAAAGACCTTTGAAAAGACAATGTCAAGAGTACCTTTAACCGGCAAGCGTGTATGAAAACAGTTATGAAAGTAGAAGAAGCGAAAGTTGTATGCCAGGATCGTAGCAGGTGGAAAACCATAGTCTCTGCTTACCCCGATGGGAGACAGGCGTGACTATATCTATGTAAACATGTTTTGAAACATCGGGCAAGAAAATGATAAGTCTATTATTACAGACTTATCATTTTGGAGTAAGCAGGTATGTGAGTGAGTCTATGTATGTAAGATTATTTTACGAGGACAATAGAAATCTATACTGATTACTGATAATTTTAAAGAGGAAAGATTTGATTGTTTGTTTGCATCGAATAGGCTCCGAAACTACTAAACCAATTTGAAAAATTCTTTCATTGTTGGAAAGCTACACTCTTTGCGGTGAACATAGGCTATATTTTATTCCGGTATTCGCACGGGAACGGAAATTACGTGGGTGATACCGCGTGACGTCCGCTAGACCGAACAGAAACTCATTAGTACAAAAATACTTTACGCTAAGCAAGGAGTACCTACAATAGTTTATTGTACTCGTCGTTTCTCTCTAACTCTAGCTTCCAAACTAAGTACCTATTAGGCAGTAAACTCTAATTATACCTGACCTAATACTAACCACTATAAAAGAATTTAGTTAGGTACTCACTAAGACTTAACACTCAATTTGGCCATTATAGAATACCATTAAGCTAATACTAATGATATTTTTATGATATTAATATGAATTATTACATTACAGTTTATGGCTGACGTTTAATGTGTTGACGTTCTAACCTATAATTTATGACTTCGCCCAATGACGTCGAAAATTTATGGATTCGTTCACAATAACTTATTTTTATACCTGACTTGAAAAATGTCGTAGATTGTAATCCAACTTCTAAAGAGAGATCTGAATTCAATACTTATTTATACAAGCTGATATTTGCATTTGAGCTTTGAGTTATGTTTGCTGATGTTTTGTCCACGGATAATCAAAATTATCTACTTAAAATCCTACATGGATGCTATGCCGGACTCCTACTGACTAAACACCACACGTTCTCTACCTAATGCTTACGGTTGCGAACCCTGGGTAAGCCCTCGGAAGGATGACCCCAGGAGTAGGTATATACTTACCTAAGGTTGAATTAATAAAAGAAGCGCTCGTAGCGTTGCTAGCACAGTGTTTTGTAAACGATCACTTTGTTAAAGCGTGTTGAGATACAGTTCTTATAGGTATGTATGATCTATTGCTACATTTTCGAGCCTCGGAAGGCACGTAAAGTCATTGCCAACTGCTTAAAGTGCCTTTCAATCTTGTCGTTGCAATTTTTCAAGCTTTCCTTCCTTAAGCCCTTCAGCTACGTTTTCGATTATTTGTTAAGCCAAGTTGAAGACCTTGCGGGCGACTTGAAAAATTTTCAATAGCAAGTACCCATAACCTGTCACAGTCCATTTCAAAACTGCAATAGACCCGAGCCTAAACTGAATGAGAACTATTAAGACTATAAAGGGCGCTTTTAGAGGAAACGTGCTTCATCAAAATTTCACAGGATTGAACAGTAACGTAGGTAACTAAAATACTTAGCTTTTAGATAACAAGGGCACTACAAAGTTAGACATGACACGGTTCTACCTCTTGAGAAACTAATAACTACTTACTATAAAAGTAACGACGATACAACATTATACTGAAGGTCTCATAAGCCCCACACTCAACGAATTTCGCCTAATGAATAATCATAAGTAGTTACTTACGATATCTACCTTTCAACCGACTTCAGAAAGTCGGAGGTTGTCATTTTGACTGTATGTTTGTATAACGATTAATTTTTGAGCAT
The DNA here is from genome assembly GCA_933228765.1 of Miltochrista miniata. Classification (NCBI taxonomy): domain Eukaryota; kingdom Metazoa; phylum Arthropoda; class Insecta; order Lepidoptera; family Erebidae; genus Miltochrista; species Miltochrista miniata. The sequence continues at coordinate 31,171,640 of OW121758.1, read as the reverse complement.
TGAAACAGTAGCGTAAACACATAATTATAGAAACTTTTAAAGAACAATGTCAGTACAAAGTTAGGCATGAGAGCGGCCTTACCTCTTGTGAAACTATAAAAGTAACGACGGTACAACATTATACTGAGGGTCTCATAAGCCCAACACTCAACGAATTACCCTTAATGAATATTAATAGATACTTACCATACCTCCTTTTCAAAAAGTCAGATGTCTTCACTTGACTGTATGTTTTATTGTATGTTTGTAGCATCATCATTCCAAAAAATAATCATCATGATTTTTGAGCATTGAAACAGTAGCGTAGAGCCGTAGACACATAAAGTAACTTTTAAATAACAATGTCACTACAAAGTTAGGTATGAGACCGGCTCTACCTCTTGTGAAACTATGAAAGTAACGACATGACAATAGAACATTATACCGAGAGGGTCTGATAAACCCCACACTCTAAGAATTACGCTTAAGAACGTACCAGACGTCCTGGGACATCCTTCCGAGGGCTTACCCGGGGCTCACAACCATAGGCTGTTGGGCGTTACGTGAGGTTTTTTAGTCGGTAGGAGTCCGGCATAACATCCATGAGGATTTTCACTCATGTAAAAAAAAATAAAAAAAAAGAGTGTACCAGACGCCAAAATGTTAAAAGCAGATAGCAGATTTACATTTTAGCGTGCAAGAAAGAGAGACATGCGATCGGGTTTTGTGCACTTATAACGAAATAAATTAATTATAAAAAAACTATAACCAATATGAAAAAAATGCTCTAGTGCAAATGAAGATTTTACAATTGTCTTTCTTATAAATATTTTATATTATGAAAACAACTTATAACATACGAGATCTAGCTTGAAATTTCACGAAATCGAGGTATTTTCAACACAGAAATCTGTCGAGGATTTTATAAGTAATCGTGTTTCGAGCCTAGAGCGTTTTTAGTTTATGAACTGAAGTTGTCTGTGTTCAAATTTTAATTCAGTAAACCTCACGAGTCCTGAGATCTAGATCAAAGTAATAGTCTATTTGGCGTCATATGGACTCTTAATGAATAAAAATAAATAGGTACTTACAATACCTACTATTCAAATAACTTTAAAAAGTCTGAGGTTTTCATTTTGACAATATGCTTTTGTTGTATGTATGCAAAAATTATAAATATAATTAATCATCATAACTTTTAAGTACTAAAACAGAAGCGTAGAGCAACTTTTAAAGAACAATGGCACTACAAAGTTAGACATAAGACCGAGTCTTCCTCTTCTGAAACTATAAAAGTAACGACGATAGAACATTATACCGAGGACCTCATAAGCCCCACACTCTACAAAGTTAAACATTAACTACAAAAGGTCATTAATGCCAATTTAGCCGATGAAAAGCTTACGCTTAATGAATGACAATGGGTACTCTGTCCACTTTCTACAGGGTATTTTCAGTCACAAACTGTAGCGTTTATTTGAGCTGCGTGGAAGCTTTTCTATGTTTAGCTAGGCTGAGAGACATTACATACATATCATCACGCCTGTCTCCTATCGGGGTTTGCAGAGACTATGGTTTTCCACTTGCTATGGCCCTGGTTTTGAGCAGCCAAATTAATTAAAAATAAAAATCGGGAACACTAAAGAGTGTTGGGCCACACTTTATGTCGGGATCTGTAAAGCCTCTATGAAACTTTTGACTAAGAATCGTGAATGGAGAAATGATTGGTCATGACTCAAAATTTTAAGTTTAAACTGAGGTTTAGAGAGGTGAAAGAATTTTAAATAAATAAATAAGTTACCAAAAAGTCCCATAAACATTAATAAAGTAAATCATCATGTTCATCATCACGCCTTTTATCCCCGAAGGGGTAGGCAGAGGCATATTATATGCCCACATTTCACCTTTTTTTTTTAATTTGTCCCATGTAACACGTTGTGGACCATATTGCCGTGTTTAAATGGACAGGCGCAGGTTGTGACTGCCTGCTGTTGAAATAAAGCCTTCAACTTGGCTTAACGACTGCCATTTTACTGGCAACCGGGACCAACGGCTTAACGTGCCTTCCGAAGCACGGAAACGCTCAAATAAATGTCACAAAATGATCACAAGTAAATCAGTTTTTAGTTATTACTATTTTTAAAGAAACCATTTCCGGTTGCTGTCTCAGGACAACAGGGCTAGGCAACAGGGCCGTTCTTAGCAGCAGGGCCACTATGATTGCTCATTTATTACACATTTAATGGTAAGTAAACAGTTCATAAAAATATCCTTAAAATCTCTTTCGCCAATTAACAAAAACATGTTAGTACCTAAGTATCGCAAAGTGACGTCATTTCATGTAAACTTGTCAATAGCACTTTGCTTCTCTCCCTCGTTTCAGCAAGACAGTAATTCAATTTGTCACTGTTTCACCTAGAATTTATTTTTTAATCACTTTGACAGATTGATGGTCCTCACTCAGATCATATGCATATGTTTTTTACATACATATGATCACGCCTTTTATCCCCGACGGGGTAGGCAGAGGCATATTATGTGCCCACATTTCACCTTTTTATATTTTGCTCCACGTAATATGTGGTGAGCCGTATTGCCATGTTGATATGGTCAGACACAGTTTGTGACTGCCTGTTGGTGAAATTTTTCAAGCCGCCCATAAAGGCCTTCAACTAAGCTTATCGCCTGCCATTTTACTAGCAACCGGGACCAACAGCTTAACGTGCCTTCCGAAACACGGAAATGTTCGCAAATAAATGTCGCAATGTGGTCAATGAGGTGGTCACCCGTCCTTAACCAGCCACAGTAAATGTTGCTTACTACCGTGATTGTTTACAGAACACCGACTTTTAATGGCTGAACAGATCTGGCCAAATTTGGTACAGTGACAGAATTTAGTCTGGAATAACAACATAACTTTTATCCCGGAAATAAATTCCCATGAAAGCCAAAACGGAAACAAAATTACATGCTGGCGGAGTCTTGAACACCATCTAGTTTATTGAATAACAATGAACAAAATCTGGTGTTAGAATTAGCATAAATTATTCAAATCAATGAAAGTATACAAACTAACCGAGCTACGGCTACACGCGCTAGTAAAGTTTGCACTAATTTGGACTTATTGGAATCGCTGATGGTTTATTTTAAAAACATTGTCGTAAAATTTTATTAGGGTTCTTTAATCCAACAATCCTTTGATCTTTATTCCTGATACTAGCGGACGTCTCGCGGTTTCGCCCGCATAGCTCTGTTTCCCGAGGGAATACGGGAATAAAATATAGCCTATGTTCAAGTTCCGTAAAGAGTGTTGCTTCCCAACAGTGAAAGAATTTTTAAAATCGGTCCAGTAGTTCCGGAGCCTATTCGATGCAAACAAACAAATCTTTCCTCTTTATTATATTAGTATAGATTACATACACATTATATTGAAATAAGCATTAATATAATATCTATGCCAAATTTTATAATTGATGTTATTTTTTTAAGTATTATCTTTTTAGGGTTTCGTACCCAAAGGATAAAAACGGAACCCTATTCATAAGATTCTCAAAACATTCTTTCACAATTGAAAAGCTACATTCACTTAGAGTAACATAGGCTATATTTTATTGGTGTATAGCCACGGGAACAGTAGCTACGCGGGTGAAACCGCATGAGGTTCGCTTGTTTAAAATAAGGGCTATCACAGATATTAATACGGAACCCTCAGTTAATAAGCTATCGCATAAACTTGACCTGTATTTTTTAATTTAGCGCTACGTCAGCCTCAATCAAGAGTTGGGAAGAACTTATTTTAAGATTTAAAATTCGTTTTCAAATTTTTTTCGTTAGCAATCTAACTTCAAGATTTTAAATGATTACTTAACAATCACGAAGTAATGCAAATTCAAACACAGACAACGCTAAAAACTGAGAACTTTAGAAATTAGGTATCTGTTCTAAACCACTAAAATGCCCCTGCCTACCCTTTCGGAGATAAAAGCGTGATATTATGTATGTAAAATGGCAAACAAGATTAAAACGTATTGATGAAATGTGCTGACCAGCTTCAGAGGTGCTTTTTACTGTGAATTTCCTCATGGATGTTATGCCGCACTCCTACCGACTAAACCACACAATATCCTACCACCTGCCTACGGTGTGAAGTCCAGGAAACGCCCTCAGAAGAATAACCGCAGGGTGGCTTACAGACTTAATGTCAACTGCTGTCAGAGGCGATACAAACTTAATAGAACGTTTTGTATTTGTCTTTTCTGAGGTATCCTTCCGAGTTCCTGGAGTATCCTTCCGAGGGCTTACCCAGGGCTCCCAGGCTGTTAGGCAGGATACATGAGGTTTTTTAGTCGGTAGGAGTCTGGCATAGCATCCATGCAGAATTTTCCCTCACGTTAAAAAAATTACAACTCTTACTCTAAAGAGGGGATTTTAATGTAAACGCTATTAGTTATTACTTATAAGGTACATTTTGCACACGAAAACATAAATAATGATCTTTTAGAATTTTGTAAAACCTCTGCTACCACCTTATTTTAAAAAATCTCGATATTTATGTGTTACTGGTATCGATGTTTTGAGCCAGTTCCAACACAAGTGTCAGGAGCACTTTTCGAAAAGCTTGAATCTATCGTGTTTATTGAATATAAAATCAATACTTAACTCTACACCTGTAGTAAAATGGTCTATATAGTTATATGTAACAGTGTTAATACCAGAACTTCTAAACTTTCTACCCTTAGCTCAAAATTGTCTTAAATCTTCATACCTCCAATTTACAAAGTTCTGGCAATATTAATTTAGTACGTAAACAAAAGTGGTATGTCAAAAAGTTGTGCGTGTTGTTAGGGCAGGTCGAAATATCGTTACCCGTAAAGTTAATGTAAACACCTTTGAGAATGCTTTAATAGCGTAACCGGTCAGGTATTATTAAAATCAAAATAAAAGTTATGGAATAGTACAAGTGAGTGAGTTTTCATAATGTATCGTGACCCGCGTGAAAGTCGTCTAAATCGAAAAATAACGTAGGTAGGTTGATTTTTAAAAATTCTCACACTCTGTCATTGAGCCCCGATAAAACAAAATAAGCTGGTACCATGGGATCTAGACAACTGAGAGACATAAAATATGTAAATACATTATAGAAATAACAAACTCGGAAACAAACAATGTGAATCACACAAGTGCATTATTGACGATCGAATTCAGGACCTCAGCGCAGCAGTCTCATATTATATACTAGCGGACGTCGCGCGGTTTCACCCGCATAACTCCCGTTCCCGTGCGAATATGGGAATAAAATATAGCCTATATTCACCGGGAAGAGTGTAGCTTCCCAACAGTGAAACAGTTTTTCACAGCAGGCCAGTAGTTCCGGAGCCTTTTCGATGCAAACAAACAAACAAACAATCCAATCTTTCCAGTTTATAATATTAGTATATATATAGACTTACCACTGCCATAAGTGTAAAGACATATGCCACTGCGGTGCCAAAACATAATATTTTGTCTTACATTCAAACTAGTTATAAAAAGTTTTCTTTTTCCATAAAACAACGTAGGTAGGTACACAAAGAAAAAGTCATCACTACGTTATAATATATATTTTCTTAATAAGATACATTTGATACTTCAAAGACTGCTTGCAAATACATATTGCGGCACGCCCACGGATAATTATGCGATTAATGTTTTAAAAAAATCAGATTTAGGAGACGTTAATCTCGTGGCCCCGCGGACTCAGTGTTCTGTAAACGATCACTGCAGTAGGCAACTTTCACTATAACCATTGCAGTCCTTGGATGGGTGACCAAGACCAAGCGTTCACGTGCTTTGGAAGGCACGCTAAGCCGTTGGTCCCGGTTGCCAGTAAAATGACAGATGTTAAGCCAAGTTGAAGGCCTTTTCGGGCGGCTTGAAAAATTTCAACGGCGGGCAGTCACGACCTGCGCCTGTCCATCTCAACACGGCAATACGGCTCACCACCTATTACGTCAGACAAATTCTATAAAGGTGGAATGTGGGCATATGATATGCCTCTTCATACCCCTTCGGGGATAAAAACGTGACCATATGTATGTATGTAAATCGTAAATGTATTTTATTAAAACGAAAGTCATTTGCTACGTGGTTTCATAGAGACCGCATGTGATAGAAGGAGATTGATCGATCTCCTGTTCTACTCGATGACGGACTTGCCAATGAGGATTCGTCGTAGCAGTGTGATAGGAGTGGGATGGAAGTTCATGATTCTAGTCTTCTTCTTCAAGTCAATGGCTAATTAGATACTCTGGCTTCATGTTAGATTTTTGTCGGCCCAATACTTGGCCACAGCCACAGCGCTGTCCGTTGCCCTACACAGGTCCTCGGTAGTGCAGGTGGAAGGGCACAGTGGGCAAGAGAGCAAATGCGACATGGACTGGGATGGGGCCCCGCAATCGCAGGGCACTTGAGACATGTCAATATAGCCCCATTTTGCCAAATTTTCCCAGGACCCAGGTTGGCCGTACAACGGCCAACCTGGGTCCTGGGAAAATTTCTCCTAGGTCCTGGGTCCTCAGGCGATTTTATGACTTCCAAGTTGGCCACTGGAGATGATGACCAGGCGGCAGGTTTTCTTTTGGTCTGATGAAACATGCTGGGACAGGGTGTTTGGCTGCCCAGGTCTGCTCTCTTGCCCGCCGTGGGGGCTGTCTGTGGCAGGAGTGGTTCTTATGAAGCTCCGGCGGCTTTTTAAACGGACGGGAGGAGCCACGTAGTTGTACAGTGGGTGGCGGGGATCTGTCTGTTGTTTTTTGTTCTCCACTGCACAAGCTACTTCTCGCCGGACATCTGGTGGGGCTGTACCTGCCAGAGGGTTCAGCATATTTAGTGGGGTAGGCCTGAGGCAGCCCGTAATTATTCTACATGTGCCATTTAAGGCCACATCCACTTGCTTGGCATGGGCGGAACGGTGCCACACTGGGCACGCGTACTCTCCCACGGAGAAAGACAACGAGAGACCGGTTGTCCGGAGGACGTCAGGAGCCGCTCCCCAAGAAGCCGAAGCGAGACGACTCAGTAGGTTGTTTCTGGTCCCTACTTTTTGCTTCGTGTTAAAGCAGTGACTTCGGTAAATCAGCGCTCTGTTCAGAGTTACACCGAGGTAGCGCGGATTTGAGCAATGCTCGATATTGACGCCTTGCCACGACAGCCTAAGAGCTCTGGATGCTTCGCGATTTCGGAGGTGAAATACACAAGATTGTGTCTTCGACGGGTTTGGTCGTAAGGCGTTGTCATTGTAGAAGTCACCAAGTGTATCCAGAGCGGTTGTGAGAGACGCTTCAACCTCTTCGAAGCTTGGCGCCTGAGCCGTAAGCGCAAGGTCGTCCGCATAGGCAAAACGCTGAGTGCCAGGAGTTTTTGGCTGGTCATTGGTGTAGATGTTAAATAAAGCAGGAGCCAGTACACTTCCTTGTGGGAGTCCATTTTTTTGGATCCGCCATCTACTTTTCGAGAAGTTCAGGTGCATTTGAAACCGTCGATTATTTAAAATTTCCCTCTGGATGTTGACAAAACCCAGATCCCCCGTCGTTTCGTGGACTTTTGTGAGTAAATTTCTAACGTTCACCGTGTCGTATGCATCTGTGAGATCCACAAATACGACTCCGGTAACATTTTTTGTTTCGAAGCCATCTTTAATGTATTCTAGTTATTCAATTCAATTTTTATTCAATTCAATGATTCTAGTTATAGCCTGCAGTCAAACTATATAGAACTTCATCACCTTGTTGGTTATGTGAGGAGATGTGGATCAAGAATTCTTCATTACCGCAGGAGCCCTTAACAATAATCTCTCTCTCTTTCTCTTCTCCTCCCTCCGTGTAAGCTGTTTCTGTCTCACGGAGACAGCAGGGAAAAGTGCCACCTCTGACGAGTCCCAGTAAGTTACAAAAATCGGATCGATTATAGATATGACCTATACCTACTCACGCCTTTATCTTCGAAGGGGTAGAAAGAGGCATAGTATACGCCCCCTTCGCCTTATAGTTTTTTTGTCCCACGTGGTCCTAGGTAGTGAGCTTATTGACGCGTTGAAATGGTGAGGCGTAAGTTGTGACGATCCACTTTTGAAAGTTTTTATTCCGGAGGCCTTCTTGCCCTGTTACTGACAACCGGGATTAACGGTTGAACGTGCCTTCCAAAGCACAGCTGCTCGGACGTGCATTATTAAAAATGCTGAAGGTCTTGCGTTATGGAACCGAATACAACCGAAATTACGCAATTAGAATATAAAATGTAATTAGGTACTTACTGAGTACCTATTGGAACAGAGTGGCCGTACGTTTTTATTGCCCGTCGTTCTCTCACAGGCTCTACCTTTTTTCTAGCGAATCTGGCTGTAATTGTAGCAGCAATAAACATCACATCAATAATTGTTACTTCATCTCTATGAATAAAGATGTTTTGGTGGTCAATATAATATACATTACCTTAAGGCCGCGTGGGTCAGATTTTGAGTTTTTTGAAACAATCCTAGTCAAAAAGTAAAGGGTTTTTAAATCTGAAAAATACATATATAATAGTTAAGGATATAAGCAAAACATATTCCGAGCCCGTTACACGATCCAATAAATTTCACTAGATAGAAAAAAATCCCAAAGCTGACTCTCTCAGAAAAGTTTTTTCAAAACTGTGGCTAAACTATTAACATTTTATATATTTTTTTTGCACTCAATTAAAGGTATTAAGTTTTTATACACATTTTCCGAGCGTTTTTCTATAAACAACTATTTACATAGTTATCATGTACGAATATCTACCAAACGCAATAGAATTGCGCCGCTGACGGCCGATCAGTCTCGCCCTGGCGCTTGTGGAGGCAGGACCTGTGTCAGTTTTTTTTTTCGCAACTATTTCGTAATTATTATGCCAAATTACGTTGAAATCGCGCCACAGTATAAAAATATCAGTAATGGGCAAAATGTAATTAGATTAACCGTTACAAATACATACGCGACTCATGGTAAAAATGTGGTGATCTTTTACTTTTTAAGTGTTTTCACGACATGGTAACCAGCTACCTAATGCATTAAAATGTCTACGAATTACATGATAATTTCGCAATCCAACATGGCGGCCACGCCGTAATCACAAAATTTCATGATGGGTCTCGTTTAAGGGGTTTTTTGGTATGCTGAGTACGAATCGCGTACTAATTTTGCAATACAAGATGGCCGCCGCGCCATAATCACAAAATTTCATGATGGGTATCGTTTAAGGGGTTTTTTGGTATGCTGAGTACGAATCGCGTACTAATTTTGCAATACAAGATGGCCGCCGCGCCGTAATCACAAAATTTCATGATGGGTATCGTTTAAGGGGTTTTTTGGTATGCTGAGTACGAATCACGTGATAATTTTGCAATCCAAAATGGCCGCCGCAGTGTAATCACAAAATTTCATGATGGGTGTCGTTTAAAGGGTTTTTTGGTATGCTGAGTACGAATCACGTACTAATTTTGCAATTCAATATGGACGCCGCGCCGTAATCACAAAATGTCATGATGGGTATCGTTTAAGGGGTTTCTTGGTATGCGGAGTACGAATCACGTGATAATTTTGCAATCCAATATGGGGCGCCGCGCCGTAATCACACAATTTCATGATGGGTATCGTTTAAGGGGTTTTTTGGTATGCTGAGTACGAATCACGTGATAATTTTGCAATCCAATATGCCCGCCGCGCCGTAATCACAAAATTTTATGATTGGTATCGTAAATGGTAGTATCGTAAGTATGGTAGTATCGTAAATCATACGTAGCAAACTGTAGTGTAAAAGAGATAGAAACACATGTTCCATTCTTCGTTCTAACATTTGTGTGTGGTTGGATTGCATGGAACGACAGACTAAAAAAACTTGTTCGGTTTACTGTGAGTTAGTTAACCGCGTGCCAATTTGCAACTGTGCAAGACGTGGTCTGAGTTAAGAAGTTATTTATTTAACTCAGAGCTTACTAACTCTATATTTATATATTTAACTCGACTCTCCGCGCAAGTAGGCCTAAAAAGCTTAGGTGGCTAAATTGAATTCCAAAATGATCATGTTATTCGTACTCAGCATTCGAAAAAACCCATTAAACGGTATTCATTACGAAATTATGTGATTACGGCGCGGTGGCCATTTTGGATTGCAAAATTGTTATGTGATTCGTCCTCAGCATACCAAAAAACCCCTTAAACGATAACCATCATGGATTTTTGCGATTACGGCGCGGCGGCCATATTGCATTTCAAAATTATCACAGGATTCGTACTCAGCATACCAATACACCCCTTAAACGATACCCATCATGATATTTTGTGATCACACCGCGGTGGCCATATTGGATTGCAAAATTAGTACGTAATTCGTACTCAGCATACCAAAAAACCCTTTAAACGATACCCATCATGAAATTTTGTGATTACGGCGCGGCGCCCATATTGAATTGCAAAATTATCACGTGATTCGTACTCCGCATACCAAGAAACCCCTTAAACGATACCCATCAGCACATTTTGTGATTACGGCGCGGCGTCCATATTGAATTGCAAAATTAGTACGTGATTCGCACTCAGCATACCAAAAAACCCTTTAAACGACACCCATCATGAAATTTTGTGATTACACTGCGGCGGCCATTTTGGATTGCACAATGATCCCGTGATTCATACTTAGCATACCAACTTTAGAAAACTAGAAATTTTTATGACCAGCTATTATGTAATTTACATTTTTTACGCAACTGTAGCAAACGTACGCAACGGAAACTCTCAAAAGAAATGAAATATCCTAGTTGTCGAAAAATGTTTCGTTGCTGGTAAGCTCTTATTCGCCTTAGCGTGATGTTATATATTTTGGTATTTTTCAAAAATGGACATTCTGTTAAGAAACTCTTGAAATTCAACTAGCAGTCTCTTAGACTCTAGAGTTAGAACAACTAAACAAACAAAAAAACTCTTTAGCTTAAAAATAATAGTATAATATACGTAATTTATTTACGATTAACTTTTTTATTTTTATTTACGAAACTAATAAATCACTACACTTAATAAAGTTAGATGCATTTACTACGTCAAACAAAGTTAGCATGCTGTTTCTTTCTACTATACTGTATACTGTGGCATGAGAGTTGACTGCCGCTGCCGGCGCGCGGTGTGTCTTGCGCCCGGGGCGAGGGGAGCGCCAAATGCCTACTTGTGCGGAATAACCGCCCCTTAACGACAATAGAAACAAACAGAGCTGCACCAAAAATAAAAATTTTGTAGGATTGTCGCTTTTTACCCGACTAGCGCCGCAAAGGAAAGGTTAAAGTGTTTATAAACTGCAAAATATATTTTAATAAACTTTCTTTGGCAGATATTTATCGAGACGTAAGCATAATACTTATTCAAGTTTATGAGAGAAAATTTCAAAAAGTAATTAGAAAGTTTGCCAAATTAATCACAAATTAAATGTGAAAGAATTTGTCGGTTGAGAGTAGTGTCTCGGTGGTCCAACGGTTAAGGCGTCTGGTCCGGCAAATCAGAAATCGAAGGTTCGAGCTCTGCTCGGGGCAAAAAAACACATTCAATTAATAATTTACTCAAGTTTATATTCAATTTTACTGATTCAGCGAAACATTTATAATATTACCCACTATTTCAATGTTTGCTATAAATTTCAGTTGCATATAAATGTTTATACAAGTACATATATCAATATTACAGTAATGCGGTTTACACTCATGTCTGTACGTAAATTGATTTCTCCATAACATGATTATTAATATGCTCATTTTGTTTGAGATTAATTACAATGAATAACGTTGTTTTACCTACCGATTCAAATTTTAGCAATTGAATCTATTAACTATCTACGTCATCAATCAATCAATCTATAAATAAAATTAAAGAGTCTACATATATTTTGTAATTCCGAATTAACAGCTTTAACATATAGCGTAACAGGTCGCTGTCTGTACATGGAAGATAAATAAGAAAAATTATTATAGGGGGGTTTTATGAACGCAATAGAACCCGAAACAATGATTTTTAAAATTTTTATCTGTTGGTCTGTATGTCTGTATATCTGTTTGACTGTACGTTTGTGCACGCTAATCTCAGTAACCGCTAAACCGATTGTAATGCGGTTTTTTTATTGTGTTGAGGTTTGCTCCACTTAACGTTTAGTGTTTATTTCATGTCAATCGGTTTATAAATAAAAAAGTTATAGCACTTTAAAGAATCATACACAGACATAAAAATCTAAAAATGATTAAATCTAAACTGGCGTGTTGGCTTAATCATGAAGCCTTAATCATTAAGCTCTTTTATGATTAAGCAAACAGGGCAGTTTCACACGCTGCATGATGAGTCTGATGAAGAAATGCCTCTCCTTTCATACACCTTATGTGACGTAAACGAAGTTGCGAGGTTAGCTAGTTCTAAATAAAGCTGTTAATTCGGAATTACAAAATATAACAGTGTAGATAATACTTACCATGAAAAAAATATAATTTAAGAGATATGGTCTGTCTGTTCCGATCGCCGAAATGGCTGGACTTATGTCATCGAGACTTTGCTGACATTAGACAGATATAATTTGATGTTGTAAAAGGCAACATAAACTAGCCTAGGCGAGGCCGCATTCTTAGGCGAGGCCGCAGTGGTAACCGTAGGTCTGTTGGCAGTCCTGGGACATCATTCCGAGGGCTTACCCGGGGCTCCCAACCGTAGGCTGTGGAGCGTTACGTGAGGTTTTTTAGTCGATAGGAGTCCGGCAAAGCATCCATGAAGGATTTTCCCTCACGTAAAAAAGGCAACAAAAACTATACGTTTTTTAGAAAAAAAAAGAGTTGATAGTCAACCCCGAGAGAAGCTAGGGTAGCACAGATAGTTCACAAATCATAGATTTTCCGAGTTTGTTTTGAGAAAACACATTAAAGGAAAACGTAAGTAAAATAACGAAAGCGAAAGATCTCGGTTTCTATCAGAATTTTATCGCAGTATTTATTTTGTCCTATGTCAATATAACGGCCTTTTTGACTAATATCCAGTGAATTTGCAGCTGGCTGGCATTACCATAGTGGATTGGTACTGTGCGTTTAAACGAAGGGACCAAGTCTCGGAATTCTTTAAAACAAAATGCCTGTTTTTACGTATCTTCTCTAGTATCTAGAATTCTAGACTGATTAACGCAGTGCTAATATAATTAAATTGATATTTTGGAGACATTCGGCACATCACATTTATGTAAATCCTTTCCTTAGACTCGAACTATCTTTATACCAAATTTCATCTAAATCAGTTCAGCTGTTTAGGTGTGAAAACGTAACATACAGACAAACAGACAGACAGAGTTACTTACGCATTTATAACATTAGTAGAGATTTTGTCTGGTGGTGGTGGTGAGCCTATTGCCGTATTGATATGGATAAACACAGGTAGTGACTACCCACTGTCAAGAAAAAAAGTCTGAAAATTTTCAAGCAGCTGGCAGCCATGTAGGCGAGGCCGCAATGGTAGACGTAGTTCTGTTGGCAGTCCTGGGATATCCTTCCGAGGGCTTACCCGGGCTCCCAACCGTAGGCTGGTGGGCGTTACGTGAAGTGCTGCTATGCACACTCGCACACAAATCAGTATCGAAAACTACTTTGAAAATCTTTGATCTCGTGTCTGTGAACTTTGTGAGCCGTGTCTATGGGTGCGCCTCAGCGAATTTAATGATAAGAAAAGGCACTAACAACAGTACCGAAAATCTATGAATGTTTCGATGTTTTCTATCAACAAAATTTTTTTCGGACAAAGTAGAGTCGGTAAAAAGTACCGACTTAACTTTCTTAGACTAGTTTTATAGAAGTAATGATTAAGGCTATTGTAAAACAATTCAGTCCGCGCCGTCATTAAGAGAGATTAAGTCATTAAGAGACTTTATTCCTATCTATACTTGATTCTTTATTTATTTCCTCTGTGCTCGAGTCCGCTTCGCACTTGGCCAGTTTTTTATACTACTAAGATGGCAGACAAGCTTACGGTCCACCTGATGGTTGGTTACTGTAGTGGACTAATTCGCATAGTGAACGTTATCAACACCAGTGGCGCTGCTGCATGTGGACCCATATTTCTCTTGGCATCCAGTAGAGTCACGGAAAAGTAAAATATCCCACAACCCTACTGATAGTGCTTCGAATTAGGTTCGTTTACAATAACCATTTTATGAAAATCCAATTTGTGCCAAAATAATACAACGGGAATACACGCGACAGAAAACCACGCAATAAGAATACAAGCGACGAGGTACCTTTCTATTTCTCTCTCACTTACGCAAACGAAGTTGCGCGGGTCAGCTAGTCTCTGTATAAAACTTTAATAAGTTTATAATATTTTTCAGACGAAAGAGGGTTAGACAATAATACCACAAAATAATAAGGTACAGAACGCAATCTCATGTACTACCCGTTCGCTCTAACTTTGCCGCTGGCGTAGAGGCGTATACCCGAATTGTTAATTAGACGAAGTAAATTTACAGGTCTCATCTCATAATGTCCTTTTCTCGAAATGTCCTTTCTCATAATGTCCTTTTCTCGAAATGTCCATTCTCATAATGTCCTTTCGCAGATTGTCCTTTTCTCGAAATGTCCTTTTCTCGAAATGTCCTTTTCTCGAAATGTTCTTTTCTCAAAATGTCCTTTTCTCGAAATGTGCTTTTCTCAAAATGTCCTTTTCTCGAAATGTCCTTTTCTCAAAATATCCCTTTCTCAAAATATGTACACTACAGGATTAACCCCGCTCAATCCGACTTGGATAGGTTAAGTTAGAAGACTAAGGCGGGAGCGGAGCGCAGTGGAGCTTCCGCATTAGCCTTCGTGGTTATTTTTTTTATAACCACCAAGTTATCACCAGTCACTTGGTAAGTTTGATGTTATTTTTTTATAACCACGTAAACAAAGCTTAGGTGGTTATAAAAAAAATAACCACGAAGGCTAATGCGGAAGCTCCGCTGCTCTCCGCTCCCGCCTTAGCCTTCTAACCTAACCTATCCAAGTCGGATTGAGCGGGGTTAATTCTGTAGTGTACATATTTTGAGAAAGGGACATTTTGAGAAAAGGACATTTCGAAAAAAAGAACTTTTTGAGAAAAGAACATTTCGAGAAAAGGACATTTTGAGAAAAGAACATTTCAAGAAAAGGACATTTTGAGAAAAGAACATTTCAAGAAAAGGACATTTTGAGAAAAGAACATTTTGAGAAAAGGACATTTCGAGAAAAGGACATTATGAGAAAGGACGTTTCGAGAAAAGGACATTATGAGATGAGACGAATTTACAGTAGCTAATGTCACTTCGTCATAGAAAATACGCAACATTGTATGAAGAAGTGACATTAGTTGCTGTCAATTTACTTCGTCTAATTAAAAATTCGACTTTAGTATGGAGCCGAGCGGCAAAGTTAGAGCGAACGAGCAGTATGTACATTTTTTTCACACCTAGTCACTGCTACGCTTACTTGCACGCAAAGGGATGCGGGGTCCTACTAACATCTTAAGGATCCCAAAGGGTCGGATCCTCCTCGTGGTGCATCCTGGGCAACGGAGTAGCGACCACTCCCCTTCCTCTGTGGGGGAGTTGTGCTACTCTGGCTAATTCCGGCCGAGGCGGGACTAACCCACCTGTGGGTTGCTCGGTGGTGTGTGTTGCTGCCGGCCGTGCCGTTATTCACGGCCGGCAGCAGCAATGCTGGGTCGCCGTCGCTTCGCCACCTTTGCTGGCGAGACGATGGCGGCAAAGTGGGAGAGGCACTGCGTTGGGGGCGGGAGTTTGGGTAAATGCTCCCGCCCTGCCATGCAGTTCGGGCTGCCGGCCGTGAATAACGGCGCGACCGGCGGCAACAGTGCTGGGCCGCTGTCACCTTGCCAGTTGACGAGGTGATGGCGGCAAAGCGGGAGGTGCACTGTGTGGGGGAGCGGGAGTAACGGATAATGCTCCCGCTCTGCCGTGCAGTTCGGGGGCGCCGCGGTGAGGAGTCACTGCGCGCCCCCGATTGTTTATTGACCGTGGGCGTAAGGTCGGGGGACCCCGCCCACCAACGGTCACATGGCGGTGGGCACCTTTCCTGTGTTCCGGGGGTGCCCATTAGCGCACGCCTGCGCCAGCCGCTCTCTGTCTCCTCTATTACAGAGGGGCGCTCGAGAGCGGTACAGGCGTGGTCTTCAGCTCCTTAGGGAGCTTTGGGGAGCCGCCCATCTGGCTCCCGCGAGGAGAGCCCCGAATAAACGGGGCGCCCATAGCCGGGTCGACGTGAATAATCTTTTGATATCCCTCGGCCCGGCTAAAGGGTGAGGAGGAACACCGCGGGGTTTAGTGGGTAGGACGGTCCATTCCGGACCGGGCCGGGAGTCCCACACACCATCCCAGCTGCCCCCGCAGCTGGGATGAAGGCGCGTAAAGGCGTTCCCCGCGTCAACAAAAAAAAAAAAAAATACTTGCACGCAAATCAGTATCGAAAACTACTTTGAAAATCTTTGATCTCGTGTCTGTGAACTTTGTGAGCCGTGTCTATGGGTGCGCCTCAGCGAATTTAATGTAGGTTTCCATCTGTACTATCTCATTTATGATATTACACTATGATTTAAAGTAAGACTCTTTTAAGTTAGGTGTAATTTCAAAACTTGTTAGTGATTGTCTGAGGTTGTGTAATTATGTTCTTACATAGCTGTTGAAGAGCTAAGAATATTAATATTAAACTCGTCTACCTACACAATGAAATGATTCAATTTTTAGGTTTCCGTACCCAAAGGGTAAAAAACGGGACCCTGTTCATGAGACTTGCCGTCCGTCTGTCTGTCTGCCCGGCACGAGGTTGTATCTAGAAACGGTGATAGCTTGAGAGCTGATATTTTCAAACATAATGTATTTTCGTTGTGCGCAAGTCCGATTCGCACTTGGCCGGTTTATACATTTTATTAAGCCAAGAGCACCTTGTGCCAGTGTCACCGTGGCATCTAAAAGTTTCACTTATAAATTCCGAAAAGTGACACAAGTTACTACAATCCGTTGTGTAACTTTCGATTCTGATAAATATGTGTAAATGACACACCCCTTTTATTTGTAAATATTGTTAGACACACATAACCGTACACAGATTTTACATAATATATCAAGTCTGTAATGTGCGTAAGTGCGAGGGGCATCGCTCCGAAGGTATTTACAAAGAGAAAGCTGAAAATCTTACACGGCGACATCATTCAAATAATATATTCCGATAATGAATTAACTTTTCGTCACATCCCTGCTTCCCTCTCTACTATAATATTATAAATGCGAAAGTAACTCTGTTGTCTGTCTATCTATATCTACTAGGCTTTCACGCCTACAGACAATAATACACTATGACTTTATGTAAGCATCTTTAAAGTTAGGTGTAATTTCAGAACTTGTTAGTGACTGTCTGTGGTTGTGTTATTATGTTCATACAATTACATAACTGTTGAAAAGCTTAGAATATTAATATTAAACTCGTCTACCTACATAATGAAATGTCCCAATTTTTAGGGTTCCGTACCCAAAAGGTAAAAAACAGGACCCTATTCATGAGACTTCGCTGTCCGTATGTCTGTCTGTACGTCACGAGACTGAGCTAGAGAAAAATTTTACAGGTGATGTATTTCTGTTGCCGCTATAACAATAAATACTAAAACAGAAAAAAGGGGGCTCCCTTATGACAAACGTGTTTTTTTGCCGTATCTAAAATACAAATAAAATAAAATTTATTCCCTTTGAAATTTTATAAAATAAATATTTAGGTTTGTCAAATATTTTGTGACTCGACTTGCACGGAACCCTCTGTGCGCGAGTCCGATTAGCACTTGGCTGGTTTTTACAATCTATTTAGTCAAGACCACCTTGTGTCAGTGTCACCTTGCCAAAGACTCAGTGTGGATTTGGTAAGTGTTTATGCGGTCCACACATATTTAAAGGATCAAAGTTTTGTGAGTGTACAAGGTAAAAAGAAGAGAAGGTAGGTAACCAATTTTGTCTATCTAAGCTTCACTTCACAAGGAACTACAATACCTTGTGTCACTTTCGATTCTGATAATATGATACGTGTAAATGACACAACCCTTTGTAAATATTGTCAGATACACATTAAACGTGCACAGATTTTTCATATAATCTATATGACTGGCATGTGCGTAAGTAAGAGGGGAATCCCTCTGACGGTATTTACAAAGACGAGGTACAAAATCTTACACGGCGATATCATTCCAATATTCCAATAACGAGTAAATTTTTTGTCTGTCACATAACATATTATGTAGTACCTACGTTTATAATATTTTATATTGGTAAACAAATCCTGTAAACTACATAACATATCTCTATACTTACCTATCTTTCAGGCCCAAGACGACAGTTTGCCGTGCCGTGAGGGATTAACGCACGCCCCCCTAAGAGGCGGGATGACACCCGAGAAGCCCAAAAGACGTGGGATAGCACCCCAGCCCCCCCCCCCAACGCGGGTCCGCAATGGCAGCCGTTGGTCTATTGGGAGTCCTGGGACATCCTTATGAGAGCTTACCCGGGGCTCTTAATCGTAGGATGTTGGGCGTTACGTGAGGTTTTTTAGTCGGTAGGAGTCCGGCAAAGCATCCATGAAAAAAAAAACACGTAAATTGAGTCAAAATTGCGTTGTGACCGTGGGTGTTTTTTTAACCGACTTCAGAAAAAGGAGGAGGTTCTCAATTCGTCTGAATGTATTTTTTTTTATGTATGTTAAGCGATATTTCCGTCAATTATAGACGGATTTCAAAATTTCTTTTTTTGTTGAATAGGGTTTACTTCTGAGGTGGTCCCATTTTCACCAGATCAGGATCTGATGATGGGATCCAGGAGAAAACGAGGGCAACCACCGAAAATTGTAGGGACAACTAGTGCGCTTGTTAACTTTTTAATTAAGTGCTTTAATGTTCTACACTTTAATGAAGGTCTGGAGTCGACCTGATGATAGTGTCGAAAGACAGACGAGGGCATTCCTTAACAATTTACAGCAGTTACCTTGTGTTTGGGCTTGATTGATTTGTATCGATGAGAACTTTACACCTAGATTTATAGTTCCGACTTTAAAAAAAAGGAAGTTGTCAATGTTTCATGTATGTTCACCGATATTTCGTCAATTATAGACGAACTTCAAATCTGCTTTTTGTTGGATAGAGTTCACTTATGAGGGGGTCCCAATTTTACCAGGTCAGGATCTGATGATGGGATTCAGGAGAAATCGAGGGCAACCACCGCAAATTGTAGGGACAACTAGAGTGAGTTTGTTAACTTTTTAATTCAGTGCTTTAATGTACTACAATTTAATGAATGTCTGGAGTCGATCTGATGATGGAACCGAAAGACAGTCGAGGGAATTCCATAATGATTTACAGCAGCTACCTTGTGTTTGGGCTTGATTGATGTGTATTGATGAGAACTTTCACCTAGATAGATATATTTTTCGGTTCACCCGTCACTTAAAATAATGAAAAAAAAAATTTTCAATAAAAAATAAAACCGACTTCACACAAATCCTGAAAAATAAAATTTACAAAGCACAAAGTAATATGTATTTTGATTTATTTGATTTTATTCAATATAATATTGAAGTTGGTGCCATGAATAATACCTACATAAAACTATGGGTTTACTTGGCGCCGACTTCAATATGATATTGAATAAAATCTGATAAAATCAAAATATATATTACTTTGTGCTTTGTAAATTTTATTTTTCAGGATTTGTGTGAAGTCGGTTTTATTTTTTATTGAAAAATTTTTTTTTGGAATAATTATGCACAGAGCAAAACAAACTCCATTGTATTTATAAGTGTGTTATCAATATTCTCAACCCCATTAATTCACTATGCGGTAACTTCTGTCAAATGGCTCGTACATGACAAATGACAACTTTTTGGCATCTTGCCATCTTTAGGGTTATGACAGAGGAGTTTGTATTATCGTATGGTCAATTGATTACTCTATCTTACTGGATAACGTAAAATACAATTCGATCATATACGGACTTCGTGCACTGTGAGTACTTTTGTTCCCAGCCATCGTATGCATTTATTCAAAATGCATCGCTAAGCTGTTCATTGTTGCAGGTAAAATTACAACAACAAAGGCATGGCTATATCTTTAACCGCAGCGATGTCAAAGAGGCGACTAAGGGAAAATGATTCATTGCGTAGAGAAAGAAATCTCGAATTTATGTATGTATGTATGTATGCATGTATGTATGTTTGTATGTGTATGTATGTATGTATATCTATGAGAGAGAAAAAGATTGGCCGTGAGTTTTCCTGTCAGGTTCTTTCTCGTGCTCTACTTATTGCTTTGCAAATCTGGCATTAAATGTAGTACTAAAAATCTTGACGATCATAAGTGTTACTTTGTGACCTACCTATATGAGTAAGAGTAGATTTTTAATCGAGGGTTGAAAGAATCAATTCCTGATTGCCTGATTTATAGACAATAAATAATAATTCGTAGTACCTATTTAAAATTAATTATGAAATGAGGACAATTTGTGAAATGAAAAGTTACATTTATGTCGACTTTTAAATTTCAAATACGGAACTCACCGCGTCTGCAGTTTATTCCGCTCAAAGAAGTTTGCGCTAAGTTGTTTAGAAAGTCACATAGCCGCAGCATTTGTTTTATTACTTTTATTTAGGTACATAAAACTCTTCACAGGTGACAGCAGTTCTATTTTTAAAGTTCATTCCTGCGTTTAGGTGGGAAGTAATTTGTATGAGTTTTTCCCTCCCTAGAATGAGACGCAGCATTTTCCACCCAATAATCAGATCAAAACAACACTACTTTCCGAGTATGAGATGGTATGATAAAATATAACTAACCTCGTTCCTTTGTGCAGGACATTACAAAGATGCTAGTAAAGTATTCTGTAGCCTGACACTTCATTTATTTCCTGACTTTGCAACTCGGTGCGCACGTTGCATGAAGGGGTAGAGAGACATTGATTAAATATGTTGTGCTTTTCATTTAATATATATGTGGGAAACCATGACTTCATGGTTTTGATATCGTTGCATTATATTTTATACAAGCGGACGTCACGCGGTATCATTCGCGTAGTTCCCGATCCCGTGGGAATATGGGAATAAAATATAGCATATGTTCACCGCAAAGAGTGTAGCTTTCCAACAGTGAAAGAATTTTTTAAATCGGTCCAGTACTTCCGGAGCCTATTCATTACAAACAAACAAACAAACAAAAAAACAAATCTTTCCTCTTTATAATATTAGTATAGACTAGCGGACGTCTCGGACGGACGGACGGAATACGGGGAAAACCATACCACTTAGTTTAGTGTGGCTTACCAACAGTGAAAGAATTTTTCAAATTGGTTAAGTAGTTTCGAAGCCTATTCGATGCAAACAAACAAACGATCAAATCTATCCTCTTTATAATATTACTAGCAGACGTCACGCAGTTTCACCCGCGTAGTTCCCGTTCCCGTGGGAATACGGGAATAAAAAATAGCCTATGTTACCCGCAAAGAGCCTAGCTTTCCAACAGTGAAAGAATTTTTCAAATCGGTCCAGTAGTTCTGGAGCCTATTCGTTACAAAAAAAAACAAACAAAAAAAACAAATCTTTGCTCTTTATAATATTATTATTAGTATAAAATATTTTTCTTAGAACTTCCGTTTGGCGATTGGACAACCTGTAAGTGCGTATTAGCACAAAACATAAAACGGTATTATGAAGACAAGCAATACAGTTTTAGCTTGTGTAAATAGGCAATATTTACAATTGAAGAAGAATGATAGTTTTAAATCTCTACATAAATATGAAATCGTTTATCGCAGTAAAATATAGAAAATGATAATCTATATCTATACTAATATTATGAGGAAAGATTTGTTTTTTTGTTTTTTTTTGTTTGTAACGAATAGGCTCCAGAACTACTGGACCGATTTGTATAATTATTTCACTGTTGGGAAGCTACACTCTTTGCAGTGAACATAGGCTGCATATTTTATTACCGTATTCCCACGGGAATGGGAACTACGCGGGTGAAACCGCGTGACATCAGCTAGTGTTGTATAAAATCTCAGAGGCTCATGTTTATTTAGATAGCAACCCTAAGGCCCTGGTTTTGGGTCTAAGTGTGTATGCTATGGACTCTATTAACGGTTTAAATGGCCTGTTTGTCTAACAAACGTTGCAAAGTTTGAAACTAACATTACAAAGCGTTATAGTGCTTGTATGTGCAGGTTAAGTTGATAACACTTTTGCTCAAAGTTGAAGAAATTAGAAATTTAAATTTTTGGAGGCTTTCACATGGAAATTAGCTACATGCATTAGTTTATCTATTAGTTTAGTTTATCCAGTCTTTTGGAAGTGAGCACGAAAGGGTGTTTTCATTAACTTCGTAGGCAATGTGGACCCTGTATTGTTTTAGCCTAGTCAAACCCACTCGGGGCCTAGAAGTTCTTTACAGTCACCATGCTACTAACCCTACAGTAGGTAGCAAAGAGCGTAACTGCACTCTACTACGTAAATAATTGTAAACCGGCCAAGGGCGAGTCTTACTCGCGCACAGAGGGTTCCTTACGAAAAACGGTAAAAAACCAAGTTTGTTTTATGGAAGCCCCCTAAATTTTGATTTTAGTAGGTATTTGTTGTTATAGCGGCAACAGAAATACATCATACCTATGTTAAAAATTCAGATCTGTAGCTATTACGGTTTCTAAGATACAACCTCGTGACGGGTCGTGTCAAGTGGATTATTAAATTGCATCATTATTATGCAGACTCTCAAATTCAGACACGGAGTATAGACATTTTTCTAATAATATAGTTTTAAGCTTCGATTTAAATAATTCGGATTATAAACTACATCCTTCAGATGTTTTGGCAGTTTATTAATCATCTCTACAGATTGGTATGCAGAGCAATGCTTAGTTATTTCCAAATGGCGAGCGATCCTCAGATGAATATTATTATTTGTCTGAACTGTGACCGTAAGCTGGGTTTATGGAAGTAAGTTGTCTTTGGCCACTCTGCTAGACGAGGAAGTAAATATACAGAAAATATTCTCTTTTGTCTTACTTTGCGACTTAGCACAGCAAAGTTTTGGTGTTTTGAGTGGCCAAACTGGTTTTTGCATTTCCTCGTCATACGAGTCTGAAACAAATAGGTATTGATATTAGATACGTACTTATTAGGTACCTACTTTAAATTCGATTAACGGATTGCGATTTGTGTTTAAAACGAAAGCAACATCAATATTTGTTGACAGAACACATAAATCGAGTGAAAATTGCATTGTGACCATGGATGTCTTTTGCACATACTTAATGCACAGAGCAATACAAACTCCATTGTATATACATATAAGTATGTTATCAATATTCTCAACCCCATTAAATCACTATGCGGTAACTGCTGTCCAACGGCTCGTACATGACAAATGACAATTTTTTGGCGTCTTGCCATCTTTTAGGATTATGAAAGAAGAGTTTGTAATATCGTATGGTCAATTGATTACACTATCATACTGGAACAGTGAACAAAACAATACAACTCGATCCTCTACGGACTTCATCTAATATGAGTACTTTTGTTCCCAGCCATCGTAAGCATTTATTCAAAATGCATCGCTAAGCTGTTTATTGTTGCAGGTAAAATTACCTACTTCCTATTGTTGACTGTAGGTAATGGGCTTAATGGATTTGTTAGGGCTGTGATCTATTGGCGATCCGCCAGAGGACGAAAATAAATGGTGGAACGTGTCCGTATAGCATGCCTCTGCCCACCCCTTTAGGGATAAAGGCACGGCTATATCTTTAACCGTGCGATAGCAAAGCGGCAAATAAAGGAACACTTTCGCAAAATCATCCATTGCGTAGAAAAAGTAAACTCGAAATGAAACCCGGTTATCAGTAAGTTGACAATCGTTAAGCCAAGTTGAAGGTCTTACCGGCGCCATACACGTACAATAATATTGCATCAATATTTATTTCCGTCCGAATATAGTCTGGTCAAACCTCTATATTACCCATACACGGTCAATTTATTGCTATATTGATCAATATTATTGTACGTGTATGGGGCGGGTTATGGGCGGGTTGAACATTTGCAACCGTAGGTTGTCACAACCTGCGCCTGTCCATTTCAACACCGCAATGAGCTCACCACCGATTACGTGGGACATGGAGCTGTTAGGTAAAATGTGGGCGTATACTCTACCTCCTTTACCCCTTCAGGGATGGAGACGTGACTATATGTATGTATGTATGTATATCTATGAGAGAGAAAAAGACTGGCTGCGAGTTTTCCTGTCAGGTTCTTTCTCGTGCTCTACTTATTGCTTTGCAAATCTGGCAGTAAAAGTAGTACTAAAAATCTTGACGATTATAAGTGTTACTTTGTGACCTACTTAAATGAGTAAGAGTAGATTGTTAATCGAGGGTTGAAAGAATCAATTCCTGATGCCTGATTTATAGACAATAAATAATAATTGCTACTAAATAGGTACTATTTAAAATTAATTGTCAAATGAGGACAATTTGTGAAATGAAAAGTTACATTTATGTCGACTTTTAAATTTCAAATACGGAACTCACCGCGTTTGCAGCTTATTCCGCTCAAAGAAGTTTGCGCTAAGTTGTTTAGAAAGTCACATAGCTGCAGCATTTGTTTTATTACTTTTCATTCCTTCTATTCGAAAAGAATCGCTTTGGACCTCGATAACAGGGCGCAAAATAGCTCTTTTCTGTTAAGAGCTTTTTAGCGGACGGCAAAGTGATTTGAATTTGGAACTTGAAAACTACAAAAAATCGAACGCAAATTGTATGGATTACTGGCTGGTAGTTGTTGGCTGCATAGAACCGCGGTGACCTATGCTTATTAAAAAAAAACTAAAGAGCGCGATTCATTTCTTTGCTCTTGTAGTAATCAGTAGGTACTATCACCAACTTCACCAAGCGCAGTTGATGATTCAAATGTTATGAGAAATTTCTTTACTCGATCGAGTTTTGTTTTGTCCTGAACTTTTACGAATATAGATATAATGAGCGTGGTCTGCCTCCTTGCCGACGGTACTAAGGTGATTCTGGTAAGTACCTGATGTAGGTGCAGGCGGTAAGGGATCATTCCACGCGTTCGTCAACTCTATTGTATTCTGCAAGTATAGTGACTTCTACGTCGAATTATGGAAGTGACAATGCGTTAATTAACTCCATAATGGATATGGAATGGACCTAACTACGTCGTACAAAACTTATTTTTTCTCATAGAAAGGGAATGAAAAGTAGAGTATATTACTCGGGAGCAAATTATTTTTCCCTCGGGCGGTGTACCTTGAATCCCTCACTGCGCTCAGGATTCTACGTTAGAATCCCTCGCTATGCTCGGGATTCTATTCTAGGATCCTTCGCTTCGCTCGTGATTCAAGGTAGCGCCCTCGCCGTAAAATTACTATTTTGCCCCCTTGTTATACAATCTACTATTTATTTACATAAAACTCTTCACAGGTGACAGCAGTTC
The DNA here is from genome assembly GCA_933228765.1 of Miltochrista miniata. Taxonomy (NCBI): domain Eukaryota; kingdom Metazoa; phylum Arthropoda; class Insecta; order Lepidoptera; family Erebidae; genus Miltochrista; species Miltochrista miniata. The sequence continues at coordinate 31,146,109 of OW121758.1, read as the reverse complement.
TATTTTTAAAGTTCATTCCGGCGTTTAGGTGGGAAGTAATTTGTATGAGTTTTTCCCTCCCTAGAAAGGGACGCAGCATTTTCCACCCAATAATCCGATCAAAACAACACTACTTTCCGAGTATGAGATGGTATGATAAAATATAACTAACCTCGTTCCTTTGTGCAGGACATTACAAAGATGCTAGTAAAGTATTCTGTAGCCTGACACTTCATTTATTTCCTGACTTTGCAACTCGGTGCGCACGTTGCATGAAGGGGTAGAGAGACATTGATTAAATATGTTGTGCTTTTCATTTAATATATATGTGGGAAACCATGACTTCATGGTTTTGATATCGTTGCATTATATTTTATACAAGCGGACGTCACGCGGTATCATTCGCGTAGTTCCCGATCCCGTGGGAATATGGGAATAAAATATAGCATATGTTCACTGCAAAGAGTGTAGCTTTCCAACAGTGAAAGATTTTTTTAAATCGGTCCAGTACTTCCGGAGCCTATTCGTTACAAACAAACAAACAAACAAAAAAACAAATCTTTCCTCTTTATAATATTAGTATAGACTAGCGGACGTCTCGGACGGACGGACGGAATACGGGGAAAACCATACCACTTAGTTTAGTGTGGCTTCCCAACAGTGAAAGAATTTTTCAAATTGGTTAAGTAGTTTCGAAGCCTATTCGATGCAAACAAACAAACGATCAAATCTATCCTCTTTATAATATTACTAGCAGACGTCACGCAGTCTCACCCGCGTAGTTCCCGTTCCCGTGGGAATACGGGAATAAAATATAGCCTATGTTACCCGCAAAGAGCCTAGCTTTCCAACAGTGAAAGAATTTTTCAAATCGGTCCAGTAGTTCTGGAGCCTATTCGTTACAAACAAACAAACAGACAAACAAAAAAAACAAATCTTTGCTCTTTATAATATTATTCTTAGTATAAAATATTTTTCTTAGAACTTCCGTTTGGCGATTGGACAACCTGTAAGTGCGTATTAGCACAAAACATAAAACGGTATTATGAAGACAAGCAATACAGTTTTAGCTTGTGTAAATAGGCAATATTTACAATTGAAGAAGAATGATAGTTTTAAATCTCTACATAAATATGAAATCGTTTATCGCAGTAAAATATAGAAAATGATAATCTATATCTATACTAATATTATGAGGAAAGATTTGTTTTTTTGTTTTTTTTTGTTTGTAACGAATAGGCTCCAGAACTACTGGACCGATTTGTATAATTATTTCACTGTTGGGAAGCTACACTCTTTGCAGTGAACATAGGCTGCATATTTTATTACCGTATTCCCACGGGAACGGGAACTACGCGGGTGAAACCGCGTGACGTCTGCTAGTGTTGTATAAAATCTCAGAGGCTCATGTTTATTTAGATAGCAACCCTAAGGCCCTGGTTTTGGGTCTGAGTGTGTATGATAAGGACTCTATTAACGGTTAAAATGGCCTGTTTGTCTAACAAACTGTTGCAAAGTTTGAAACTAACATTACAAAGCGTTGATAGTGCTTGTATGTGCAGGTTAAGTTGATAGCGCTTTTGCTCAAAGTCGAAGAAATTAGAAATTTAAATTTTTGGAGGCTTTCACATGGAAATTAGCTACGGCATTAGTTTATCTATTAGTTTAGTTTATCCAGCCTTTTGGAAGTGAGCACGAAAGGGTGTTTTCATTAACTTCGTAGGCGCCGTGGACCCTGTATTGTTTTAGCCTAGTCAAACCCACTCGGGGCCTTGAAGCTCTTTACAGTCACCATGCTACTAACCCTACAGTAGGTAGTAAAGAGCGTAACTGCATTCTACTACGTAAATATTTAAAAACCGGCCAAGGGCGAGTCTTACTCACGCACAGAGGGTTCCGTACCAAAAACGGTAAAAAATCAAGTTTGTTGTATGAGAGCCCCCTAAATTTTGATTTTGTATTTTTTTTGTTACAGCGGCAACAGAAATACATCATACCTTTATGAAAAATTCAGATCTGTAGCTATTACGGTTTCTAAGATACAACCTCGTGACGGGCAGACAGACCGACAGACAGTCAGACAGACGGACAGACGAGTCTCAGTTATAGGGTCCCGTTGAAACCCTTCGATTACGTAACCCTAAAAGGGGGTTGTTTCGAGTTTCGTTTCTCTTAATACACCTCTTGGGCTCCCAAACTTTAGGTACTGCTCGTTCGCTCTAAGTTTGCCGCTCGGCTCCATACTAAAGTCGAATTTTTAATTAGACGAAGTAAATTGACAGCACCTTATGTCACTTCTTCATACAAGATTGCTTATTTTCTATGACGAAGTGACATTAGCTACTGTCAATTTACTTCGTTAAAAATTCGAGAATACGCCTCTACGCCAGCGGCAAACTTAGAGCGAACGGGTAGTAGATATCCATCACACACATGTTGACAAATTCTCGTTACCTGTGTAGCCTTAATATTTTCTGAAAAGTGATTGTAAAAGGAACCCTATTGTTGAGAGTCTCAACAATAGGGTTCTTTTTTACCCTTTGGGTACGGAACCCTAAAAATCTGAGACTTCGCTGTCAGTCTTTCTATCATGAGTCTGTATCTCAAGAACCTTGATAGCTAGAGCGTTCAAATTTTCACAGATGATGTACCTAGTATATTTTTGTTGCCGCTTTTACAACTAATACTCGAATCAGAAAAAAGAAATAAGTGGGGCCTACTATACAACAAACGTAGCTTTTTGCCGTTTTTTGAGCGGAACCCCCCGTGTTCGAGTCCATCTCGCACTTGGCCAGTTTCAGAGTACTTAGGTACTTGAATCTTAAAACTCTCATCCTGTTAAGGTACTTCAATACGTTTCGAGAAAGGAATAAAATCGAATAACAGAGAATAAAATCATGGATTACATCAGTATCACTTACAACTCAATATAAAAGAAAGTATAAGTATTCTGAACCCTTCGAAACATATAAGTGGATTCTAATAACATTTTGTTCGAGTTGAGTGCTCCAAATACAATATTGCGTTTTTGCGAAGTGAAAGTCTTTCCCGTTTATGTTACAATCGGAAATGGAATTTGACAGTAAAATCTATGTTATTCATGAAACACTCAATGATATGTGTTTTGAGATAGATAAAAGATTTCAGGCCTTTTGTATATTTATGAAACTGTAATCTTTTTATATGAACGTTTTATATTGGTATGTAATAAATTTGATTTTATTTCAGGTATGTACAAGTAAGGAAGGTGTATTTATAGAGGTTTCTAATTTATGGAAGGACTCTTGTTTTTTAGTAAAGGACAACATCAGCAAAGGATTTTTACGTTACTTGGAGAATAATATTGAGTATTTATAATCTCGAGGAGTATGATAATTATGGAGCATAAATTACCCCTAACAAATGCGCTAATCTGCGCATTCCTTCGTAGAGGCAAGCAACTAGTCCTGGAAATAAGACTGGGCCAAAGCAAATTTACCAAATTTAGTGCGCCCAATGATGACAGGTCGTCATTGGGGGCTTCTTCAAGGGGCAGGCAGAGCAGACACTTTCCGCAGCCGCGTGGAATCAAATGCTTTAGTGGCCTTACATCCTTTCTGGACACAAGGGCCTTACCTATTCTGCGAGCAGGTCATGCTCGCGAAGGAGGCGGCGGGCCGGGTGCGGGAGAGAACTCTCCCACCCGAGTTCCGCAGTCGGCGCCCTGGGCGCCGCCGACGTGTCTTCGCCGAGGACTATCGGCCTCCATGACCGGGGGTCTGAGGACGGTGAGAGGGCCGCTCACCGTCCTTACAGAAGCAGGCCCATGACGGCAACGTGACGTGAGCACTCACGCACGCCCCCCCTTAGAAGCGGGGTCACACCCGAAACCCCCCATAGACGCGGGATTGCACCCGAACCACCCCCTGGGCGAGGCCGCATTGGCGGCCGTAGGTCTGTTGGGAGTCACGGGACATCCTTCCTGAGGGCTTACCCGGGGCTCTCAACCATAGGCTGTTGGGCGTTACGTGAGGTTTTTTTAGTCGGTAAGAGTCCGGCATAGCATCCTACGAGGATTTTCCCTCACGTTAAAAAAAAAAAAAAAAAAAAAAAAGGGCCTTACCTATGATGTTTCATCGTTGAAAGCGTGATTTCATATCAATTTTTCACGAAACCACTGATCAACACTATTTTTTTTAACGTGAGGAAAATCCTACTGGGATGCTACGCCGGATTCCTACCGATTAAAAACCACAAGTTTCCTACCTAATGCCTACGGTCGGGAACCCCGGGTAAGGCCTCGGAAGGATGTCCCAGGACTCTCAACAGCTGATCAACACTATACGGATAAAATGTAGCGATGGAGCAGGTCTAACCCTTGGAGTTTTTGATGAGAATTACTGAAGGAATTGCAAACTGTTCTTATCAGGACAGTAATTTGCATATTCATTTTAAAATACTCATACTTTAAACTTCACTAATTTATTTTTAATTTATACCCTCAAAATTTTAATATCCGTATTTATAGATAGTAGAGTCACATAATTTACAAACTTCATGACAGTTATTTATCATTAAGAATATTAATTAAAAGTCTTTATATTTTCGGCTTGATAATCTATCCTGCAACCTTAGACTGGCTTCAACATTTAGCTACTAAAAATGATCTAAGCTGCAGACACACAATTTTGTCCATGGTGAGTCGGGTTTACATAAAAAACTTTTATGACATGAAAAATCTATGTAATAATTAGTTGTTTGTTACCTATTTTTAACCGACTTCAAAAAAAGGAGAAGGTTCTCAATTCGTCTGTATGTTTTTTTTATGTATGTTCACCGATATTTCCGTCAATTAAAGACGGATTTCAATTTTTTTCTTTTGTTTAATAGGGTTTTCTTCTGAGGTGGTCCCATTTTCACCAAGTCAGGATCTGATGATGGGATCCAGAAGAAATCGAGGGCAACCACGGAAAATTTTAGGGACAACTAGTGTGTTTGTAATTTTTTTAATTAAATGCTTTAATGTAAGTACTCCAATTTAATGAAGGTTTGGAGTCGATCTGATGATAGAGCTGAAAGACAGTCGATGGAATTCCTTAACGGGTTACAGTAGTTACCTTGTGTTTGGGCTTGCTTGATTGGTATTGATGAGGACTTTACACCTACATAGATATATTTTTCGAGCTACTCGTCACTTAAAAAAATGAAAAAAAAATTTAAAAAAAATAAAACCGACTTCAAACAAAACCTGAAAAGTAAAATATACTTAGCACCCTCACCCTTACATGGGACATAAAACTTTAAGGTGAAATTTAGGCTAAAGTATTATGCCCCTGTCTACCCTTTCGGGGCTAAAGGCGTGAATATTATGTATGCATGTAAAACATTCTAGCTATTAATTCAAAACGGAACTGAGTTTGGTTTTATAAACTCGGGTCTAAACCACAGAACAAAAATGTTGTCCTTTATATTTGTATCTTGTCTGAATAGTCTCCTAATACGTTGTCTGTGGAAACGTCTACCTGTCGTATCTGAGTCTGCGTTCTTTTGAATCCGACTACGAGGGTCTTGGCACATACGTTTTATTCGTTTATTTGGTTGTAACTTGCGTCTACATTCGGTTTTATTGAGATTAGATTTGTACTGATTTTTCTGTCTGACTTTTGGTTAAAATCGAGACAAAACTTTGTCACTATCGTGGTAAAAGAAAATAATAGTTTATTTTGTCACTTAAAATTATCGCGGAACCCAATATGTTGATTATTATCCGGTAACAATGGAAATAAGCCAATAAAGAGACTATATACTAAAACATACTGCGTATATTTTCAACGTGTGGAAGTCATCACCCATGTCATGCCGAGTTCGAACCAACTAAAACCCCCACGATCCTACCTAACCGTCTAGCACCGGGAGCTTCAAGTACCTAACTCCTCAGTATCCCTGGGTCCCGGCTGACTTTGGCTACCACTGCAGCCACGCATCAGTATTCGGGAAAATCGCTTCTTTGGAGGTAGCACACGGGTAAGAATACTAAATCAAGAGAGAGAGAACGACGCAGATGCGTTCTATTGAAAACCCGCTCGCCTTAGTAATGTTTGATTAACACTTTATACCCACCGGGAATCCGGGGACCTCCTGCCCGAGGAGTTATCCGGGTCGCCCGGATGAAAAGTTGGGATCGAGTGGTCTTACCCGGTATCGAATCTGACATGATGGCGGAAGGGAATATTTTTTACAAAATTTGGCTTCGAAGACAACGTAACGCGAATCCGCCGAAGACTTTAAAATCGAAAATGGTTTATGAAAAAGCTAAATTCTACAATATACCTCACAGTAAGTACTAAAATTATCTTCCAAAGGGCTATTTATATGCCAAAGAAACATAAATTAGCATTAAACATTACGCCATAAATTATCTAAAGCCTGGCCAAGTATTTACGCGCTTCACACGCTGGTGGAGTGCACGGCGTGGGCGCAACAGCGCCAGGTCCTCGTGGTGGGTCTGGACGTTGACACTCTCTCGCTCGAGACCATGGTGCGAGCTATGCTCTCCAGCGGGTGTAAGTGGGACTGCGCCGCCTCTTTCTGCGAGCAGGTCATGCTTATGAAAGAGACGGCATGGCGGGAACGGGAGAGAACTCTCTCATCCGAGTTCCGCAGTCGACGGACTGGGCACCGTCGACGTGTCTTCGCCGAGGACTATCGGCCGCCATGACCGGGGGCCTGAGGACGGTGAGAGGGCGGCTCACCGTCCTTACAGAAGCAGGCCCATGACGGCAGCGTGACGTGAGGAACTCACGCACGTCCCACCTTAGAAGCGGGATCATACCCAAAACCCCCTAAAGACGCAGGATAGCACCCGAACCATCCCCTGGACGAGGCCGCAGTGGCGGCCGTGGGTCTGTTGGGAGTCCTGGGACATCCTTCCGAGGGCTTACCCGGGGCTCCCAACCATAGGTTGTAGGGCGTTACGTGAGGTTTTTTAGTCGGTAGGAGTCCGGCAAAACATCCATGAGGATTTTCCCTCACGTTACAAAAAAAAAGTGTACCAGTCTGTATGTGGTAATAATGTATAGTGGTCTCAACACGGCAATACGGCTCACCACCCATTACATGGGACAAATTCTAAAGAGGTGAAATGTGGGCATGTAGTATGCCTCTGCCTACCCCTTCGAAGATAAAAGCGTGACCATATGTATGTATGTGGTATAATAGTATAATAGTATAATACTTACCTTTGTACACGGAAGTGCTCGAAGCCTTATTTGTGACACTTATTTGCAAGCGTTGCCGTGCTTCGGAAGTCACGTTAAGACGTTGGTCCCGGTTGCCAGTAAAATGGCAGTCGTTAAGCCAAGTTGAAGGCCTTTATGGGCTTGAAAATTTTCAACAGCAGGCAGTCACAACCTGCGACTGTCCATATTAACACGGCGACATGGCTCACCACCTACGTTGGACAAAATCTCAAAGGTAAATGTGGGCATATAATATGCCTCTGCCTTCCCCTTCGGGGATAAGAGGCGTTGATCATCTGTTACGTTGGACACGGAGCTAAAACTATATTCGGACACAGCCAAAACTTACCATGGGTAAAAATGAATAGGCACGCAATTTTATTTTTTGTCTACCCAAATGCTGAGTGCTCCTAATTGACCCGAAATTTTGGAAAATTATAAGGGCACTTTCATTGTAAATATTTTAAATCTACTAAATTAATCATGACATTTGCAGTCTCACTTCAAAATTCGTACAAGTTTTCCTGCTGTTAACTATGTCATCATGGCAATTACTACAAAATGCTATTTGAAATGCAAATTTTGCAAGCTCTATTAATGTATACTTCTGTTTAAAAAATGAGTGTCACGTTTGCAAAAGAAAATGACTTTTTTAAGATTTTTTCTGAATTACTTTAAGAATGTGCCTTATTTTTGATGAATAAAGTTCTAATTCGCTATTTTTCCTACCAGTGAGCTGCACGCGCACAAACAATTTATCTCGTGTAGACTATCCTGCAAGCTTATTTCTTTCTACTTTTGTTTGTATAAAGAGTCAGTGCACAAATAAAAACAAAAATTAAAAGGAAATGGGGCTGAAAAGATTTCTGTAAATATTTGAAGAGATTTTCGTTATCCCTACAGCCTGAAATTCAAACAAGTTTTCTTAATCGTGCTTTGAACCGTTAAAAAAGTAAGAGTATCTAATAAATTACAATAATATAGTTTTATCAGAGACAGAATAGGTATTGCTATGCAAATGGGGAATGCTGAAGTATGGATGTGTGGATATACCTCTTTCACTGTCTAATGGATAAACGTAACTACCTGTAATTTGGACAGGGATAGAGTCTGGAATAACACATAGGCTGCTTTTTAACCCGGTAATTACTTCTCATGGCGGGTACAGGATAAAAACTTCACGCGTGGAGAGCCGCGTGCGTCACCTAGTCCACTATTTAAAAATAAACTGGTTGGCGATGACGAGCGAACTTCATAGCCTAACCTTAACTAAAATTAGCGTAAATTGCATTTATTCAGAATTTTTCGTGTGGTTCTAAAAAAGAACATGAATATGCTCAAAGTCAGAAAGTTTGAAACGACTTGTACATCCTGATTTATGATCCAAGAAAAAAAAACTTTCAGTATTGTATTGCATTTCAGTATTGAATTAAATTTTCTTCATTGTTAATTAAAAAGAAAAAGCAAACTGGGATTCAATTTTATTCCCTGGATATTCGCCTAAAAGATACGCTCGCATTTTTCTTTTATAATTAAGTAACTGCAAGTGTATTCCATTGGGTAATATATAATAAACAAAAATCACTTACCGGTAACGCTATTCCCCAACGTAAAGTATAATGTACCAGCCACACACTCCACAAGGAGTGAAGCAAATAGCAACGGAGACGTAGTGTGGCTGTGTTACTCGTCATACCGCGAGAACTGCCCGGCACTCCATCTTTTACCAGTGTTTAGTGTGAAAACTCCTGGCCTCAATGTTCTGGATACGATTATTACAGTAAGTAACTTTTGCTATGGCCGGTGCTTGAATGTGTGACCACCACGCGACCACTTTGTGACATAATGCACCCGCTGAACATTGCGAGTAGAAGGATGTGTAGCTGGTTGCCTTTGAGACCCTACTGTTATATTCGCGGCAACGCGGGGAGTACTGCAAGTGGGATAGTGTGGCTGAAGGGCTAAGGCGAGGCATACTTTACCTTCTGTGTACTGCAAAATGGTGCCAAACGTAGAGATTTAAACAACGGTTATGTTTTTAGGGTTCCGTACCGAAGGGTAAAAACGGTAAGGTAAAAAAGGTAGACGGTAAGGTAAGAAAGGTAAAAGAACCCCTCCGGACGTTTAATAAAAAGGGTGATGCTGTAATATACTCATTCATTTACTCATTTTACAGACGATATTAAAACACATCATGTTACATTTACGTCATAATTAATTTGAACAGAGGTTTGTCGACTAGGAAAGAATTTCAGTGGTGGTGTGGATTAGGCCGCTGTTGGCTTAGAAATAAGATTGCATTGTATTTTTTTACACTGCAATATCCTCTTACCTTACTAAAATAAATAACCTAGTACCTAACAAGGTTGTTTATTTTTTAAAGACTTTTTGTTTAACTTGCTCTGTTCTGAGGAAAATAAATTCAGTCTAGTAAAATAGCGTTTTTCAATGACACAATATTTTTGCACGTAAGTGAACATGCGCAAACTTTTTCCCACAACCTCATGCGATGCTCAAGTTGTTTGCCGGGTACTGTATCCAGCAGTACTGAATAGTTCAGGCTCGGAAGTTTGTTCAATCTTAGTATCCATGGTGTTGGCGACGCAATGTAACCCAAGTAGATACCTAATTGCAAGTGTCCCGCAATTTCAATTAAATAATAGTTATGATTAGTCCCGAAAACGCTGCTTGTGTATCGGTAGGGTAAACCTATGGTAGCTTAGTAAATTAAGTATTTATATCATAGTAAGTAGTTGAAATAGAACCAAATATGTATTTAGGAACATGTATGTATGTATTGTACTTTCTTACTCACCTATCTGTATGTATGTTTGTGTTAAATTCTTAATAAACGGTCCACAACGTACAGTGCTTGCGGATGGGCGACCGCGGGGCGAGGATTGCCGCGCGGAGGGGGTTCGTACATAGCGGTGGCCGCGGATACCACCACTACTCGCTCGACGATTTTTGAACTAGACGCAAGTGCTGTACGCGGTGCCATTAAGTGAAGTCTGCTTTTCATTCGCACCCTCTTTCTGTCGGCTACACATGGATACAGCAGGATGCACTTATATACCTACTAGATGTTGTTCAAGGCTTTGCTCGCTGTCTTCTGTAAATTCTGTTCCCGTTCTCGCATCTCATGGGAACGATTTCCCGGGATAAAAGTAGCCTATTTATGTTATTCCAAACTGTAATCTTTCCCTCTATGCCAAATTTCAGCCAGATTCGTTCAGTCTTTATAGCGTGATTGAGAAGAACCTTTAACACTTCTAATATTAGTACGAAGATGGCTAGTCCTGGGATATCCTTCGAGGGCGTCCCTGGAGCTCCCAAACGTAGGCTGTTTCGCAGGATACGTGGGGTTTTTTAGTCGATAAATAAATAATAATAAATAAATATTCACGGACATCTCACACAACGATATCTGATTCCAAAGTAAGCTAGGAATAACCTGCTTGTGTTACGGGAGCAGGCCACGGATATGAATACATTATATACTTATTAAATACATTTTTTTTTAATATTTAGCTCGCCAAATTGACGTCGCCACCACCCTGATGGAAAGCCGTGGCGCATCTAGCGATTGGGGGCCACTTACATATCATAATATAGAAACACCCAGACTCTTGAGCCAAACATTTATGGGTGACACAATTTTTTGTCTCCGGTGGGAATCGAACCCACAACCTCGTGATCCGCAGTCGCACATTTCGACCTCCATACCAAGAAGGCAGTCGGGTCGATAGGAGACCGGCATAGCATCCATGACGAATTTTCCACACGTAAAAAAATGTATTGAATACGGAATAGATTTTGTTTTACCACATATTCACACATTACAGTATATTAAACTTACTTACCTAGAACTCATGACTCTCACGCCCGGTCATATCTGGTGCAAAGGATAGCCATAGCTACGAGTATACAGAGAGTAAAGTAAAGTAAAGTAATCTTTATCGACTTAAACATTTTTACACTTATATCCAATATGACATTCCACATCTAGCGGCAAAGCCGTTCGGGTTAACCCCTGCCATTCCCGTGCTAGTTCATTCAGAGGCAACGCCGCGAGTGTGTTGGGCACCTTTGCACCAGGTATGGTCAGGGGTGGTTATTCAGTGTAGAATAGTTACTTGACCAGGTCCTAACGTAATGGAACCGCATTTTAATATAATTATGTTCAGTAAGTTTTTAAATAAATCTATACTTATTTACCTAAAGTTCATTTATCAGTCTTGCCATTACTGGTTTTCCAATAACCAATAATATAATGACAAACAGGCTGTCTATTATTTAAGTAACTTGAGGCAATAAATTTTGATTGATTATGCTTGGTTAGTCTTTTCGGTGATCGATCACAGTTCTAACTTTTAAACTTGCGTTATTCCCCTATTAATGGCGTTTTACTTTCGTAACTTTGACAGTAAAGCTAGGTTTCCACATCGAGCTGAGCGGGTCCATTAATGTTATTGTATTTTTATTATCACATTATTTATTATAGTTCCTGTATATTTTTGACATGCATAATGTGAAACCACGTGGAGTTTAAAATGTTTATTTGGCTTTGTATCTAGTAGTTAAGAATTCGAACGCAATGTGAAAATTGTTAACGTATTTGAATAAGAATAAGAATGAATCCGCTCAGCAAACTGCATACTCGTTCTCCCGTCACCGCACCTCAGTTCAATGTTGTGAGCTAAGCAGATTTATTAATGGGACCGCTCAGCCCGCGGTGACAATCGGCCTTTAGGATGGTAAACACTCCTGCTATGCTATTTGATTGACTGTCTGTTTAAGTTAGTAGTAATAGCCGTGTAATAAAAGTTGGTTCAATATAACGAAGATTGTTTTTAGGAACATTTTATACAAAGTTGATTTGCCCTAAATAAGTTAATTTTTGTTTATGCTATAAGATGACAATCGTTAAGCTAAGTATACGTTCTTATTTTTTTAGTACGGAACCCGTTTGCGAGTCCCGACTCGCACTTGGTCTGACAGAATAATAATATGTTCTTACCATAATTTTTATATTACCTACCTAATTTAAGTTGTAAAATCAAAATATAATATTAATTTTAAAATATTTATGTAAGTAATACTTTACAACTTCTCTTTACAAACAGAATATAAAACACTGATATTAATTATAGTACTCTCACAAAGCGTACAGGAGCGACACTAGTTGATGCGTAACTAAACAGTCGGTGGGCAATTACCTCCCATTCATCTTGCCATTGCGCAGTTTGGGCAACATATTTATAGTTTTTATATATCATAGAGTTGTAGTAAGATAAGTCTGAATTTTAACCAGCGATTCTCAACTCTCATATTTCAACCAACATGAGGCAACTGAAAGTCACAGGCAAAATAAATAAAATACCTACTTACTTTGGATGTTGCGTTTCTACAGAAACATTATTATTATGTGTTGGATTTCATATTCTTAGATATGACCAAATTGGACAAACGCATTACGTCTGTTATGGGCTGTTTCGGTCAGAAGATTAGAAGTGTTCCCCATTCAAAGTGAAGCTCAGTAATATGATACAAATATAAGTTCTATGACTAAAGAAATAAGGTTCGATTCTCTCCGATAAGTACCTTTTCAACTTACCGGGTGCACATAATAGGTTCTTAGATTTTACAGCCGTTTTGATGTCAAAGGTTTAATAACAGAATTCTCTTGAATAATTGGTCACTTTGTTTAAGTTGGAATTCCTGTAATGAAGCTAAGAAATAGTACATTATGATACAAGTTCGGTAAGTTGATAATTACAGCCGAGGCGTTTTTGCTAATAAAGCGCGCGGAATTTTACTTGTTCACAACGATTTCTTTTTTTCTTATTTCTTAAGAGACAAAGGCACAAAAACAGCCAGTATTATTAATAAAGTAAATTAATATTGTTTGTATTGGTTTCACATAAATGGTTGTAATTTATTGACAAAATTAATTAAATTAAACAATTACATGTTTATTTTATTATATTTTATCTCCCAAAGTTAATTTTATTCATAAAAAGTTCACCACTTTTCTGACATAAAAACTCTTTGCTAAGATTTAAAAAGGAACCGTTCGTTTTAGACGCAATCGTCCGTTTTACTTTACATTACCGGACTAGGCCGTAATGAGATACATTACGTTAGTGAAATGGGTCAAATAAGAGACTCTTTACGAGCAAATGTGTTATAATAGTACATTATGATACAAGTTCGGTAAGTTGATAATTACAGCCGAGGCGTTATTGCTAGCCCGAGCCGCAGGCGAGGGCTACAAGAAAGCAGAGGCTGTAATTATCAAAGCAAACGTGTGTCATACGACGTTTTATAACATATTTGCGAGGAAACAAGAAAATAAATAAAACGGGGACATTCATAAACTAACAAAAAAACGTAGCAAAAAATAGCCAGAATAAAGCGCGCGGAATTTTACTTGTTCACAACGCTTTCTTTTTTTCTTATTTATTATGAGGCAAAGGCACAAAAACAGCCAGTATTAATAATAAAGTAAATTAATATTATTTGTTTTGGTTTCACATTTAATTGTCAAAATTTAACACAATTTATTGTCAGAATTAATTAAATTAAACAATTCAATGTTTAGTTTATTATATTTTATCTCCCAAAGTCAATTTTATTTATAACATGTTGACCACTTTTCTGGCATAAAAACTCTTTGCTAAGATTTTTAAAAAGTACCGTTCGTTTTAGACGCAATCGTCCGTTTTACTTTACATTACCGGACTAGGCCGTAATGAGATACATTACGTTAGTGAAATTGGTCAAATAAGAGACCCTTTACAAGCAAATGTGTTATAAAAAAAATTACATGCACTTTAAAGTAAAAATAAACATAAAGTAATATGGACGTAATGTTACACTGTTCACATAATTTCATTTGTTTTCCAAACCTGCACAAGCACAGATAACAAACAGTGTAAAATTACCGCTATTACATATCGCCTGAAAAAATGTACCAGCGACTTAATTTTTTTTTAATAATAATACTTTAAAATTTAATATATATTTTTTTATACCACTACGGTGGCAGAGAAGCATACGGCCCACCAGAAGGACTGGTGGTCACCGCAGCCTATGAACGTTTGCAACATCAGAGGCGCCACACTCGCGCTGCCGACCCTGTAAAAACCTTCTTAGACCCCTTTTGAAGAATCCCATACTGTAGGCGTTTGGGAAAACCGAGGCAGGAAGATCATTCCACAACCTAAGCGTGCGCGGAAGAAAACCCCTACCGGATCTAACCGTGCTCGAACGCTCCGGACGTAGGGTGTGAGGATGAAATCCCTGTCTATGGCGAGCGGTGCGATGATAGAAGGTAGCCGTGGGCATCATGTCAAAAAAGGATGTGAGCCAACCTTTGTGACCAGGACAAGACAGGAAGTATTAGATTTAACATTCGCTACTAAAAACCTAGCTAGACTAATTGTAAACTGGGAAGTTAGTAGGGAAACCTCTTTGTCAGATCATAGGCACATAATCTTCGGACTGACAACAGAATTACGCAATGTAACACAAACTTTTAGGGATCCTAGGTGCACTGACTGGGAGGGCTATTGCAGCTCTCTAGATCGAGAACTAGAATCAATGCCAAAAAGTATCAGATCAAAAGAATGTATTGAAGTAGCTGCGAACATTTTCTCCAGAGGCATAACAAGGGCCTTTGAAAGTAATTGTCCACTAAAAACAAAAACTTCAAAACGACAAGTGCCGTGGTGGAACTCTGAGCTGATGAAACTCCGAACCAAAACACGGAAGCTTTTCAATAGGGCTAAGAGGACCGGAGAATGGGACTCATACAGACAAACTCTAAATGACTACAGCAAGGAAATTATGAAGGCTAAAAGGGCATCATGGAGAAAGTTCTGTGGGGAAATTAACAACACGCCTCAAAGTGTAAGACTCCACAAGTTAATTGCCAAAGCCAGAACTAACCAAATTGGTCTTTTGAAAAAGTCAAGCGGATCCTTTACGGTAGATGAAAAGGAAACACTAGAGTTGCTGGCCCTTACTCACTTTCCAGGAGCTCACGAGGTGCAACTGCCCTCAGACGCGCCCAATCTCTCCAGACCCCATAATGAGGACTGGAGAAGGGCAGCTACTGTGATCAGACCTGGTAAGGTGAGATGGGCCATCAACTCATTTAAACCTAATAAAACAGGTGGATTAGATGGGATAACACCGCTCTTACTGCAGCGTGGTGCAAATATCCTAATTCCTCATCTGGTCAGGATCTTCAGAGCTAGCTTTGCCTGGGGATATCTGCCAGAACCATGGAACTACGTAAAAGTTCAATTTATACCTAAGGCTGGGAAGAAGGACTACACTGAGGTGAAATCCTACAGAGCCATTAGCCTATCCTCGTTTCTACTGAAAACTATGGAGAAGGTATTAGACAATCACATCAGGGAGGGCTATCTTAAGGACAAGCCCATCCACTATAGCCAGCATGCCTATAATCCTCTGGCTCTATAAGGCCATTGTGAGGCCGATGGTGTCCTACGCCTCAGTGGTATGGTGGAGAAAACTGGAGCAGAAAACAATAATCACAAAGCTTAGCAGCCTACAAAGGGCGGCTTGCATTATCACAACAGGGGCCATGTCAACATCGCCGATCAGGGCACTAGAGGCACTGCTAAACCTTCCTCCTTTACATATCTATTTGGAGAGAGAGGCAAAGGCCAGCATGCACAGGGTCTGCAACTCGGAGAAGGTGGCATGGCTCTCACAAAACGTGAGATCTTTACAGGTCGCTGTTAATGATATCCCAGTTTTGGGCATGCCAATGGACACAATGCACCCAAAAATTCATACACAGAAACTATATTCAGTGGAAATTCCATCTAGAGAAGACTGGAACGAGGGTAATATTACCTGGAAACCAGGCAGTCTCAGATGGTACACAGATGGATCAAAATCCGGTTCTAAGGAAGGATGCGGAGTTTATGGGGAGGAACCAAAAAGAAGACTGAGTGTCAATCTTGGAAGGTACTCCTCCATATTCCAGGCAGAGGTTTGCGCCATCATTGAATGTGCAGCAATGAATCTGCAAAGCAACTACCTTAACAAAACTATCTATATACATTCAGATAGTCAAGCAGCACTATTGGCCGTGGCCTCGGATGTTCTCACCTCGAGACTGGCCGAAAATTGCATGCAATTACTAAACACCCTGGGAGAGAAGAACAGGGTGATTCTAAGATGGGTGCCAGGTCATGCGGGGCACGAAGGCAATGAGATTGCCGACGAACTCGCAAAAGCAGGAGCCGAGCAGAAGAGCTTTGGTCCAGAACCGATCTGCGGCATACCAAAGGGTCTTGTTAAGCTCACCCTGGACACCTACTGTCTCTTTGCAGCTATCCAACTCTGGAGGAATACCCCAGGAATGGAACACTCAAAGAAACTAATTCCTGCCTTTCGCAAAAAGACTTCCTCGGAAATCTTGGCGTTGAGCAGGAATAACTTGCGCATCCTGGTTAGGGCACTTACTGGGCATTGTGGGTTGAACAAACACATGCACAATCTGGGGATTAGTGACACACGACAGTGTAGGCTGTGTTTAGAGGCCGATGAAACACCTGTGCACATCCTGACAGAATGCCCAGCCTTGATGCGTAGTCGCAGTTTTCTACTTGGAGGCCACATATTGGATCCAAGTGAGATCAAACGAATCGGGGCTATGAAGATACTGCAATTCCTGGAATTTGCAGGACTCAGCCAAGAACTGTAAGCAGTGGCGATCACAATAGATCAGTAATGGTCGCAGTGAGACTAGCTTTAAAGGCTAGAAAAGCCACTCTCCTTCGAATAATAATAATAATAATCATGTCAAACAATTCCTCAGAGCACATACCATTGTACAGGCGGTAGAACACGCATAAGGAGGCAAAGTCTCTCCTGTCGCGAAGAGGTTCTACACCACCTGTCAGTATAGGATCGTTGACAACTCTCATAGCTCGCCTCTGCGCCGAGTCAAATGGACGAAGCTGATATTCAGGTGCCCCCGCCCAGAGGTGACAGCAGTATTCCATGTGCGGCCGCACTTGCGACTTATAGAGAAGCAGTGTTTGCGCCGCAGTAAAGTACCGCCGCGCCCTGTTGAGCACACCGAGCTTCTTGGACGCCAGCTTGGCCTTGTCCTCCAAATGACTGCGGAACTGAACGTCACTGGAGATGTCAACACCAAGGATCCCTATACTTTTAGAGATGGAAAGAGATCTAGTAATTAATACTAGATGGATAGGTAATTAGCACTACTCCGCTTATTAATACTAGATGTACAGGTAATTAGCACTACTCCGCTTAATTAATACTAGATGTACAGGTAATTAGCACTACTCCGCATAACAATGTGACTAATTTGTCAGCACGTGTTTCGCCTACCAACCTACCAACAATCTGGAGGGTACAGGTAATTTTTCCTATCCCACATCCAAAATTCCTTTCCTAAAGAGTTCGGTTCGTCATTCCTCCCATACAATTAGTTGGGGTTATCCTTAACGGTTGTAAGTTAGGATTGACGAATCGAGGGTGTGAGGCGAGTTCCTCTTCCCCCCTCCCCTCCTTTTATTATCATTTTAGGATGGATTTCCGCCATGATATGCCTGATTCCATTAGTTAAACCTAACTAATATTTAAATTTCATTAGTTTCGGAACCTATTCGATGCAAACAAACAAACGTTCAAATCTTTACCCTATATATAATATTAGTATAGATTGAGATATTCTGTACATACCTACGCACCAGTTTTCTTGTCATCTTAGTATATTCCCAAATGCTCTTAAACCAACTTGATTTACGTCAGCAGGCTTTTGATTTTCATTGTTATTGGAAAGAAATTGAAATCCCTATTGACTTCACCTAACAGAAGCTAAATATGAAACAGGATTATCAGTGCCAAACCAACTAGAACTGCATTTTTACGGCTGTCTGAGGCTAGGAAAATGAACTAGAAAAGGGACGCCCTGGAATCCTGCCCAGTTTCAGTCATCTACACTGGCGATCACTGCCTATTAAAGGATTAAAGGACGCATGTGCTACCGGGTGGGATAATATACCTAATAATGTACTCAAAAGATATAAGTATATAATTGCACCCCCTTTAACTCATATTTTTCAACTTTGCTTAACATGTGGGATTTTTCCTAAATCACCAAAAAGAGCTGTGGTCACACCGATTTTTAAATCTGGAGACAAGACTAATGTCTCAAACTACAGGCCTATTTCCGTATTGACAGGTCTATCAAAAATCCTAGAAAAAAATATTAATAATAGATTAATGGCATATCTAGAAAGAACTAAATTACTTTCAGAGTGCCAGTTTGGATTTAGGCCTGAGAGGTCAACTAACCAAGCAGTTTTTACACTAACCGACTACGTCGCTACCAACCTGGATAAAGGTATGCATACTGTTGGGATCTTTCTGGATATTTCTAGGGCTTTCGATACTATTTCTTGTACCGTACTACTACGGAAACTCGAGTCCTTTGGAATTAGAGGCACCCAACTACTCTTATTCTCTGACTATCTTCGAGACCGACAACAATGTGTCAAAATAGGAAAATATACAAGCGCAGAAGAGAGAAATAGTGGCTACGGAGTCCCGCAAGGTAGTGTACTAGGAGGGACCCTAGTTTTAATATACATGAACGAACTATGTAGCATGAAGCTGAAAAATGGTATGGTGATCTCTTATGCTGATGACACAGCGCTTTTGTTCGCAGCAAACTCGCGAGACGAGGTTTTTCAACACGCACAAAATGGTTTTAACTCAGTAAATAATTGGCTCCAGGACCATCTACTAACATTAAATATCCATAAAACAAAATACATATCGTTCACAATGAGTAACACTAACAAATCCACTACTAACCTAGATATCTATGCACATAGCTGTAGACTCGCTGACACTGCGTGCCTTTGTCCGACTCTCATTAAAAACGATGATTTAAAATACCTAGGCGTAACAATCGATAAAAATTTAAACTTTCGAGAACATATTACCTTGCTTTGTAACAGAGTGCGCAAATTGATGTACATATTTAGGAATCTACGTAACTTATCAAAATATAAATTAATAAAACAGGTGTACTTAGCGCTGTGCCAATCTATTATTACGTATTGTATTACTTCCTGGGGCGGTGCCGCGAGATCCATCTTGCTCCCGCTGGAACGATCCCTAAGAGCTATCCTTAAAGTAGCCACCTTTCGACCTTTTAGATTTCCCACACATCAACTATACATTGCATGTGAAGTACTCACGGTGCGCCAACTGTTTATACTGAACACTATATTACACCAACACTCCAAACTACCTTTGCTTGCACCTAAGTCGGACAGGAGACGTAAAGAAATAATATTCACGCATACACCACTTAGACATGCTTTCACAAATAGATTTTTTGTGTTTCTGGGACCTTATCTATATAAAAAACTCAATAAAATACTAACCATACATAATCTAAACCATAGGAACTGTAAGATTAGAGCTATAGAATATTTACAGACCCTTGATTACGAGGACACGGAAGGGCTGTTGGAAATTTTAAAATAATAGGATATTTTAGTAGCATAATTATAAGCATAATTATTAGCATAATTATTATTTTTATTAACTATTAATTTAGTTTAATTTAATTTACTATAGACTTGTATTCTGGAACCGTTACACGTCAGACATCATATTTTAACTTAGATACTTGAAATGTAAAAATAACAGAACAGGTGTAGTCTGAAACACAGGTTTTTTAAAAAACCTAGATCAGATAAAGCGCTACTATACAATGGAACCAAATAGCATTACTGACTGACCATTCTCTAAATTTTGTGGAAAATGGTAAATTAATTGCATTCTAGAGATAATATAACTTAAGATTTTATATAATAGATATACCTAAGCCTATATTGTAATCTTTGTGTAAACAATTTTTCAAATAAATATATTATTATATTATTATTGTGTGGGAGTAAAAAAACAATCTGGTATTAATCAAACACTTTTAGTCTCACATAAATATTTATTTCGAACAAACATTCGAATCCTAACTACATGTACAGTCAACTATAAAGAGATGTACTAGTTTACTCTTACAAAATGATGTATCGTCATAGGTTCGACTCGCAGGGATACATCATTTTGGAAGATTAAACTGTACTGGTTTAATCATCCAAAATGATGTATTAAACTAGTACATCTCTTTGTAGTTTACAGTAGGTACTAACAATAGTCAACTTCTGCAAAAAAAAGTCAGGGTTTAGGTATGTTCTTTGCCGTCAAATATGTTGATAATACTTTTGTAGGCCGACTTTTACGCTGATTTGAATAGAATAATATTGCAATAGGTAGTGTGTATTCAAAGCGACAAAAATCTCAACGAGGTTAGTCGTTTAAGGTTGAATACGCAATGACTATTCTTACAAAGAACATGACACGTAGCCACTGTTTATAGCTAACGGTAATTCATTACTAGCCGAGGTCACACGGTTTCACCTGCGTAGCTTCCGTTCCCGTAGGAATATGGGAATAAAATATAGCCAATGGTTGCTCAACGTAAATGTAGCTTTCGAATGGTGAAAGAATTTTTGAAATCGGCTCAGTAGTTTTTGAGTTCATTCATTACAAACATTAAAATACTTTTTTTTCCTCTTTATAATCTTAGTGTAGATGTAGGTACCTACATCACACATGTAACGACATGATACATGTCGTAAACTGTATCATACTTCCACGGTTTCCAATATCCGCGACAGTAAAATCCTGCTGCATAAAAACGCCATTCATTGAAACTCGGTCTCGTTTTAGTGCGCAACATTGCAATACTGGCGGCACTTCAATCAAACTTTTAATTCCAAGTTATTTTATGCAACCATAGATAGACACAGTGGTAGGGTATAATTTGTTTTTTTTTAAACCAGTATACTCTTTCGATAACCTTTTTGCGGTGTGTCTCTAGTTATGGCAGAGCCTATTTCCATACCATAAGTACATATTTTGGAGTCGGCAGTGTGAGTGTGGTGTTGCAAAGGTCTAAGCTAAAGTGACCATTAAGAAGGCCATATGCTTGTAGTGTAAGTAAAACACACATTTTTCCCTTAAAAGGTAGGCAGAGTCATATACTACGCTGAAATTAAACCAGTTATTAGTAGCTTGAACATAGAATTTTATTCTCGAACTAGCTGACCCTCGCAACTTCGTTTACGTAACATAAGGTCTATGAAAGTAGAGGTATTTCTTCATCAGACTCCCAGGAGCGTGTGAAACTGCCCTGATTGCTTTTATAAAAGAGCTTAATGATTATGGCAATTGTAAAACGTAGCGTGGACTGATTGCTTCATTTAAAGTTTCATTTAATCGATCAGAATTTTAAAGTTTCATTTAAAGTTTCATTTAAAGATTCATTTAAAGTTTGATTTAATGTTTCATTTAACCTCCTAACCCCTGGCGTACTATACATAGTACATCAAAAGTAAAAAAATCTGACGAGATAGCTAATTAAAAAATTGCATTTTTTTCTGCTATAACATGGTATGTGAACGTCTCTTTTAAAAAAAAATACTACCACCTTCACCCAATTGACAATTTTTTTTCTAAGAAATACTTTCAACGCAGGTGTACGCCTCTTAGTTCGAAACATAGTAAGTAATTCATAAAGATTCATTCTTCAGGATAATATTTTTAGATTGCAATGTGTTTTCTGTTGGATTATGAAGTATATGATAATATTTACGATGTATTTTGGTTTTGGTTTCAATAGTTTTTTCACTACAAGGTCAAATATTTTGATGTCCTACATATAGTACAACAGGGGTCAAGTTACTGTTTTTTAACTGTTTTGATGTACTATGCATAATACATCAGGTGCCAATGGTGTGATCGATGTTCATATTTTTTAGCTTTATTTTGACAATATTAGACGAATCCGAGCATGATTTTTCAGAAGATTCTGACTATGACCCTCTACATATCAAGAGAATAATTTTCTAGTTCATTATCATTATCAGACGTCGAAGAAAATATTGAATCAGCTCCTCCGTTACCAGTACCAGTCCCTTCGCCTTCATGGTCGCCTTCATGGCTCCTAAGCTCTTTTACAGAAACGTAAACCTAGCCATTTTTATGTTATGGTAGATATTTCTCCACTAGAAAACTGCTAGATTAATAACATATTAAATTAAATTGCGTGACGTGAGGAATTCACGCTCGCCAAAAATTATCATGAAAAATTAAATAGTGTTATTGTGCTAACATTACTTTGAAGATTCTTTCCGTTATTCCGATAAATTATTTCCGTAAATTTTTGTTTTTAGTTTCATTCTTTTTTGTATTTTTTAACTTTTTAACTTATTTTATAGCAGTATACAAGCATTTTTTGAAATAAAAACTAAAATTTTCTTTCTTTTTTTACACTATTTCACAACTAAAGTACTACAGATAGAACATCAAATTAAATATTTAAGCTCAACAGACACCGAATGTACTATGTATAGTACATCAAGAAAACCCACTTTTCCAAGCTTACGATTTTTTTCAATATTTTTTCCATGGTTTTCATACCATACCTAACATCTACACTAAGTTTCATAAAAATCGGAAATATTTTATACCTTCAGAAGTTAGGAGATTAAAGTTTCATTTCGCCAAAAAGCACATTTTTAGAGAAGTGTTATTAAGGTCGAGATTTGGTTGCACCTATCTTTTTGAATGGCAATCGCATCTAGATTATAAAATATGGCTGCAAGTAATTTTTGACCTTATCAACTTGCTTATAGTCTTGATTTACTGATCTGCATGTTTTTTCGATCGTCATTTGTTTATCATTTGTTATGCCGATCGTCATTTGTTTTATAGCTCTTCATTTGTTTTTTCGATCGTCATTTGTTTTTCATCTGTTTATCGTCATTTGTTTTTGGTCGAGGGGGACGAACGGGGGACGAATGGCACTTAATCAAAGAACATATTCCCATTCGTCCCCTCTTGAATTAGGAGAGGGAGGATCGGGAACTGATTAAATATTAATTTTGTGAATTCCCGTTCGTCCCCCTCGGGGGGACGAAGTCAAGGGGACGAACGGGAATACTCCGATTTTTAAACTTTCACCATTGCACTATTAAAGGCAGCCATATTATAAAACTAGCGGATGCCATGCGGTTTTGCCCGATTAGTTCCAGTTCCCGTGGTAATACTATAAGCATAATTATTAGCATAATTATTATTTTTATTAACTATTAATTTAGTTTAATTTAATTTACTATAGACTTGTATTCTGGAACCGTTACACGTCAGACATCATATTTTAACTTAGATACTTGAAATGTAAAAATAACAGAACAGGTGTAGTCTGAAACACAGGTTTTTTAAAAAACCTAGATCAGATAAAGCGCTACTATACAATGGAACCAAATAGCATTACTGACTGACCATTCTCTAAATTTTGTGGAAAATGGTAAATTAATTGCATTCTAGAGATAATATAACTTAAGATTTTATATAATAGATATACCTAAGCCTATATTGTAATCTTTGTGTAAACAATTTTTCAAATAAATATATTATTATATTATTATTGTGTGGGAGTAAAAAAACAATCTGGTATTAATCAAACACTTTTAGTCTCACATAAATATTTATTTCGAACAAACATTCGAATCCTAACTACATGTACAGTCAACTATAAAGAGATGTACTAGTTTACTCTTACAAAATGATGTATCGTCATAGGTTCGACTCGCAGGGATACATCATTTTGGAAGATTAAACTGTACTGGTTTAATCATCCAAAATGATGTATTAAACTAGTACATCTCTTTGTAGTTTACAGTAGGTACTAACAATAGTCAACTTCTGCAAAAGAAAGTCAGGGTTTAGGTATGTTCTTTGCCGTCAAATATGTTGATAATACTTTTGTAGGCCGACTTTTACGCTGATTTGAATAGAATAATATTGCAATAGGTAGTGTGTATTCAAAGCGACAAAAATCTCAACGAGGTTAGTCGTTTAAGGTTGAATACGCAATGACTATTCTTACAAAGAACATGACACGTAGCCACTGTTTATAGCTAACGGTAATTCATTACTAGCCGAGGTCACACGGTTTCACCTGCGTAGCTTCCGTTCCCGTAGGAATATGGGAATAAAATATAGCCAATGGTTGCTCAACGTACATGTAGCTTTCGAATGGTGAAAGAATTTTTGAAATCGGCTCAGTAGTTTTTGAGTTCATTCATTACAAACATTAAAATACTTTTTTTTCCTCTTTATAATCTTAGTGTAGATGTAGGTACCTACATCACACATGTAACGACATGATACATGTCGTAAACTGTATCATACTTCCACGGTTTCCAATATCCGCGACAGTAAAATCCTGCTGCATAAAAACGCCATTCATTGAAACTCGGTCTCGTTTTAGTGCGCAACATTGCAATACTGGCGGCACTTCAATCAAACTTTTAATTCCAAGTTATTTTATGCAACCATAGATAGACACAGTGGTAGGGTATAATTTGTTTTTTTTTAAACCAGTATACTCTTTCGATAACCTTTTTGCGGTGTGTCTCTAGTTATGGCAGAGCCTATTTCCATACCATAAGTACATATTTTGGAGTCGGCAGTGTGAGTGTGGTGTTGCAAAGGTCTAAGCTAAAGTGACCATTAAGAAGGCCATATGCTTGTAGTGTAAGTAAAACACACATTTTTCCCTTAAAAGGTAGGCAGAGTCATATACTACGCTGAAATTAAACCAGTTATTAGTAGCTTGAACATAGAATTTTATTCTCGAACTAGCTGACCCTCGCAACTTCGTTTACGTAACATAAGGTCTATGAAAGTAGAGGTATTTCTTCATCAGACTCCCAGGAGCGTGTGAAACTGCCCTGATTGCTTTTATAAAAGAGCTTAATGATTATGGCAATTGTAAAACGTAGCGTGGACTGATTGCTTCATTTAAAGTTTCATTTAATCGATCAGAATTTTAAAGTTTCATTTAAAGTTTCATTTAAAGATTCATTTAAAGTTTGATTTAATGTTTCATTTAACCTCCTAACCCCTGGCGTACTATACATAGTACATCAAAAGTAAAAAAATCTGACGAGATAGCTAATTAAAAAATTGCATTTTTTTCTGCTATAACATGGTATGTGAACGTCTCTTTTAAAAAAAAATACTACCACCTTCACCCAATTGACAATTTTTTTTCTAAGAAATACTTTCAACGCAGGTGTACGCCTCTTAGTTCGAAACATAGTAAGTAATTCATAAAGATTCATTCTTCAGGATAATATTTTTAGATTGCAATGTGTTTTCTGTTGGATTATGAAGTATATGATAATATTTACGATGTATTTTGGTTTTGGTTTCAATAGTTTTTTCACTACAAGGTCAAATATTTTGATGTCCTACATATAGTACAACAGGGGTCAAGTTACTGTTTTTTAACTGTTTTGATGTACTATGCATAATACATCAGGTGCCAATGGTGTGATCGATGTTCATATTTTTTAGCTTTATTTTGACAATATTAGACGAATCCGAGCATGATTTTTCAGAAGATTCTGACTATGACCCTCTACATATCAAGAGAATAATTTTCTAGTTCATTATCATTATCAGACGTCGAAGAAAATATTGAATCAGCTCCTCCGTTACCAGTACCAGTCCCTTCGCCTTCATGGTCGCCTTCATGGCTCCTAAGCTCTTTTACAGAAACGTAAACCTAGCCATTTTTATGTTATGGTAGATATTTCTCCACTAGAAAACTGCTAGATTAATAACATATTAAATTAAATTGCGTGACGTGAGGAATTCACGCTCGCCAAAAATTATCATGAAAAATTAAATAGTGTTATTGTGCTAACATTACTTTGAAGATTCTTTCCGTTATTCCGATAAATTATTTCCGTAAATTTTTGTTTTTAGTTTCATTCTTTTTTGTATTTTTTAACTTTTTAACTTATTTTATAGCAGTATACAAGCATTTTTTGAAATAAAAACTAAAATTTTCTTTCTTTTTTTACACTATTTCACAACTAAAGTACTACAGATAGAACATCAAATTAAATATTTAAGCTCAACAGACACCGAATGTACTATGTATAGTACATCAAGAAAACCCACTTTTCCAAGCTTACGATTTTTTTCAATATTTTTTCCATGGTTTTCATACCATACCTAACATCTACACTAAGTTTCATAAAAATCGGAAATATTTTATACCTTCAGAAGTTAGGAGATTAAAGTTTCATTTCGCCAAAAAGCACATTTTTAGAGAAGTGTTATTAAGGTCGAGATTTGGTTGCACCTATCTTTTTGAATGGCAATCGCATCTAGATTATAAAATATGGCTGCAAGTAATTTTTGACCTTATCAACTTGCTTATAGTCTTGATTTACTGATCTGCATGTTTTTTCGATCGTCATTTGTTTATCATTTGTTATGCCGATCGTCATTTGTTTTATAGCTCTTCATTTGTTTTTTCGATCGTCATTTGTTTTTCATCTGTTTATCGTCATTTGTTTTTGGTCGAGGGGGACGAACGGGGGACGAATGGCACTTAATCAAAGAACATATTCCCATTCGTCCCCTCTTGAATTAGGAGAGGGAGGATCGGGAACTGATTAAATATTAATTTTGTGAATTCCCGTTCGTCCCCCTCGGGGGGACAAAGTCAAGGGGACGAACGGGAATACTCCGATTTTTAAACTTTCACCATTGCACTATTAAAGGCAGCCATATTATAAAACTAGCGGATGCCATGCGGTTTTGCCCGATTAGTTCCAGTTCCCGTGGTAATACGGAAATAAAATATAGCCTATGTCACCCTGAAATAGCGTAACTTCCCAACATAGAAAGAACTCGTTTCAGAAGTTTTGAAGCATATTCGATGCTAACAAACAAATATTTCCTCTTTAAAATATTATTAGAGATAAAAAGGCATTCTTAACGCGACTAAAACGAAAGTGCTGGTAAAAGTAAAGTAAAGTATTCGAAAGAAAAGGACAGAACGAATGCCAGGATTTAGCAGGGATGAACGGTACACCGCTGATGTAGAAAGGAGGGTAACTGCGGGAAATCATGTGAATGGAGCGTTAGGCAAACTTTTGGGCACCAAAACTTTAAGTCAAAAGGCCCAGCTCGCAGTACACAGTGCGGTGCTGATACCTACGCTAACGTATGGAAGCGAGAGTTGGGTATGGCAGGAAACGCATGAAAGTAGATTACACGCGGTCGAGATGCGCGTGCTACGCAATATCTGCGGAGTAACGCTCGCAGATCGCGTTCGGAATAAAAATGTAAGAAAGAGAGTTGGTCTGGAAGAGAGTGTCGGTGTTAAAGTTAGGAAGGGCATGCTACGATGGTTCGGGCAAGTGGAGCGAATGGGATATAAAAGAATGACAAAACAGATATACAACGCGAAAGTGGATGGACGTAAGAGTCGGGGAAGGCCACGACACACATACCACGACCAAATTAATCGTGTGTTAGTAGAAGGTGGTGTCAAGAGCCGAAAGAACCGACGTGCATGCATGCAAAGAAAAAATAAAGTTGAAGAAGCAAGTGAGGTGTGTTTCTGCCTACCCTGCAAGGGATTTTGCGTGAAGGTAAAAATAAATAAAAAGAAAGTTGTCAGAAAAACACACACACACAACTACAAAAGTTCATAACGTCTTCAATACCATAAACAAAACTTATCTACGTTTGTAAATAGCTACAACGCATAACAATACCCTTCAGATAACGGGTAATGTTATACGAAAGTTTGAAGTTACTCGAATTACCATAAATCGTTCATAATGCTATGCACTTACATTAATTAGTTAACTTTGTGGGTCATGGTAACAGTGCGGATAGCCATAAAGTTACCTTAAGCTATAATTTGTAATCTTTGGCCACTTTGGACATTTATAACCCTACTAATGTTATACTCGCAAAAGTTGGTTCGCTCCACGGCAGAATGGATTGGGCACAAATTTAGTACAGGAATAAATAATTATACCAGCCTGAGGCCGAATTCGACCAAAATCGGAGTAAGACTATAGAACAAGAAGCCGTGAGACGGTCTCACCCGACTGCCCCTCTAACGTTTATTGTGAAAGTGAAAGTTCAATCCGATTGACGTTGTCATTTATGTTTTATTTCAAACTTTAAACAGATGATTTATGTGACCTAGTGACGTAATTTAATGCAACAAAGTCACAGACTACAGACACAAGTCTCACCATAAGCCCCTCTGCAATCTATTTTATAGAGAGGGGCATATAAGAGTCCGGCATAACATCCATGAGGATTTTCCCTCACGTTAAACAAAAAAGAAACAAAAATGACAACGTCAATCGGTTTGAACTTTCGCAATAAACATGTTAGAGAGGGGCAGTCTGGCGAGAACGATCTCACGGCTTTCTTGTTAGGTATTAGTACAAGT
This sequence comes from Miltochrista miniata, assembly GCA_933228765.1. Taxonomy (NCBI): domain Eukaryota; kingdom Metazoa; phylum Arthropoda; class Insecta; order Lepidoptera; family Erebidae; genus Miltochrista; species Miltochrista miniata. The sequence goes on along the minus strand of OW121758.1, from coordinate 31,117,477 downwards.
TATACTCTAGTAGCCTTACTCCGATTTTGATCGAATCCAGCATGAGCGGCGTGTTATGTAAAACTGAGCGGACCATCTAGTACTTTCATCAAAATGATCACAAGCATCTTGTTCTAAAGTCATTCCTAAGAGAGGTTCTCGCGTAGACATACATATAGAAGCGTTGTAGGTAGGTACTTTTTGTTTAATAAAATACGGAAGAATATCTCAATGTAGCCTAGTAACCTTGATTAATACGGGCAAAGTTTTCTCTACCTACGACAAAGGCTACTTATCAAGTTCTGGATAATTTACTCACAGTAGGAATGTAATGGTATATAAGTTTTTCTTTTATACTAGTTCCTTGAAACTTACGAGTAATTTGTCGCTTTTTTTATATTATGAGAAATTTCCGAGAATGTACTCAATATATGACCGATTGTTTTGGTGACAATTTGGAGAAGTCTACTTTCAGCAGCGATGAATAAAAAGAAACTGTGTGTGTAACCTTTACGCGTGATTGAAGTAAAACTTCTTTGCCATTGACGGCATCAAATGTTATATTAATATCATTTATTCAAAATTCAAATAGCGTTACTTCCGTCAGAAAAAAAATCTGAGTTACTCCCTAGGTCGCGCCTAAAGAAGTTTTATTTCAAAAATGTAGTGGTTAAAAGAATGTTAGGAATTACGCCTGCCTCCTATATACTGGCATAAAAAATTAGGCACATCATTATAATGTTGAAATGCAATAATATGATTCATATTTTAAAACATTGTATTCAATATCATAACGTATGTAACTTAAAAATCATGTTACGAAATCTATACTAATATTATAAAGAGGAAAGATTTGTTCTTTTGTTTTTTGTTTTTTTGTTTTTTTTTTGTTTGTTTGTAACGAATAGGCTCCGGAACTACTGGACCGATTTCAAAAATTTTTTCACTGTTCGGAAGCTACACTTTTTGCGGTGAACATAGGCTATACTTTATTCCCGTATTCCTACGGGAACGGAAACTACGCGGGTGGAACCGCGTGGCGTCCGCTAGTTTTATATAAAGTGAAAACTGAATAAATAAATCAGAGATAATACGTACATTTTTGAAGTAATATTCTATAGGCGCGGCTAGATAATAACTCAAGTATTCGCTATTCCGCTTTTCAAAATTCGAATGATTGATATAAATATAACATTTGATGCCGTCAATGGCAAAGAAGTTTTACTTCAATCGCGCGTAACGGTTACACGCACACACTTTTATTTAAATCACTGGGCTATGCACAGTCACTGCTATATTTTAACCCTAAACTGCCACAGTAAAATAAAAAAATACAACACAACCGTCTGTTAAAACACTATTCATTATTCCAACCTTTTTGCTCCGGCGTTCCCCTGACGTACTCCAAAACGAATCGAGTTATGTGCAAGTACATCACAAAAATTATTTTAGACAGTGATAGGGTTAAAATGTTGAGGAAACGAGATTGCGTTCAAACCGCTCTGGGATGTACGGATGGTAACACTGCTCTTTATAAAATTAAAAGCAGAGGTGAAAAACCGCAGGCTGAGGATTAAATATATTATGTGATGCTGAGCTTTAGAAAATAATTTCACATTTATGTTATGTTGTTAAGATTTATAGAGAGATTTTTTTGCATAGAAATTTGACTTACTCGTTCCTCTGTGTGATCTCCATTTATTATTTACTATCTGGCGTTCCCGCTTCCCATATGAATTTATTCTCGGGGAAGCCTATGTGTTATTTCAGAGTATAACTTATCTCTGTATAAAATTTCAGCCAGATCCGTTCAGCCGTTAGAGCGTGAAGAGTAACGAACATCCACACACAGAAACTTTTGCATTTTTAATATTAGTAATATTATTATACATTAGCAAACGTCACGCGGCTTCTTCCGCGTAGCTCTCGTTCCAATCCAAGAAATAGTGTAGCGTCCTAACAATAAAAGAATTTTTCAAATCGGTCCTGTAGTTTCGGAGCCTATTCGATGCAAGCAAACAATGGAATGTTTCCTCTTTCTAATATTAGTATAGACATACATTTCAGCATAACTACATCTGATTGCCGTTATAATTAGATGTAATTACAAAGGGTACATGAATTTGTTCAAAAATTACATCCGCTACGCCACGTAGCCATCTGCTACGAGATTCGATTTCGTAGACACTCATTCGCTGTGAACCGTAGAACACAGGATATTGTGCTACACACAAGTCTTAGTTTAAACTTCCACTAGCCTAGGCTTCTGCTTGATAGTCTGAAATCGGGTTGGTTGTTAGACTACAGCCACACACTCAACAAGGAGTAAGGGAAATTCGCCAATATGTATCTCGAAAATCGAGTCTGGCAGTTTTTATTTTTAAGACTATTATACATACATACATACATACATATACTCACGCCTTTATCCCCGAAGGGGTAGGCAGAGGCCTATACCGGCCCGCATTTCACCGTGTACAATTCGGTCCCACGTAACAGGTGGTGAGCTCATCGCCGTGTTGAAATGGACCGCCGCCGTCAGAGCCTCGTCCGTTGTTCAGCAGGTGCACGAGCTTGCACGTGAGGTTGACTTGGGCCCGAAGGTGTTGGTAGGGCCCCACTACACTCTAGAACTAAGACTATTATAGTTCATGATAATAAAAGTACGAATAATTAGATCTGAATTTTAACTGGATACCTTTACACGTTCCCGAGATAAAGAGGTTTAACAGAGAGACGGACGAATCGATGGAGAATAAAGTGATTCTGTAACGGTTTCGCTTTTCCTTTTGTGATACGAAACCCTAAAACTGACTTGAGTAAAAGCGAATTGTATAGGAGTACAAATTTGTGTCCAATTTTCAAAATTACAAACGTAACAAACTTGTGTTCAATTTTCAAAATATCCCCGTAAACAAACGAGCGTTTCTTGACCATTGTATTCGGGAAATTGCAACCTGCGGATGAGTACAAATAAGTGGTTGAACTCCTCTCAACTTAAAAAACTGCAAATTACATAATTTACACATTTACAAGCATAAACACGTAGCTGCTCTTTTACAGTATTTTTCATCCGCTAGTAATATGTTCAGCTAATGCTAAGTTACTGTTTTAACATAAATACGGTGTCCGAAATGAATAGCGTACGTAAAAGCATACGTAGATACCTACTACAGATTATTATTGTAAACACTTTTCCGAAATTATGCTGATCTCAATAGAAACCGGGTCTCTCCGTGACAAACTTTGTATGGGATTAATTGGCACCCTTTCCCACCATAACTTCGCGACGTTAATTAAGCTTAATAAAATTAAAAAGAAAAAGGTCAGCTGTCTACCGCAATCACTGAAAATCCGTGACTCCTGTTCATTTAGGCGCTTAACAGACGACGGGGCGAGCCGGTCTTTTTGTTCGCGATGTAACAAAGACCACGTCTGCCCGTCGATGCCCGCGACTGCCCTCACAGCAAAAATGTGTGTTTGGTGGGCACCAGCGCTGCGGGGCGGTCTTTTTGCCCTTCATATATACGTTAGTAGTTTAGGATTCCTTCATCGTTCGCGGTGAAATTGACCGGCCCGGCCCGCCCCGTCACTTGCAAAGTGCCTTAGAATCGAATAAATAAGGAATACATACATACATACATATTATTACCACCTAACACATGAAACAACTTACTACTAAATGAGGGTGTATACTACACTTCTGCCTACTCTTTCGGGAATAACAATGTAACTATACGTATGTATGTGTATATGCATAATTAGAAACGGAATTAGGGATGGAATATGAATCTTTAGAATGCACACTGGACCTAATTTTACGACAAGAACAGATGAGACCATTCTAAGCGAATTAGAGTAATATATGTATATTATTACTCGTAGTTCCGACTAGTAGATCCCTGTAGATCCCTTATCATATATATATAAATTAGCTAGACTAGACTGACACTTACAAATACATGCATAGAGAACTTCGTCCTGGTAATTTTATGCATTCATTATCCGATTTTATTAAAGTTGCTGGCTGGTAAAGCTCCTGGCTGGGTAAAACCGAGTGACGTCTGCTAGTATATAATTACAAGATGGTGCCCGCAGCTCCAGAAACGTAAAATTTTATTACTGTCAGAACTCCCGGAATGAAAACGAGCCTATGTTATTCCAGATTAAAATCTATCCCTGTACCATATTTCAGCCAGATCCATTTTGCTGTTAGAGTGTGAAAGAGTAACAAACATCCAAACATCCAGACATTTATACCACCCACATATCTATAACACATTCACACACACAAACAATCGCATTGATAATATAAGTAAGATCAAAATTGCCTTTTAAAATATCATCGAACATTAATCAACCTTTAAACCACACGGCTCGCTTACCCGCGTTTCATTATAAATTACTTGTTTTCGCTTAAGAGTTTATAAAAGTCCTTCTTTTCCTTAGATACACATTTGAAATTTCGCCTTCAATTTGTTTAGGAAAGTGCCTGAAAGTTACTCATAGCTTAACTTTAGAAGGAAGTACTTTAAGGTTGGTTGATTTTCATATTCAGAAGTTAAAAATATCTATACAATTTACGCTGCCGAACCAGTTTACCTAAAGTAAAATTAAATGTGTGCTAATTTATTTTTAGCTCCATATGAAGCATCTTGTACCATCTAACGATAGACGTAATAAGTATTGCCTTTCAAAAAATATTTTAATTTAAAATGATGAGTCTTTTTAGAAGGCAACATTAAACTGTCAGATTGATAAGATGTCGCTTACAATTTTCTAACAGGGAAGCAATATTATGGATAAAATATCGAGTTTATCACGCAAAGATTTGTATTTTTGTTGGATTTGATTGATTCAAAGATTTGTATTTTTGTGCGATTGCTGATTTGTGTTAATTGTCAGAGTGAGAATCAAACCCATGATCTTTGGTTTTGCAATCAGAGGTTGTTTTCCTCTAGTTGCAGTTTGTTTTTTAACGTGAGGACACTCCTACAGGGATGCTACGCCGGACTCCTACCGACTAAAAACCACACGTTTCCTACCTGATGCCTACGGTTGGGAGCCCCGGGTAAGCCCTCGGAAGGATGACCCAAGGACTCGAAAGAATGACCCCAGAACTTTGCAATCACTCTTATCAACAGAAATCACTTAATCATCAGGCGGTCTAAGTGAGTTGCTTTTACTTCCACATCGAATAATAATAAACCGATAAGGTTAAGAAAATATTTTAACGAGTACTTACATACTTACACATTTACCGTGGCTGAATGGTTATATTTATGTTATTCCTTCCAGGTACTACTACTTACCTTTACGATGTAAAAACCGGCCAAGTGCATGTTGGGTCATGCGCAATATAGGGTTTCGTGGCAGATAATATTTACCTTAGTTCCTATATTTTCTCAGTCGATAAACTTACTCGACTACTTATTTGCGGTAGTATTCAAATCGCAAAGTCGTACAAGCACGAGGTCTCCCAGCTAGACTACTGACACACCAGCGTAGGGGCATCAACCCAGCTGCATACCATCGTGCTAGCCATGAACTTGTGATGTGTTATTTTAGCTACTCCTATATTTAATGTGTAACCAATGTATCTATAAAACCGAATGCAATTCATGCAATAAAGCAGTCTTGTTTCAACCAAGCTAGTGTTTTATTCCAATATTCAATCCGTACATCATATGGCGACCCTTGTAACCCAAAGATGTTCTGTGTTACTCACCAACTAGCGTGAGGTAGCTATGCAGAGAACTCTATCCCAGGGCGCCTTATTTCTGAGTTTCCAGTCTGTGTGCAAGGGTAGGCTAGGGCTCTGACGAAAACAGACAATAGGGTGTACACACATATATTTACTAAGTACACAGAGATACACAGAGACACACAGAGAGCTTATTCACTGATAGACACAAATATCACAGGTACACAGAAATAAAGTCTAATTCCACTTGATAGACCACTGCCGCGTGAGCAGGTAGAACGGGTAAGCAGCTAACTACACTGTAATAGGGTGACAGTTACTGGCCTTGAGTAAGCTGAGAGCAGCACAGCCCTAGAATGCCACGTGGAGGCGGCTGGTCCCTCTCAAAACACCTCGCTCATGTAGTCCACGTGTCATTGGGTGTGGCTCTGCCAACCGTGGACGGGCCGCTTTTCCCCGTAGTAAAAAAAACCTGTTATGACAAGTAAACGACAAATGAAATAACTGACATCGCGACCGACGAAATTCGAACCGCTTAGCAAACAAGAAATGACGCTTACCGGTATCCCGGGTGTAGGTTGACACAGAGTCCAACTCCTTCCGAAGAGAATAAGTAAACTCAGACTAATTCCTTAACAGGTCCTCATGTTGCAACTAACAACCTCCAAAGCTAAATTGAGGCGTGCCACTCAGAGTAATATCAATCTCTCGTCCTTAGCCGATGGTCAAAAGAGACTCGGAACCTTGTATCAGGGCTTTATCCCCTCTCTCACGTGGAATCGTCTCCTCTTTTTCATCTAAAACCCAGCTTTCATTCAATGCAAAAAACGATTCGTCACTCGTCCTTATGACATCCTGTCATTCTGACAGCAGAAATGTCACCACTGACAACCGATTAAAAAAAGATAACTAGATAAGGCTGCTTTCACATCCTGAATACTGCATCTATAGAAAATAAATGCTACAACCACCCCCCCTTTAATAGTATTTCCTGCGGATATGACACGCTGGAAATACACAATAAAGAAAACAGAAAAGTACTGACTAATAAACAAAGACAACCAGCTAGGTCCTTCAAACACCAGCTGACTACGACCATTACAATACCAAAGAAAGATCCTCCTATGTACCTAACTAGACACTGACTCGTGTACCGGTTAGGCTAAGTAACTAGAGTCTAATGCCCTTCATAGAAAACGAATGCTCCCTTTACTCACTGCCGATACCCTAACACTACCCAAGCTCTCAGGATAATGTAGAGTACTAAGAAGCGAATGAGAGAAAAACGCTCGGTGCGGTGCATAGAAGAAACTACAACGTGACAATTTAAAGTCACGTACACATATAGAAATACAAACAAAAGATTAAAATAGTCTTACATAATGATCACATAGCACTGGTTTAATAAACTAGAGAAACAGTGCTATGTAGTTACGTTAGGTATTGGAGACTGCTCCTCCTGATACTTCAGGATGTCCTTGATATGGTACTCCCCAAGATCCTTACCGTCCAGATCTGACAGCCTATATACTAAAGGGGATCGTTTAGCAGTCACCACACATTTAAGGAACTTAGGAGCTAGCTTAAAAGTAAAATTCTTGGCCTTGTTGGACAGGTAGAACGTGCGTTTGTAAACTATCTGTCCCACTTTCAGCTCTACATGCCTTTTTCTGAGGTTGTAATACTTTTCATTACGCTGGTGGGCAACGTTCAAATGTTTCCTCACCTGGTCGTAAATGCGTTGTATTTCTCTCAGCTTGACACCGAAGGCTGATGGATCGTCTACAGAGACTGAAGTAGGATGGCACGCGATATCTGTCTGCCTGTATAACACTCCATCCCCAATAAATTCCCTACCATGTACCAAAAAGTAAGGAGTGAAACGAGTTGCTTCGTTAACTGCAGTGTTTAAAGCACACTGTATCTCAACCAAGAACTGATCCCAAGACTTGTGTTGCGACTTCACATAGCATGAGATCGCTTGAACAACATTACGAATAGCTCGTTCCGCCTGATTAGTTTGGGCATGATACCTAGGGTTATAATATATATTAGGTACATTGTATTTAGCCAACAGATCCTTAAATGGCTTACTCACAAACTGAGGGCCATTATCCATGTAAATAGTCTTGCAGACTCCGTGCACGAGAAACACACTCTTCTCTATGAACCTCGCGACTACAGCGCCTGTGGCAACCCGTAAATACGTCTCGTCCCGGCCTAATGGGTAGCCCGAAGCGGGTTTCGAAGCCATTCGAAGCTATCTCTGTCGATCTGCTTGGTCCCTTTCCCACTTCGAGCAATAGAAACGTACACCTGATCGTGGTCTCCGACTACTTTAGCAAATACGTCCCAACGTAGTGGCAAATCTCTGGGTCTACTCTGCGGTAGTCTCAGTCGGTAGAGCATGAGACTCTTAATCTCAGGGTCGTGGGTTCGTGCCCCACGTTGGGCGCCAAATTTGTAACCCAAAGATGTTCTGTGTTACTCACCAACTAGCGTGAGGTAGCTATGCAGAGAACTCTATCCCAGGGCGCCTTATTTCTGAGTTTCCAGTCTGTGTGCAAGGGTAGGCTAGGGCTCTGACGAAAACAGACAATAGGGTGTACACACATATATTTACTAAGTACACAGAGATACACAGAGACACACAGAGAGCTTATTCACTGATAGACACAAATATCACAGGTACACAGAAATAAAGTCTAATTCCACTTGATAGACCACTGCCGCGTGAGCAGGTAGAACGGGTAAGCAGCTAACTACACTGTAATAGGGTGACAGTTACTGGCCTTGAGTAAGCTGAGAGCAGCACAGCCCTAGAATGCCACGTGGAGGCGGCTGGTCCCTCTCAAAACACCTCGCTCATGTAGTCCACGTGTCATTGGGTGTGGCTCTGCCAACCGTGGACGGGCCGCTTTTCCCCGTAGTAAAAAAAACCTGTTATGACAAGTAAACGACAAATGAAATAACTGACATCGCGACCGACGAAATTCGAACCGCTTAGCAAACAAGAAATGACGCTTACCGGTATCCCGGGTGTAGGTTGACACAGAGTCCAACTCCTTCCGAAGAGAATAAGTAAACTCAGACTAATTCCTTAACAGGTCCTCATGTTGCAACTAACAACCTCCAAAGCTAAATTGAGGCGTGCCACTCAGAGTAATATCAATCTCTCGTCCTTAGCCGATGGTCAAAAGAGACTCGGAACCTTGTATCAGGGCTTTATCCCCTCTCTCACGTGGAATCGTCTCCTCTTTTTCATCTAAAACCCAGCTTTCATTCAATGCAAAAAACGATTCGTCACTCGTCCTTATGACATCCTGTCATTCTGACAGCAGAAATGTCACCACTGACAACCGATTAAAAAAAGATAACTAGATAAGGCTGCTTTCACATCCTGAATACTGCATCTATAGAAAATAAATGCTACACCCTGCCAGTAGAACCAACCTCGCGCGTGTAATTCAATATAGTACCATATTAAGACAGTGTTGACTCCAAATGATGCATGAACAATAACAATGTATTACAAAAGAGATCATCGAGGACTGTCGTTCCAATACGAACATATAATTCGCTTTGTGACCAAATATTTCAAAAATGTGTAACCCTTCGAATAACTTAAAAGAACACTTTTTTCGTGACTAAAAGTGTTTTTTCTTACGATAATTCATTATTAGCTACCTTGCCCATAAACAACAAAAAATATTTATGGTTAATTGACACTGGAGCTTCAATTTCAGCCATTCCACATAGTAAGATTCTAGAACATAACATTCCAATACACAAATGGAGTACCACTATAAATGGCATTGGAGGCAGAGTCAATGCAATAGGATATGTTTATTTAGTGTTAGAGACTCAGGGATATTATTTCAATCATAAGTTTTATGTTTTTAATTCTTTGCCTTGTAAGGCGGATGGCATAATAGGTTACGACTTTTTAAACAAGTTTAAATCATGTATCGATTTAGAATGTAAACAAATGACTATATGCACTTTGACAAATGATAAAATATATTTAAATTTATGTAAACAACAGTCAAAATTTTATAATATACCAGCGAGGTCAGAGTCAATACACTATATAGATACTAGTGTGACAGAAGAGTGCGTGGTTTGTGCATCAGAGTTGCGTGAAGGTATCTTTATGGCCAGTAGTATAGGACTACCTGTTAATGGAAAAATTCCAGTTAGAATATTGAACACAACTGAAAATTCAGTTATTGTAAACGATATCAAACCCACTATACAAAGGTTGAATGATTATAATATATGCGCATTTAATAGTTGTTTACATAACGCCGATCGAGTAAAAGGTCTATTATCTCAGCTTAATTTAAAACACTTAAACGTAGAATAATAATAGAACCAAGCTAGTGTTTTATTCCAATACTCAATCCGTACATCATAAACTGCAGTGGGAGTAAGTGGGACACCGCTGCGTCTTTCAGCGAGCAGGTCATGCTCGTGAAAGAGGCGGCGGGAAGGGAGCGGGTGAAAACTCTTCCAACCGAGTTCCACATTCAGTGATGTGGGTGCCGCAAACTTGTCTTCGCCCAAGACTATCAGTTTCTGTAAATCATAACGACTTCGCCTGAGGACGGTAAGGGCCAGGGCTTATCACCGTCCTTACCGAAGCAGGAAGACGATAGCGTGAAGTGATAGTTTAACGCTTGCCACACTCTCCAAGAAGCAAAATAACACCCGAACAACCCCAAAAACCGCTGGATTGCACCTGAACCCCTTAGATAAGGCCGCAGTTGTAGCCAAGGTCTATTGGGAATCCTGTAGATATCCTTCCAAGGGCTTACTCGCGGTTCCAAACCGTAGCCATTAGGAAGAGAATATGTGGCTTTTAGTCGGTAAGAGTTCCGCATTCTATTCAAGATGGATTTTACTCACTTTAAAAAAAAGACTACAAACACAGGTAGAGAAGGTGAAAACAAGGGTTTTTTATTTATACTGAACCCTAAAAATATCAACAAAATAGCGTCATGAAATATGTTAGTGTCATTGTCAAGGTGGGAGCAATGAAACTTACAGCTGTTTTATTTCCGAGTGTACAATAAAATGTTTTATGATAAAAGCTTTCATACGTTTTTGTTAATTATACGTACAACTCAGTACATTTCTACAGGAAGTTGTATATTTAATGGAAACTTTGTAACACTCATACAAGACTACGGCTTTACAAAGTACACCTCTAAATATTTCTAAGTATCATTGAAATCTGTCAATTCCAGTTCAGTACTGTGGTCTCTCCCAACTCACACAATAACAGATGGTCCCACATCTTCCAAACTCAGTAGGCCTCCCAGCCACCTTTTTCAGGTCAAATTTCTAGCGGTTAGTAATCATTTCTATTTTCTAAACATTTTTTCTGAAGAAGAATACGCCTACAATTCCAACCAAGTTGACTCGTGCAATTTTGTTAACGTAACAGTAAACCGTTTCTGTAGTATAATATGTTTGTTTTATACCTAAAACAATTTGGAATACTTTATAAAGTCTAGGTGGAAAGAAAATTTATTTTAAACAATGTAAAGAGATGTTTTTCTCCCCTTTTGGAAGTGAGTCTATTGCTATACTGATATAGACAGACACGGGTTGTGACTACCCTCTGAATTTTTAAGCTATTGCATAGCTTCTATCGCGGGCCTTCCGTGGAGACCGAATCCAGAAATTGTGTCACGAAAACGAGTCACACTCTCGGCTACCTTCGGCCACGTTCGTGTATCTAGTCTAGCACTTCATAAATTTTTTGGTTACGTCAATTATGAACTCTGCAGTCGTTATATATTATGTCAATTTCAAATAATCCAAAAATTGATGCTTGTACCCAGAATCGATCTTGCGCCTTCTGCGTACCGATCCGCGTCTTAACCACTCGACCAAAGTTGAATTAAGAGTGCTGGTTGAATTTAGAGTTCTTAATGTGAAATGACAATTTCGATGCTGTCAATTACATTAGTTGCTGTCAATTTACTTCGTCTAAATAAAAATTCGACTATAGGTGTATAGGTATTCATCATCTATGTACAACAGTGAACTGTACTCGTATAATTTGTGTAAAAAGTGTTTTAAATATGAATAAACAAAGTGCATTTATTAATGAAGAAAGTGATACCGCCTGCGGCGCTGGAGGTCGTGGGTTCGATTCCCACCGGAGACAAATATTTGTGTGACCCATAAATGTTTGTCTCATGAGTCTGGGTGTTTCTATGTATAATATGTATGTATTTAAAAGTATATAAGTATTAATATCCGTGGTCTGATACCCATAACACAAGCAGGTTATTCCTAGCTTACTTTGGGATCAGATAGCGTTGTGTAAAATGTCCGTGAATATTTATCATTTTTATCATTTTTAAGTCACGAAAAATAGTGAAAGAAGTGAGTACTCTATATAGGTACATACATTTTATTATTATTATCACCAATGCAGTATTATTTTTTTGTTTTGTTAATTTATATATAATACTGCTATAAAGATAACCAAACCCGGGAGTACGTTCCCATGGGAAACGAGAAGAAAATTTCACGCTGACGTAGCCGCGAGCGCCATCTATCCCATACCTATAACGTGTCATAAAAGTCACAACAATACCATACATGCATATTTCAAAGAATGTCTATTATTACCATAAAATTTGTAAAAATAGTTTTTAAGTAGATAAGAAGAAACCTATTGTTTTATCTTTTAACTAGCTGACCCTCGCAACTTTGTTTACGTCACACAAGGTCTATGAAATTAGAGGTATTTATTAATCATACTCATCAAGTAGCGTGTGAATCTGCCCTGTTTGCTTAATCAAAATAGAGCTTAATGGTTAAAGCTATTCCTCAGTATAAACAATTTACATACAAACACCGGCGTGTTAGAATTTTATTACATGTATCAATGTAGTAGACGTAACGTGTATAAAATGACATCAATCAAATGTCATCAATATTCTGAAAAAGAAATTAAAAATAGAGTTCACAAACTCTTTTGAAAATACATACTGTACCTACCTTAGAGGATCGTTATGAAGATAACAGGATAGTTAACAACCATCCATAGAAAATAGATGGTATAATGCTGAATAACGCAAAGAACAATCGGCGCGGCATAGAATGGGGCCTATACTGATATCCTGGAGGATTTAAATGATGCCGATGTCCTGTGCCTGCTGAGGCACACACACGCCGTCATGCATGTCTGCAGGACAACGTGCAGGACAACGAGCAGGATGAGGCAGCGAATGGCTGGACTGAAATTAAAATCGACAGACGCAAGAGATGTGGTGGAGGCAATAAATCACGTACCTCGGGAGTGTCGTGTCAGAAACTGATGGGATAGAAGAGTACCCTACATCATTTCGAGTCTCGCCAAGGCCAGAACAACCTTTACACAGTAGGCAGTCGCAAAAATAGACACGAAGAGTGAAACTCAAAACAAAGCAAACGTTAAAACTGTACTGCTAACTGCTATACGGATGCGAGACATGGAAGGTCACTAAAGTAAAGACATTTCGCCTTTTGGGCTTTTGGACTTTTGGAATTTGGTTTTATGGACTTTTGGACTTTGGACTTTTGGACTTTTGAACTTTCGGACTTTGGACTTTTGAACTTTTGGACTTTTGGACTTTTGGACTTTTGGACTTTTGGACTTTTGGGACTTTTGGGACTTCAAGGACTTTTGGGACTTTTGGGACTTTTGGGACTTTTGGGACTTTTGGGACTTTTGGGACTTTTGGGACTTTTGGGACTTTTCGGTCTTTGAGGACTTTTGGGTCTTCAAAAGTCCAAAAGTCCAAAAGTCCAAAAGTCAAAAAGTCCAAAGTCCAAAGTCCAAAAGTCCAAAAGTCCAAAAGTCCAAAAGTCCAAAAGTCAAAAAGTCCAAAAGTCCAAAAGTCCAAAAGTCCAAAAGTCCAAAAGTCCAAAAGTCCAAAAGTCCAAAAGTCCAAAAGTCCAAAAGTCCGAAAGTCCAAAAGTCCAAAAGTCCAAAAGTCCAAAAGTCCAAAAGTCCAAAAGTCCAAAAGTCCAAAAGTCTAAATTCTAAGTAAGTAAAGTCTTTTATGCTTTATAGCACTCTCTTTAACCCCTTTACTCCCGTTTATCTAAAAGAACGTTTTAAGTTTCTCAATGACACACATTTGAGATCTCTAAGGTCATCAGTATCACTGCAATTAGAAATTCCTAGTCATTCCACATCTTTTTATGACAAGTCCTTCGCAGTACAAGCTGTACGGTTGTGGAATGCCTTACCAATAAACATAAGGCGCGCGCAGTCTCTAAATGTTTTCAAAAGACTGGTTAAAGAATATTATTTAGCATTATAGTATCTATGCATGTACTCGTATGTAATTGTGTATTTATGTGTAGGTATATATATTTATATATATATATATATATATATATATATATATATATATATATTATTATTAACCTATTCTTTATGTATATAGTTGTGTATGTATGTATTTGTGTATGTTATTTATGGTTTTATTGACATGTAGGTATATGTTGATGACGTGGAATGTTTAAACGTTTAAATTTATGACGTGTATTAATAAATCACATCCGAAACTTCGTTACACTAATGACCACCCATATCCTGTGATTCTTAACAGTCTTTTCCATCCAAAGGTTGCCTGTAAGAGATTGCTTTTTAGCGATAAGGCCGCCCTCTGTACATGTATAAAATTGTAATATCTTTCTTTTCTGTATGTTTTATATTGGTGTACAATAAAGTTTATTCTATTCTATTCTATTCTATTCTAAAAGTCAAAAAGTCAAAAAGTCCAAAAGTCCAAAAGTCCAAAAGTCCAAAAGTCCAAAAGTCCAAAAGTCCAAAAGTCCAAAAGTCCAAAAGTCCAAAAGTCCAAAAGTCCAAAAGTCCAAAAGTCCAAAAGTCCAAAAGTCCAAAAGTCCAAAAGTCCAAAAGTCCAAAAGTCCAAAAGTCCAAAAGTCCAAAAGTCCAAAAGTCCAAAAGTCCAAAAGTCCAAAAGTCCAAATGTCCAAAAGTCCAAAAGTCCAAAAGTCCAAAAGTCCAAAAGTCCAAAAGTCCAAAAGTCCAAATGTCCAAAAGTCCAAAAGTCCAAAGTCCAAAAGTCCAAAAGTCCAAAAGTCCCAAAAGTCCAAAAGTCCAAAAGTCCAAAAGTCCACAGTCAAGTAGGTACTTGGTACTTTACTTTGTTGAACATAGGCCTTAAAATCTTACTTCTTACTAATATTATAAATGCGAAAGTTTGTGAGTGTGGATGTTTGTTACTCTTGCACGCTCAAACCGCTGAACGGATCGGGCTGAAAGGCGATTGCCCATCTTTCAATGGACCGCCGTTTCATAACAAATAATTTAGTATGACAGCGAAAATCGGAGATTGAATTGGATGGATATCGTACTTGCATAGGATATAAAAAATATTCTATTATTTTGTAGGGTTTTCTATCATTCTTCGTTTTGCTGTTCAAATTAGAGGTTAGTTTTGAAGCAAATGTCCATCAATCCGTCAAATCAATTTGTCCAAAAAGTGTAATCGTTACATTGATGAACATGGATTTAATTCAAAAAAGATAAAAGTAATAGTTCCATCACACTTATAAAAAACCCTGAAAATGTATTTACTTACCACAAATCAACTTATTGAGATAATGTAGTAAATAAACAAATTGGATCTCGATTGTTCCTTAATTACTTACCATTTAAATATCAATCCTGATCATAATCACTTTGTATGGAACCATACATTGTTTTATATAAACATTTCACACCAATTTATATAAAATAATTTCATGAAAAATCCTTCGGTGATAAACATTTTAACCTGTCATTTTTCCTTGTTGTTGTTGTTGCTTTATTCGTCCAAAGGACAGGCAAAGGTATTTAAAACCATACTGCCAATTCTTGTAATATTTAATATTCAGCTGTTTATGTCATTTTTATCGGTCCTCGTCCTCTTAGGACACTCAAAGTCAAGTACGGTCCTAAGTCAAGCTTTACTAGAGAAGACTGACTGTCTTCTCTAGTAAAGCGGTGGGACTTTACTAGGAGTGTCTCTGGAGTTTGTCGAAAATTAAAGAGGATGAGTGGCATTTTTATCAGATCTACTGCAAAACCGCACATTCGTTACCGAAAAGACGTTATGTTAAAAACTTTTCAATTTTTAACAGTTTGTATTTCGTTCAAATGTCTAATATGCTCGCAACACGGTGAATAATATATCACCAGCCTAGATTTTTACTATAGTTAGAATGCTATTTTATATAAAAAAATGCAATAATCTGCTATTAATAGTACCTACTTCCAACTCAACCATAGATTTAGAATTTATCAATACTAAATCTATGATCTCAACGACATTGTTGCATGAACCCCGGAAATGTAGGCCCCGCCCCACACATTGATATTTGCGATTGGCGGCCATCTTCGTCACGTCAGTACCATTCATTTGGTCAGTCCGCGGCGCGTACAAACGATACAACCACAAATTATAATCAAAGTTAAAACGCCACAAAAGATTTTGATCGATTGAATTAAAAGATTGTTAAAAAAATATTACATGATTTACCAGTTTACTTAGATGGCCATACACTTTTTATTAAGGTTTTTCAAAAAGAAACGATCTCTGGGCGTTCTCCTTTGGTACAGAGATACATTATAGTCTGGAATAACACACACGCTGCCTTTTATCCCGGGAATAACTTCCCGCGGTAACAAATTTTACGCGGGCGAAGCTGCGGGCATCAGCTAGTATTCTTATATAGAAATAATTATACGAGCATAGTTGGTAAAAAATGCTATGTAATAGCTTTACCGCGGCAGTCCCCAAGTGCCACACGTCTTTTTTTTTTCAAGGCGCCCTTAATGCCTGCAAATGGCCTATGTTACCGATTACGATATTGTTATCAACCTACTAACTTTTCAAGGCAACACAACCTGAACAGGGCAAACCCAAATTTGACACGTAATTTCAATTGTACAGTTGTTTAATAGATTTGAAACGTTTGTTCAAAACTATTCATCTAACTAATCCTACTAGTATTCATATTCACCTAAAAATATAATTAAAACACTTCAGTACAAATCAATTTGCGAAACCGTTTCAATATCCAATGATCCTTTTCTAACTTAAATAGTTGCACGAGAAGAAGGGTAAAATCAATAAATATTAGCAATATTATAATGCCCCTTTAGATAAATAACTTGTAGCATTTGTTTTCTGTAGGTGCAGCAATGTCTTTTTTTATATTTATTAAGATATATACACAATATAACATAACAAGTTACACCCATAAAACCCACAAGGGTTTATCCTGAGTGTGAGTGTACATTTTAGTTATCATGCTTCATTCACTTATGTTCTAAACAAAAATTCAGAATTACGATAGATAATAAGTATTAACAATGAGTTGCACAAAATTCGCTGATAACAAAAATAGTGGGTAGGTGGCACAATATTTCGAGCGTAAACCGGTCGATACAACATTTTGTTCGACGGGCAGTACACACCTACTTTGAATGAAAGTGAAAGTTCGCTATACAGGATGATACACACCTACTTTGAATGAAAGTGAAAGTTCGCTATACAGGATGATTTAGTATTAGCAGAGTATCTTTAGTTTTTCTTAAATTATACTAGGACTTTTTATTATTTTATTTCTATTTTCTTTTCTATTTGCTTAATAGAATTTAAATTGAAATTGAAATTACATTTGAGTATTTCGTTATTGATTTTCTATTATATTTCATAGAGATTAAACGATAAGAGTACAATTATTACTATTACTAGCTGACCCTCGCAACTTCGTTTACGCCACAAAAGGTGTTTGAAAGGACAGGTAATTTTTAAGCAGACCCATGGGAGCGTATGAAACTGCCCTGTTTGCTTAATCATAAAAGAGCTTAAAGATTAAGTCCATTCTAAAACAATTCAGACCACGCCTTCGGCGCGGACTGAATTGTTTTGAACAATACCCTTAATCATTAAGCTCTTTTATGGTTAAGCCAATACGCCAGTTTAGATTTACCCTTACATTCAAAGGAACCCTTGAATCGGAATGTACCAAGTATCATTCAATTTGGTTCAGTAGTTTCGGCGTGATACTTATTTGGGAAAGATCGTAAAAATAGGTGGATAGTTAGGACATAAAAACATAGAAATTGATGATTTTTATAGTCTATACATATAATAAAGATACTGTTGAGGGTCGAGAATCTGTACATGGAAGATATTTTGAAAATTTTAATTGTAGGGCGTTCTCTAATCAATACTGAAGCCGAAAATGTAATTTAATTTTTTCATGTCTGTCTGTCTGTCTGTATCCCGAATAAGTATCACGCCGAAACTACTGAATCGATTTGAATGAAACTTAGTAAAATCCGAGCTTATGATCCGAGGAAGGTTCTAGGATACTTTTGATCCCGATATTTTGCCCGGTTCCCTTGGGAGAGGGGATAAAAGACAAAATGGTTTTTTAGTTGTAACACCTTAATGCGTAGTTCGATTCCAATTTTTTTTCCAGTGTTATAAAGAAAGTTATTTAAGGATTGTTTTACCTAAGTTTCAATGATGAGGGTTTTGTAGTTCAGGAATTAGAGGCATCTCAACTTTCGCAAAACCTAGAATTCCTTTGAATGTAAGGGTAGATCTAAACTGGCGTGTTGGCTTAACCATAAAAGAGCTTAATGAGTAAGGGTATTGTAAGACAATTCAGTCCGCGCCGAAGGCGTGGACTGAATTGTTTTAGAATGGCCTTAATCTTTAAGCTCTTTTATGATTAAGCAAACAGGGCAGTTTCATACGCTCCCATGAGTCTGCTTAAAAATTACCTGTCCTTTCAAACACCTTTTGTGGCGTAAACGAAGTGCGAGGGTCAGCTAGTTTTTAATATGTTCAGGCAATTGGGTAAATTATTTTGATTTTTTTTACACACAATCGTGTAAACAAATACTTGATTAATCATGAATTTAAAAAAATAATTTTAAGATTTCAGTACAAAAATCGACCAACAGATGGCGCTTATCGATTTAAGTTCAAGGTAGCGTTTGGTTTCCTTAAAGTTTATATAAAGATGTCATCTGGTTTACAGTTTACGCATTTAGTATATGTATTTACTCTTATAAATATTCGGAATTGCATTAAATTAATTTCTTTTTCTTTTTTTTTAATTTTTTTTCATGCTACTATACTTGTTTTTTTTAATAATTAGTAGTAGTCTGGTTGTGGGTTTGAAAATGATCATTGAGCGTGTGCGGGCGCGAAACAATGAATTCATAGTTTTTTTTTGGCAATTTTAGTTGTCTTTGTTATCGGCCCCATACACGTACAATAATATTGATCAATATAGCAATAAATTGACCGTGTATGGGTAATATTGAGGTTTGAACAGACTATATTCGGATGGAAAAAAATATTGTGGCAATATTATTGAGTCAATAATATTGTACGTGTATGGGGCCGGTTAGGGAGTGACGCGGGTCTATGGTGATTTTGTTGGACCTAACGCAACCAGATATTGCTGGAAAACAGGTTTTTAGATAGGATTCTAGACTATTCCACGTTAGAGAGGGTATATAAAGCCCTGCTTTGAAGTTCCAAGGGTCTTTTACCATCTTCTCAGCACCTCTAAAGTCTTAGAAATAACTTTGAGCTCCTTGACAACTTTGAGGTTACCTCAATGCAGTGAAGAATTTCACTCAGGCACTGTACAAACCTGAGGATTTGCTGAGGAACTTAGCCTAGGTTCTACCTTCCTCAGAAAGAATAAGTTTCTGTTCTAACTTATACCCAGGAAACTGGTAAGTTTTACTTTATTGTTTGCAAAGCGGTTCGAACTTCGTCTGTCGCGCTGTCAGTAACCTAATTAGTCGTTTGTCTTTCATGAACAGGGTTCTTTAGTTGGGCTAGAGTGACCAGTCGTGGATGTTCGGTGCCACACCCACATGTACATGGACTGCACGTGGTACGAAGGCGTAGTAGAGTGGACTGCATAACAACATCCGGAGTCGCTCTCAGCGCACACCGCAGGCCAGTACCCGTTACATTAACACCTAGCTAAGTATCAGCCTAAGCAAATTTGTAATAAGTATCAATAGACCGCCTCCGTAACATTAGTGCAGTAATCAGTATTATTCTTGTGTATTTCTGTGATATGTGTGTCTATTAGTGAATAACTTTTCTCTGTCTCTGTAGTGTTCTGTGTACTAGATAAATATATGTGTGTACACCCTACCTGGCTGTTTTTGTCAGAGCCCTAGCCTACCCTTGCACACACACTAGAAACTCTGTAGCAAGGCGCCCTGGGAAAGAGTTCTCTGCACAGCTTCCTCGCGCTAGTTGGTGAGTAACATACTGAGCAATAAAGTGGTTATAAACTAGAGGAAAGAATGTTTCACAAAATATCTGTCCGGGGTAGCATTGTTTTGTGTTTATAACATGGAGCTACATCATAGAGCAACACGACTTGTGCCTTTTATGCGGAGGGGAGGCGCCATACTGAGACTTCCCGTCTGGCAAAGTGTACGGGTTCTTGGCAACCTGTGCGCCTTTGTGTTGATAATTGAATGTAAAGTCGCTTGGATGGAAAACTAATTTTATTGTAATTAATTAATTATTGCTAAATGAACTGATATGCTATTTTGATGATTAGTGAGGACACGCGGCGTTCTTGCTAGCTACACGCGAACTAATGATTTTAACGAATATGAATTATAATGAGCGTTTACAAAAATGCTGATGAAATGGAAAACTGTATTAAAATGATGATGTGCTGAAAACTGTACAGTTAGACTGTACACAAAGCGTACCCCTAAAGGGGCACATTTAAATGCACACATAATTATGTAAGAAATATATAATATGTGTGTTTCTATAATAATGAATGTATTGTTTTAATTTGTGTTGTGTAAGTCCTTAAGCAAAGCTTTTAAAAACAGCAGATCTTTTATAAATTAAAAAAAGAATTTAATAAATTATATGTGGTAGCATGCAAGACGAAAGTGAGGCGATTGCCTCACTTTCATCTTGCCATTTCGCAGTGTTGGTAAATTATCTATCATTTTTATACCTATGTCATTGTTTGTGTACCTATATAAACAAGATTTCCCTCCGCAACATATGACAGACAGATATTTATAGAGAAAACATGCTATGTCTCTCCCCTTGTACTGGTCGCGTTGCTCTATGAACTACATGAAAGTTTAATAAATGGAAAATTGGCGAACATCCAAACTCGACGTACCAACATATTGCGTCTCAAAAGTATGAAGCTTTTTTCTGTAACTAACTAAATACTGCATTGTTGAATACTTTTCCAGTTTTTGAACTTAAAAATGGAACACAACTTCGAAATGGCGGTAGAGAAGTATCCGTTTACCCACTCAAGAGTAAATTTTCGTAGTAAATGTTGTCCTACTTGCTACAGAGCTTCAGTAAGCTCTTTACTAAAACGTATACAAAGAGGCATTGATAGTATCTTACCAAATCTGGTTGGGCAGGGGAGGGAACATTGCTGACGGTGGAATGTGAGCGTTTATGCGCATAGTAAGGTGGCCACCCTAAACCTACTCAAATAGGTCGCAAGTCCCAGATGCCGTCGAGGTGTTCCCCCCTGTGCCACGCTATAGACCCGGCACCCGCACGGAGAATCCATGGAATGCTAAGAATAAGGTCTCACTTCAAAGAGAAAATGTATTATTTCATATAAGTTACTGATAAAGAACGAAATATGTTATTACGTAAATGAATTTGCAGGGGTCAGAAGATTAGTTATTTTATAAACACAAAAGTCTGCCCGAAATTTTACCACCCACTGAATATTTGCTCAATTACTTTACCGCCTCGTGTAATCCATCTTTCTCAATTAAAATTTTCGACATTTCGAAAGCGATATAAACTTTCAATTTAAAAGTTACGGCAAGAGTGGCGAATAAATCCTCATTTAGCATAAAGCTTGAGGCAAGCTTTATCATAAGCTGAATTTTCCAACTCGTTAAAACGATACGCCTGCCCTGCATGTTGTGTAAGTTGTGTTTGAGAGGGTCGGATTAGGTGGAGGAGTTCTTCAGAATACCGCTGTGTTACTTACATACATACAAACTATAGTTAGCCTATGCTTTCTTTGTTGTAATACCGACCATGTTTTAATAATTATAGTTGAGATTGTATCAACTTTACGTGTGGATAAAATACCAAAGTTATCCTATAATTTTAGGTCTACATTTGCAGTATAATTTATCAGTTTCTTTTTGTTTCCATGTAATAGAACCCAAGCAGGCAGACTTCTTGGCACGCTTCAAGGTAACGCAAAATTACAACAATATGATATCAGATAAATCAAGTTGTATCGCTAGGAAAATCTCAATCTTGTAAATAAATCAGGGAGTAAATTAACTGAATCTATCAGCCATAATGTTCCATAGCGCATGCCTCGAAAAGTTTCCCAAGGTCTGGAAGACCGGGAAACTGGTCTTGATTCGAAAGGCGGGGCGGCCACACGCTGGTGGAGTACACGGCGTGGGCGCAAGAGCGCCAGGTCCTCATAGTGGGTCTGGACGTGGACACTCTCTCGCTCGTGACTACGCTGCGAGCCATGCTCTCCAGCGGGAGTAAGTGGGACTGCGCCGCCTCTTTCTGCGAGCAGGTCATGCTTGTGAAAAAGACGGCGGGGCGGCGGGAACGGGAGAGAACTCTCACTCCCGAGTTCCACAGTCGGCGGCCTGGGCGCCGTCGACTTGTCTTCGCCGAGGACTTTTATTTTTACTGAGACTCTTCTAAAACACAGGTTGCTATCGCGTCACCAATATACGCCTTAAAAAAATTAAGATTACCCAGAGTGAAATTAAAAGTGTAAGATTATTTTTTTTCAAAGTTTTACAGTGGGTATATCGTATTGAAAAACTTAGACTAAGTAAGTTAAACTAGTGAAGTACCTAAGTAAATCTTGTTATCTTTTTAATTGAGTCGTAAATTAGCAAGCAAGGCTAGAAAAATAATCTCTAACGTACAATCATTTTCAAATTTAATCAAAATTTTTCGAGTAGTTGCCAAAAAGTTTCTCATAGAATATGTTAAACAAAACATCGAAAATTGTCACCTGCTACAAACAAGGTTTAGGCGACGAAAAGTCTGAAAGCGTAAATAAGGCCTTCAACTCCTAGGATGAACGTAGAAAATTACATAATACTCTCATTACATAGACGTATTTGTAAACGTCGGCGTTGTGCGCCGATCCGCCTGCACTAGCCAGCATTAGATGGGAAGAATAGTCAGATTAATCGTTTGGCTTACGAGAACTAGGTAGATTTAATAACGTTATTCTGAATCGTATCGGATTATCTCTTGAATTGTTTATCTGTATTATTACATACATACATACATACATACAACAATCACGCCTTTATTCCCGAAGGGCTAGGCAGAGGCATAGTATGCGCCAACACTTTACCCTATAACCTTATGTCCCACGTAACAGGTGGTGAGCCCATTGCCGTGTTGAAATGGACAGGCATCTGTGTTATTGTTCCTATAAATTTTAATGGGTAATAACACTGAAATATCGAATGTTACTTTCGTAATAATATTAATTATTAATTTAACATTAATATTCGACATTTTTAATACAATCGTGCAAAATTTGTTTTTTTTTATACCACTAGAGTGGCAGACAAGCATACGGCCCCACCAGATGTACCGGTGATCACCGCAGCCTATGGACGTATGCAACACCAGAGGCGCCACAATCGCGCTGCCGACCCTTTAAAAACCTTCTAAGTCCCCTTTTGAAGAACCCCATACTGTAGGCGTTTGCGAAAACCGAAGCAGGGAGATCATTCCACAACCTAAGCGTACGCGGAAGAAAGCCTCTATCAGATCTCACCGTGCTCGAGCGCTCAGGACGCAACGTATGAGGATGAACACCCTGTCTATGGCGAGCGGTGCGATGATAGAATGTAGCCGTAGGCATCATATCAAACAATTCTTCAGAGCACAAACCGTTGTACAGGCGGTAGAACACACACAGAGAAGCAAAGTCTCTCCTGTCACTAAGAGGTTCCACACCACCTGTAAGTATGGGATCGTTGACAACTCTCATAGCTCGCCTTTGCACCGAGTCAAATGGACGAAGCTGGTATTCGGGTGCCCCCGCCCAGAGGTGACAGCAGTACTCCATATGCGGACGCACTTGCGACTTATAGAGAAGCAGTGCTTGCGCCGCAGTAAAGTACCGCCGCGCCCTTCTGGCCTTGCCCTCCAAGTGACTGCGGAACTGCACATCACTGGAGATGTCAACGCCAAGGATCCCTATACTTTTGGAGATGGTGAGAGATGTGCCCTGAAATTGTGGCGCCACATTGAATGGGGTCTTTTTTGCGGTGAAAACACAAACTTGTGTCTTGGTAGGGTTGAATTGGACAAGATTTTGTCGACCCCAATCGGACACTCTGGTGAGAGTAGCCTCGACTTCAGACACAAGTTGTTCACGACTTTCTTCCACTGCAACCCGAGATATACCGGGACGGCCCGTGTAATAAGTGTCGCCCGTACTGTCGTCCGCATAACAATGAGTGCCGTCAATAGACAACATGTCATTGATATGCAGCAGAAACAAAGTAGGGGACAACACTGAGCCTTGTGGTACTCCAGCGTTTATGGCCATGCAGTCAGAACAGCTGCCGTCAACGACGGCCCTGATGCTTCTACCGGCCAGAAAGCTGGACACCCATCCGCATAAACTCTCGGGCAGTCCATAGGAGGGCAGTTTCGTAAGAAGACCACGGTGCCAGACCCGGTCAAAGGCTTACGAGATGTCGAGGCTCACTGCTAGAGCCTCACAAATCTGTTTAGGTGTAGCAAGGGTATTTCAAAGAGCCTTATTATTTTTGTAGAAGGGCAACCGTAGCTTTAGAATGTTTAATCCGGAGATTTTTTAAATAATAATAAAAATCTGGTCATTTGCGAGTTATACGCAAATTGTGCGGACTCGCACGCGAAGGATTTTGTTCCAAAAACCGGCAATAAATCACGATTGCTGCATGGAAGCCTCTCTTAAATATTTATTTGATTGTGTTTTAGCAACGTCCCGTCCCGTTATACCCTTTGGGTACGGAAACCTAAAAACGAGTCTCAGGCTCCTAAATTGCCACATAAACATAATATATATAACATAGCGCTTAGATGAGAGAACCATTAACCAACTATGTATTCCAGAGTACAACAGTCTTAGTAAAACTATTTCAGTAAATATGTAGTCAAAACAAGATATTTTCTAAAGCCAACAAGTTCCTTCAAGGTATCAATTCGGCATAACAGATAAAGCTATTTAACTTATAATCGCTTTCATATTGATTTAGAGAAGACATTAAGGTATGAAAACGGTTGGTAGGTAAGTAACAAATTCAACACGATGGCTTATTTCTGCAAAAAAACCTAAGATCATCTTACTAATATGATAAATGAAAAAACGTTGTGAATGTGTTTGTTACTCTTTCACGCTCTTACGACTGAACGGAAATTCGTTACACGGCATAGATTATAGTCTACACTATTACAGCACATAGGCTCTCTTTAGAACGTGAGGATTATCCTACAGGGATGCTATACCGGTCTCTTACCGATTAAAAACCATACGTATCCTACACAATAGCCTACGGTTGGGAGCCCCGGGTAAGCCCTAGGCAGGATATTGTCCTGGAACATCCATGGGCGTTACGTGAGGTTTTTTAGTCGGTAGGAGTCATAGTCACAGCATCCATGATGGATTTTTCCCTCACGTTATAAAAAAGCCCTCGGCAGGATGTCCCCAAGATAGCACATAGGTAACTTTTATTCCTGGATTATGTTCACATGAGATGCAAGAACGAGAAAAGAATTTCTCGCGGGTTTAGTCAAGTATTGCGTTAATGCAGTTTACATTAACTTTGTAAACCTGATCGAATTCGCCTCATTGCATGAGCAGATGCCCACAGTTAGATGAACTATCGGGAATCCTGGGACGTCTTTCCGAAGACTTACCCAGGGTTCTCGGCCTTCGGCTGTGGTAGGGCACCATGTGGTTTTAGTCGGTAAGAGTCATAGCAGCCATGAGGGATTTCCAAACGTAGAAAAAGTATCATTTTAACATGCTTTGGAAAAATCCTCATGGATGTTATGTGCACGATTTCTTTGCATGTGTGTGTGCATCGACATGTACGTGCACATGATATTGTACATGCTTGACAATTGCAGTTTGACCGTGTCGGGACCCCTTTACTCTCTCACGTAGTACAAAAAATAATAAAGTTTCAAATAAAATAAATTAAGATTCACGGACACTTTCACACAACTACACTAACTATCTGATCCCAAAGTAAGCTAGAAATAACCTGTTTGTGTTATAAGTATCAGACCACGGACATTAATACTTGTATACTTTTAAATACATAATTATCACATTGAAATACCTATACTCACAAGACAAACATTTATTGATCACGCAACACTCACTCTTGCCGACTAAAAAACCTCACATATATTATCCTACCTAACAGCCTACGGTTGGGAGCCCCGGGTACGCCCTCGAATGGATATCCCAGGACTCCCAACAGACTGACGGCTACCACTGTGGCCTCGCCTAGGAGGTCCTTTAGTACTTAATTCAAACCCCCCAAAGACGCAGGATAGCACCCGAACCCCCTAGTTGAGGCCGCAGAGGTAGTGTTGAAAATCCTAGGGACATCATTCTGAGGGCTAATCCGGGGCTACCAGCCGTAAGCATAAGGTAGAGAACGTGTGGTTTTTAGTCGGTAGGAGTCCGGCATAGCATGAATGTAGGATTTTCCTCACGATAAAAACATAGTACCTAATTCAAATTTTCACCACTAGTTGCGGTCAAAAACTAATTACAGAATGCTTTAAACAAAACTGAATTTATATTTGAAATGAATAAACGAATTAATATGCAAGCTCTTTGAACATAAATATCTTAAATTCAAGAACCATTGCATAGTGGTGCATAATTAATATCTGCGGGACTTGTCCGACATTCCAGTAGAACCTTCATTTCAAGTGTGGTAACATGTGTGCTTATTAAATTGTGAGGGCTGTGGCCGAGTGAGAATATTGTGTATCTTGGAGAGTAGATTACTAAGTACTGAACTTATTGATATTATTTTGTATTTTTTACGTTCGAACACAGGGTGTCAACTCCATAAAATTTCGTTTTCAATACTGTCACTTACACTAAAAACACGTTACAATTGTACAGAGCTTGAATGTGTAAGTGACAACTAAGGCTAAGAAAAAAAAAAATTTAACAAAAAAGAAACCGACTTCAAAAAACACTAAAAACTGAAAAATAAAATTACTTAGCACAAAGTTGTTATATTCTGATTTATCAGATATCATTAAATATAATACAGAAATTGGTGCACAGTAAAACTATATAGGCTTAGGTAGGTATTATTAATCTTTCATAGTCATATTGGCACCGACTTCAGTACTTCATACGTCAGAAGCAGCCTCATTCAAACAAAAAAAATATTTTCAAAATCCCTATCGCGAACATACATACAGAAAAAAACATAGCGTACGAATTGAGAACCTCCTCCTTTTTTGAAGTCGGTTAAAAAGTTCTGACAAAATACCCTCGAAATGCCTCTGTGGCGCAGTCGGTATTGATACCGCCTGCGGCGCTGGAGGTCGTGGGTTCGATTCCCACCGGAGACAAATATTTGTGTGACCCATAAATGTTTGTCTCAAGAGTCTGGGTGTTTCTATGTATAATATGTATGTATTTAAAAGTATATAAGTATTAATATCTGTGGTCTGATACCCATAACACAAGCAGGTTATTCCTAGCTTACTTTGGGATCAGATAGCGTTGTGTGAAATGTCCGTGAATAGTTATTTATTATTTGTTAAGGCAAGCACCAAGTACATCGTAATCGACACCAGAGGTCGCAAAGATCGGCAACGACCATAACCACCTACCATATATGACGTGATATTAAACCAATCGCATCAAGATATCACGTCATCGGCGACCAATCACAGCGCTTGATCTACGGCCATACTACGAAGCTCTTTTCTACTCAAAATTACCTACGTCAAACACTCGCATCTGAACCTTTGTACTAATAAGCTATACTTAATCTACTCTTTACTGTACATGAATCTATATTCAATTATATTCATTTATCAAGAAGTCTACGTTCTCAATTCTCTCCTTCAACTCGAACCCTCAAGCATCGCAGCATTACCATAATTTTGGACCTTCGTGACGGATTCACAAGGAGAGAAGAACCAGTACCTGGCTGAGATACCCAAACGCAGAAGCTGCCTTCTATACTTCGTAAAAGTATACCTACACGTGAGGATCGCATACAGACTACCCTGAGCATCCGCTACGTGATTCCAAGTCGCAGCGCAGTGGCAAGATTGGATCGTGGACGAGGGTGTCGTTGTCTGAGTCGTGTCGTGGCTGGTGGTTGCAACTGTGGTTACCCCATCTTTCTTATCCCCCCAGAATGTCTAAGCCTACGGTGGTTGAAAGTGGTAGTAACGCAGTTCTCAAAGATCTCATAAAACGCAGAGGTTCGGTCAAGGGTAGATTAACAGTTTTTAAAAATTATATTACTTCGTTAGTGCCTTTAGAAATCAATGATATCAAACGCGCGGAATTAAAGTTACGTCTACAAGGTGCTAAAAGCTTATACAAGGATTTCAATGAAATTCAGACTGAAATTGAGTCGTTGGTCTCAGAGTCTGAGGAACTAGTAGCTCGTGAATCATTCGAAAACGACTATTACGTTGTTTTAGCTCAGGCTGAGTGCATGATCGTTGAAGATGAACCTCGTGTAAAGTGTAATAATTCGCATAAATCTGTAAAATTGCCTACCATTTCGCTCCCTACCTTCAACGGTAAATATGAACAGTGGTTAGACTTCCGTGACACTTTTCTGGCTTTAGTTCATAATTCTAAAGAAATCTCAGATATACAAAAGTTCCACTATCTTAAATCTTCATTACAGGGTAGTGCAGAACTAGTTATAGATTCTATTGAATTCTCTGCCACTAACTATTCTATTGCCTGGGAAATTCTAACTAACCGCTATAACAACAATAGACTTCTGGTGCATAATCATGTTAAGTCACTGTTCAATATTCCTAGCGTTAATAAAGAATCGCCCGCCGTGATTCGTAAACTTATTGATACATTAATAAAAAATATTCACGAATTAAACTTAATAGGTGAACCCACAGAGCACTGGGATACGCTTATTATGTATCTAGTAGTCACTAAGTTAGATACGGCCACAGAGCGCGAATGGGAGCAACATAAAAATTTATTATTTACTTCCAACGATTCATCTCACAAAATTAAATTAGAACACTTAATTAAATTCTTAAGAGACAAAGCCGATATTTTAGAAACGGTATCATTAACTCACTCAAAGCCTAGCTCCCTACAATCATCCGATCACAAGCGGAACGTTTCTAGTTCTAGCACACATTCTAAGGTACACTGTAACGTAGTAGCAAACAAATCTAAGTCGGCACTAAGGAATACACGCACGAAAAGCTGTGTTAAGTGTAACGAGAACCATCCGCTGTATTCATGTTCACAATTTTTCAATAGCTTGTTTCATAACGATTCCGATGATATGACTTTTGTATGTAGCCACCATAAAAAGTTATGAGTTATCGTCGATTGAAGAACACTCGCCGTCGTAGCGCGTGCCGTCCGAATGTACTTGGACAGATGCGGGTTTTCGCGCGCTGACGTCGCTGACCGACTACAGGTTATGCGAAAACTGCTTGCATTCCGGTCATACACTGTCTGATTGTCGATACGGTCTTTGTAGGAAATGTGGCAAAAAACATAATACTGTAGTTTGTCGTGAGGATTGTGATAAGAAGCGCGATGAGGTGTGCACTGTATCACTGGTGTCGAATAGTGAAGCGTCACTGGAATGCGGGCCCCGATCGCAGCAGATAGACAAAGGGTCACAATTACATACCTATAATGCACATTCATTATTCACACATTCAAATAACCAACCTTTTCTAGTCGACTGCAGTTGTGAGGATCGCTGATAAGAACGGCACTCATCGTAACTGTCGTGCGATATTGGATAGTGGTAGCGAGCGTAGTTTTATAACACAGTCATTATTTCAAAAACTAAAATTAAATTCTTTACAGTCCACTTTACAAATAAATGGAGTTGGTAATGTTGTAACACAAACCACACAACTATGCGATATTGGGTTTGAATCTATTTGTGGCACGTTTTCAAGGCGTGTTTCCTGCTTGATCTTGCCTCAAATAACTTTAAACTTACCAACTTTCACCATTAAAAAACATTCATTTAATATACCTACACGCATACAGTTAGCTGATCCCGAGTTTTACAAATGTCATCACATTGACATGTTAATCGGGGCTGACCTATTTTGGGATATTTTGGAGGAAGGTAAAATACGTCTTTCTAATGGTCCTTACCTCCAGAATACCAAACTGGGTTGGACAGTGTCCGGGCCTATTTACCAAAACAATACAAGATTCTCGCATAATGTTTCTTGTAATTTTACTACTATAGAATCGCAAAATATAGATAGGCAAGTACGCATGTTTTGGGAAATAGAGGAACTATCCAACCACTATCAAGGTGACACGCGCAGCTTGGAGGAGCGTCAGTGCGAAGAACATTTCATTCAAACAACGAAGCGGTTACCAGATGGAAGGTTCTGCGTGCGCATTCCCTTCAAGCAGTCACCTGACGCTTTAGGTGAGTCTTATTCGCAAGCGGAAAAACGTTTTTTTGCGTTAGAAAGACGTTTAGAACGCAATCTCACTTACCGACAGCTATACAAAGAATTTATACACGAATACATGAAATTAGGTCATATGAGTCGCATAACATCATATGGCAACCCGCATTACTTTATGCCACATCATGGTGTATTTCGCGAGCATAGTACCACTACCAAGTTGCGAGTGGTATTCGACGCCAGCGCAGCGACGTCAAGTGGTATGTCCCTCAATGACTTACAATTATTGGGGGAACCGTTGCAAGGAGATTTGATTGCTATTTTGTTAAGATATCTTGAAAATAAATATGTCGCCTGCGCTGACGTTGAAAAAATGTACCGACAGGTACTCGTCACACCAGATCAACGAGATCTGCAACTTCTATTATGGCGCGATAATCCATCGGATGAACTATTTCTCGTCTAAATACAATTACGAACGGAACCAGCTCAGCTCCGTTTCTTAGCTGTAGGTGTTTAAAACAGTTAGCACATGACAGCATCCCCTTTGATTGCTAATGTCATAAAAAACGATTTTTATGTCGATGATTTGTGTTTCGGTGGGGACAACCTCGAGGACTTATTATCTGCTTGTGCTGAAATCACCGACACTTTGAGGACGGGCTGTTTTCCCCTACGTAAATGGATTTTCAACTTTGATCATGAAAATTCAATTTCCATAAGTCACACGAAACACTTTTCAATGGGCGAACACGCTAACAACAAAACACTAGGGTTAGGCTGGCATAATAAATCAGATCAGTTGAATTTTCACACGCAATTTAATATAAATGATCAATATCCAACAAAACGCATAATTTTGTCTGTAGTGTCGCAGATATTCGATCCGATCGGTGTTTTAAGCCCTACTATAGTAATAGCCAAAGTATTACTGCAGAGATTGTGGCTTTTACGTTTGGACTGGGACGAAAGGGTTCCTAAAGACATAGCAAAATTCTATTATGAATTTCTAAAGAACCTATCTAACCTACGTAATATAAATATTCCTGGGTATGTTTTCTGTGACAGTTCTATTCAACGAGAATTACATATTTTCACAGACGCGTCACAGGTGGCATACGGCGCGTGCGCATACGTGCGTAGTATAGATAGTGAATCAGCTGTTAAGGTTCAACTGTTATGTGCGAAGGGTAAGATCGCGCCGCTATCTCCCACAACTATACCGCGACTAGAGTTGTGTGTAGCATTAGTGGGGGCTAGACTTTATCATAAAATTAAACAGTCACTCAGAAGTCATTTTGATAAAGTGATTTTCTGGTGTGACTCAACGATCGTATTAGGGTGGTTGCATATGTCACCTAATTTATTAAAAACGTACGTACAGAACAGGGTTTCTGAAATACATGAACTGTCGAAGGACCTCCCATGGCGACATGTCAAGGGTCGGGACAACCCAGCTGATTTAGTTTCACGCGGCCTTCACTTAGACGCTTTGAGTGACTCATGTAAGTCTCGGGACGGTCCTGAGTTCCTTCACGACCTGGACTACGACTGTACGTACAAAGAAATGGAGTCCAATGTTAATAATTTACCGGAAGTAAAATCTAATGCTGTTAAACTTTTATTGCTCAGCCAAGTGACGACGAATTCATTTTTTCCCTTTCATAGATTCTCACAGTTCGTTCGTATGCAGCGGGCGGCCGCTTATGTACTTCGTTTTGTACATAACTTACGTAACAAGGCATCGCGTCGGTCCGGCGCGCTGACTGCTGACGAACTGAACGAGGCTGTGTTGTTGCTCGCGCGCATTTCACAGCGAGAATTTTATCTTGAGGAATATGAGGCGTTGTTGCAAGATGCACAATTACACACGAAACATAATTTAACTAAACTTAATTTATGTATCGACAATAGTAAATTAATTCGAGTAGGTGGTCGTCTATCTAATTCTTTAAATTTTAATTATGATAAGAAACATCCGATTTTGTTGTCAAACAAACATCATTTCACATTGCTACTTTTTAGACATCAACATAAAATACTGCTACATGCTGCACCACAGTTACTTCTATATTCACTTAGGGAAATGTGGTGGCCGGTGGGTGGAAGAGGCTTGGCTCGAACAGTTAATCATAACTGCATTATCTGCGCACGCCAGCGAGCTAAGATCTTAACGCCACTTATGGGTAACTTACCACCAGAACGTTTGCAACCAGGTGTTCCCTTTATGAAATGTGGAGTAGATTACGCAGGGCCCTTCTTCATATTAAATCGCATTGGTAGGGGAGCGAAAACTGTTAAATCATACTTATGCATATTCGTATGTTTTACTACGCGTGCGGTTCATCTTGAACTGGTCAGTGACCTGTCAACAGAGGCTTACCTAATGGCACTCAAACGCTTTATTTCTCGTTGTGGTAAACCAACTACTATTTTCTCAGACAACGGGAGAAATTTCGTAGGGTTGATGAACCAATTTTCAAAATTTTTATTAGATTGTTCAGAGGCTATTTGTACCACCGTATGCAAGTCATTTTGCCGGGATCTGGGAGTCTGGGGTCCGAAGCTGCAAGCATCATTTGCGGCGCGTCGTAGGCAACGCACACTTAACGTACGAGGAGTTCTATACGGTTTTGACGCAAATTGAGGCCGTATTGAACTCCCGTCCTCTCAGTCCTATGTCAACAGATCCGAACGACTTGCAGCCCCTCAGTCCAGCGCATTTTTTGTCGGGCGGCCCCTGACTGCTCCGGTATGCGAAGACGTTCCCGAAAAGCCAATGCATCTCCTAACGAGGTATCAACGTGTGGAACAGATATGCCAGCATTTTTGGAACAGATGGTCGAAGGAGTATGTTTCCGAGCTGCAGACCAGATTAAAAGGAAAGCAAAATGCAGATAGCCTACAAATCAACACGATGGTTTTAATAAAGGACGACAACCTGCCTCCTTTGAAATGGGCACTGGGCCGCATCATAAAAACATTTCCTGGCAAGGATGCCATCTCCAGAGTGGCTGACATCAGAACGGCGAACGGCACGGTCCGCCGAGCATTTTCGAAGATCTGTCCTCTGCCAATCAATGTGGACTAATTGGAAGACACCTCTTCCAAGGCGGGGAGTATGTTAAGGCAAGCACCTAGTACATCGTAATCGACCCCAGAGGTCGCAAAGATCGGCAACGACCATAACCGCCTACCATATATGACGTGATATTAAACCAATCGCATCAAGATATCACGTCATCGGCGACCAATCACAGCGCTTGATCTACGGCCATACTACGAAGCTTTTTTCTACTCAAAATTACCTACGTCAAACACTCGCATCTGAACCTTTGTACTAATAAGCTATACTTAATCTACTCTTTACTGTACATGAATCTATATTCAATTATATTCATTTATCAAGAAGTCTACGTTCTCAATTCTCTCCTTCAACTCGAACCCTCCTTTTATTTTTATTATTAACTATGATGACAGCTGTGGCGGGGGTGGGTAAACTTGCTCAGAGGGGGACAGGGAGTCGCCTGCCTATCTATATGTAATACTATTATATTACATCTTTGGTTCCAGCACCGTAAGAGCACGAACGCATAGTGTGGAATGAACGCCCTACCTGGATTCCTCAAACGTGTAGTGTTGTATGGAGATTTTTCAAAAAGTCGAGACTTAGAAGTTTCTTGCTGGGCCAGAAGCACGAGTGTAGTGCCTCTGGTGTTAGATATAGATAGATAGAAAAAAGAAGAAGACAGAAGATTATTGTAAAGGAAATTAATTGTAAGGACGTTTGTTACTCAAACACCCTCTAACCCTTCTTTTTTAAGTGTGGAAAATCCATGTTGGATGCTATACCGAACTTTTACCGACAAAAAACCAATACGTTTTTCCTACCTACTGCCTAAGGTTGGGCGCCCCGGGTAAGACTTCGGAAGGATATCCCCAGGAACCCTCTAAGCCTAAACCAAGATGGAACAACACATTGACTACCATTTTTCCCACGGAATAAGCTCCTGTAGTACATGGTACCTAGTAAGTATAATAAAATGGTTATACAAAATTTCCTATACTTTTAAATTACGTTTGGTTCGCATTCACGTCAGACAATCACATTTTAAAACCCCACACGACCCGCAGAGACAATAAAACAGCGATATAAAAGATCATTTTGATTTCATACTAACACTTATTGAAAGCCAATATCACTTGTCTCTGATCTCTGAGCAGATATAAAACTGGAACCGTGGACAGAGGTGACCTTCTTACGTCCTACTTTTCTATGAACAACTTTATTGCATGTGTAGATTATAAAATGACGTCAATGGGCCAGAATTTTTTACAAAAATCGAACAGTTGAAGTTGAGAGTGGATTGCGCATGGATGGCGTGCGTTTGTGTAGTACGTGTGTGTTTCGTGTTTTTATTATAAATAATGTGTTTGCATTATTATTATACTCTTTATTGCTCTAAATCTATATATATAAAAATCAATGCCACTTTTCGTTGTAATTTTATAACTCAAGAACGGGCTCACCTATCCGAACCAAATATTTAGGCGTTGTGCGGTCCATTTAGTAGATGGTTTATGTGAAGTTTGCATAAAATCGGTCGAGCGGTTCTTCATTTATCACGCAAACAAAGTTGCGCGGGTCAGCTAGTAACTTATATAATACATTTTTAAATATGAAACTATAAAAAGAAATACATTTAAAAATATAAAATATAGTATCCCACCGGCAGCGGGTACAGGGACCAAGCTACCGGTGGTCAGGGCTCCAGAGAGAGGAACCTCCGCACAATGCGTGCCGTGTCCAGTAATACTGCTTTTTGCATCACGCCCTTGATCCAGCTGCCCAACGCGAGCCTCTGAAGATGTTGGTCGAGGCTCTTAGCTATAAGACCATTAGCGGAAACGACTATTGGAACAATGATTGCCGCATCGACCTCCCACATGTCGACAATCTCGCGAGCTAAGTCCACATATTTTATTTTTTTGTCGCTCTCAGCTTTCATGAGATTCTCGTCATGGGGGATTGTGATATCAACAATCATTGCTCGCCGCTCAGATCGATCTATTACCACAATATCAGGCTTGTTGGCTACAACAGTCCTGTCTGTGATAATAGATCGATCCCAGTACAATGTGATATGACCATTTTCAAGAACTGGCTCAGCTACATACCTGTAATATGGAACCTCGATATCCACCAGGTTATACTTCAGAGCAAGTTGCTGATGGATTATCCTGGCTACTAGGTTGTGCCTGTGCAAGTACTCGCCGTTAGCAAGACGAGAACAACCAGAAATAATATGCCTGAGGGACTCGCCAGGAAGATGACACGCTCGACATACATCGATTGTACCATCCCTCAGTATATATTTCCGGTAGTTGTTCGTCATGATAACTTCATCTGCAATTGCACAGACAAAACCCTCGGTCTCCCCAAAGAGATCACCGAACCGTAGCCAGGCCACAGAAGCTATAAGGTCTACATGAGATCCATGTAGAGCCTAATAAAACCTACCGTGGAGCTCCTTGCCCTTCCATATCTCCTGCCGGTCATCGACACCCAGTATTACAGGTTTCCGCCAGTTCTCTTTAGCCAAGGCAAGCGGGGTGAGTCCAGTATCCACTTTGACAACATCCCGATGCACATCCGCATTCTTGTGGAGAAAGTATTCTCTAAGGTTGTACACCTCGCGGTTATGTAGGGTTTTGGCATTCAGGAAGCCTCGGCCGCCACATTTCCGCGGGATGTACATCCTCATCACCGATGAACGCGGATGATGCATTCGATATGATGTCAAAAGTGTACAAACTCTCCTGTCTAAGGCGTCTAGTTCAGTTTGAGTCCACTTGAGTATCCCAAAGGAGTACATCAAGAGTGGCATGACCCAGCCATTATAAGCACGCACCTTGTTGCCGCCTGATAAAAGACTATTTAATACTTTTCTCAGGCGACCCAGGAAACGTTCTCGCAACGACTGTTTCATGTCAGCTTCATTGATGCCCAACGCTTGTGACATACCCAAGTACTTATAGGTGTCAGATACGAGGAGTGATGTCAGATGAATGGAATCAGAAAGCTGAATACCTTCCGATTCCACTATTCGTCCTCGCTTAACATGCATAACTGCACATTTATCCACACCAAATTCCATTCTGATTGAATTACTGAAGTTCTCAGTTACCTTTAGTAAATCAATCAAATGAGAATTTGTTGTAGCAAATAGCTTTAAGTCATCCATGAAAAGTAAGTGAGATATAACCTGACCTCCTCCCCGTAATCTGTAACCTAGCCCTGAACTCTCTAGTAAAGTACTAAGAGGGTTTAGGGCTAAGCAAAACCATAGAGGACTCAAACTGTCACCTTGAAAGATGCCCCGCTTAATCCTAATCGGCTCATCGTCACCGCAGAACTCCCCACATCCTGGATAGGTAAGAAGGGTCCTCCATTGCCTCATACATGACTGTAAAAAGGTGCATAGAGTTGTATCAACTTTAAACAACTCCAGCACCCTTAGGAGCCAAGTATGAGGCACAGAATCGAACGCCTTCTTATAATCTATCCAGCATGTTGACAGATTCTTACGGTTACGACGAACTTGTTGGCTAATAGTCATATCAATGAGGAGAAGCTCCTTAGTACCCCGAGCCCCAATTCTACATCCATTTTGAGAGCCACTCATAATTTTATTCACACTAATAAGTTTACTTATTTTAGCTCTCAAAATGGATGTCAGAAGTTTATAGATTGACGGCAGACACGTGATTGGTCTATAATTGCTGGGATTCGAAGTACTTCCAGATTTATGGAGCAGATGAGTCACACCAGTTGTCATAAAAATTGGCAACGATCCAGATTCAAGAGCAGATTGGAAATGAGATGCCAATCGAGCATGTGAACTGCGTAGCCATTTTAGCCAAAAATTGTGCAGTCCATCCGGCCCTGGAGATTTCCAATTAGATAACGGACGGACTGCACTAGCTATATCAGAACTGTCAATGATGACCTTTTCCATGTCTGATACATTCTCACATGCCCGCTTGACATCACACATCCAATCACCCTCGGTGTGACTAACGGGTACCGACCAGATACTTTCCCAAAATGTATTTGTTTCATCAGCATCCGGTAGATGCCCGTCACTCACACCTTGATCAGATTGTTCCCAATTTCTATAAACCCATCTCTGGTCTCTTTGGAATCTGCGATTGATAGTAAATCGGTCTACGCGTTTTTTGAATCTACGAATCCTATGTATAATTATTATTCTAATTATTATTCTCTTTATTTAATTAATGACCTTATAAATTACATTTTTAAATATAGATATAAAAAGAAAATACATTTAAAAATATAAAATATAGTATCCCACCGGCATTGGGTACAGGGACCAAGCTACCGGTGGTCAGGGCTCCAGAGACAGGAACCTCCGCACAATGCGTGCCGTGTCCAGTAACACTGCCTTCTGCATCACGCCCTTGATCCAGCTGCCCAACGCGAGCCTCTGAAGGTGTTGGTCGAGGCTCTTAGCTATAAGCCCATTAACGGAAATGACAATAGGAACAATGATTGCCGCATCAACTTCCCACATGTCGACAATCTCGCGAGCTAAGTCAATATATTTTATTTTTTTATCACTCTCAGCTTTCACAAGATTCTCGTCATGTGGGATTGTGATGTCAATAATCATTGCTCGCCGCTCAGATCGATCTATGGCCACAATATCAGGTTTGTTGGCAACAACAGTCCTGTCTGTGATAATAGATCGATCCCAGTACAATGTGATATGACCATTTTCGAGAACTGGCTCAGCTACATACCTGTAATATGGAACCTCGATATCCACCAGGCGATACTTCAGAGCAAGTTGCTGATGGATGATCCTGGCTACTAGGTTGTGTCTGTGCAAGTACTCGCCGTTAGCAAGACGAGAACAACCAGAGATAATATGCCTGAGGGACTCACCAGGATGATGACACGCTCGACATACATCAATCGTACCATCCCTCAGTATATATTTCCGGTAGTTGTTCGTCATGATAACTTCATCTGCAATTGCACAGACAAAGCCCTCGGTCTCTCCAAAGAGATCACCGAACCGTAGCCAGGCCACAGAGGCTGTAAGGTCTACATGAGATCCATGCAAAGCCTTATAGAACCTACCGTGGAGCTTCTTGCTCTTCCATATCTCCTGCCGGTCATCGACACCCAGTATTACAGGTTTCCGCCAGTTCTCTTTAACCAAGGCAAGCGGGGTGAGTCCAGTATCCACTTTGACAACATACCGATTCACATCCGCATTCATGTGTAGAAAGTATTCTCTAAGGTTGTACACCTCGCGGTTATGTAGGGTTTTAGCATTCAGGAAGCCTCGACCACCACGTTTCCGCGGGATGTACATCCTCATCACCGATGAACGCGGATGATGCATTCGGTATGATGTCAATAGTGTACGAACTCTTCTGTCCAAGGCATCTAGTTCAGTTTGAGTCCACTTGAGTATGCCAAAGGAGTACATCAAGAGTGGCATGACCCAGCCGTTATAAGCACGCACCTTGTTCCCGCCTGATAAAAGACTATTTAGGACTTTTCTCATACGAGAAAGGAAACGCTCTCGTAACGACTGTTTCATGTCAGCTTCATTGATGCCCAACGCTTGTGACATACCCAAGTACCTATAGGTGTTAGATACGAGAAGCGACTTCAGGTGAATGGAATCAGAAAGCTGAATACCTTCCGATTCCACCATCCGTCCTCGCTTAACATGCATAACTGCACATTTATCCACACCGAATTCCATTTTGATTGAATTACTAAAGTTTTCAGTTATCTTTAGTAAGTCAATCAAATGAGAATTAGTTGTGGCAAAAAGCTTTAAGTCATCCATGAAAAGCAAGTGAGATATGACCTGACCTCCTTCTCGTAGTCTGTAACCTAGCCCTGAACTCTCTAGTAATGTACTAAGAGGGTTCAGTGCTAAGCAAAACCAAAGAGGACTCAAACTGTCACCTTGAAAGATGCCCCGCTCGATCCTAATCGGCTCGCCGCCACCGCAGAACCCTCGACGTCCTGGATAGGTAAGAAGAGTCCTCCTTTGCCCCATACATGACTTTAAAAAAAGGTGCATAGAGTTGTATCAACTTTGTAAAAATCAAACGCCTTCTTATAATCTATCCAGCATGTCGACAGATTGTAACGGTTACGACGAACTTGTTGGCTAATGGTCATATCAATGAGGAGAAGCTCCTTAGTACCTCGAGCCCTACTTCTACATCCATTTTGAGAGCCACTCATAATATTATTCACATTAATATGTTTATTTATCTTATCTCTCAAAATGGATGTTAGAAGTTTATAAATCGATGGCAGACACGTAATAGGTCTGTAATTGTTGGGGTTCGAGGTACTTCCTGATTTATGGAGCAGATGAGTCGCACCAGTTGTCATAAAAATTGGTAACGATCCAGATTCAGGAGCAGATTGGAAATGGGATGCCAGTCGAGCATGTGAACTGCGTAGCCATTTAAGCCAAAAATTGTGCAGTCCGTCCGGACCTGGAGATTTCCAATTAGATAACGGACGGACTGCACTAGCTACATCAGAGGTGTCTATCATTACTTGCTCCATGTTTGGAGTTTTGTCACATGCGCGCTTGACATCACACATCCAATCCCCCTCGGTGTGACTGACGGGTACCGACCAGATACTCTGCCAAAATGTATTTGTATCTTCAGCATCCGGTAGATGTCCGTCACTCACACCTTTATCAGATCGTTCCCAATTTCTATAGACCCATCTCTGGTCGCTTTCGAATCTGCGATTAATGGTACATCGGTCTACGCGTTTTTTGTATCTACGTAATCGATGTGCCCATGCATATACTTTTTGCTTCAGGAAGTCAATGCGCTCTGTGACCCGAGATACATATTCATTTGAACTGATACCAGTTCCTGAAAATGCTCGGTTCACAAAGCGCATCACCTTCGGTCTAGTATTACCAGATCTGAAGCAAAATAACTTGCTGATGAGTACTCTTGTCTCAGTGATACGTCGTTCAATCCTGCGCTGCCACCCCGCCACGGCAAGTCTTGTCGGTCGTGTATCATGGTTTTCCACCAAAGGTGGAACACCTGCTACACGACATGTTGCCATAGCAGCACAGTACAGAATTGAATGAGTATCACTAAGATTTTCACTATTTTCTAAATACATAGATAATTGTGAATCAACAGTACTCACCAGTGCCAAGTTCTTTCTATGCATGGGCAGTCGAGGTAGACGTGGCCTAATATTAGTGGGCATAGTCCGATATTCCGCAATCGCACTCTCTAAAGCCACCAGTATCTCCTCATTGTACCTAGTATCTGTTGATACAACAATATCATCTACTTCCATATTTTGATTAGCCTCAAAATCAATAATTGTAGTACTTACTTCGTTCCTTAGTGGCGGATTGTAGATGACATGGTCATTCCCCAGATACTCTAAGCGTAGTCTCTCAAGTACGCTGCTATCCAACATATGATTACGTTGAATAGCACGTACCTGATCCGATAATCTTTGAGCCGAAACGTCGACAGCTGGTTCAAGTTCGCGAAACAAGTGCAGCATACGGTCACGATACGCATTGCGAATTGTTCCTCCCTCTGTTGCCGCATAAATATGCCCGCATGACGCTCTCATTAATTAAAGCATTCCATCTCATAAGGCACACATCACCACCGGTAGCGGGGGCCCTATTCGAAGCCGGTGGGCGTCGGGGTCCCAAGCATAGCGGTGACCGGCCTCTCCCCGGCCGACGTACTGGTATTGGCGACGTCGGTGGAGAGAAAAACTCATCGCTGGAGCTAGAGCTCGACGCCTCGACAATTCCTGGTGGTGCACATGGAAGAGAGGCGGAGCTGGGCGATGAGTCCGGAGGTGTAGGTCGTGCTCTTTGTGCTCTGGATCTGGTCAACATTTCCTAATTCATGCTAAAATGAAAACATTGTATTTCGCAATTCTTGACATTATCTGTCATAGATTTGCAAACCTTCTGTTGTTATGTACATGGAGTATTTTTATGCTTTTCTTCGAAATTTATACATGTTTAATAAATACTTATCTTCTAATTTCTGTTTATAAATGTTTGGTGTGGTACAAATACTTTGTTCTTTAGAAAATGCAAATAAAATTCAGAGAAAATGTTGACAGGCAAACCAGTTTTTTTTTTTTTAAATTAATTATCATTAATTTAATTATTATTTATTATTATACACAGTAAAATAAACAATATATCAATAATCCGGTTGGTGTTTACAGAATCGTAAAATATGGTGTGGTGGTAGAGTAATCAATGTTTTTCTTGTTG
Source organism: Miltochrista miniata (assembly GCA_933228765.1). Lineage (NCBI taxonomy): Eukaryota > Metazoa > Arthropoda > Insecta > Lepidoptera > Erebidae > Miltochrista > Miltochrista miniata. Next base: position 31,075,700 of record OW121758.1, on the reverse strand, counting down.
AGTGCGTGTGTACCAAGTGCGTGTGTGCGTGTGTGTTTTGTTTTTTTATTATAAATAATGTGTTTTCATTATTGGAACGAAGTTCCTTATCGCGCGTTGTGAAGATTTAAAAGATAGTGGTAGTGATAGTGGTAGTGATAGTGGTAGTGATAGTGGTAGTGGTAGTGATAGTGGTAGTGGTAGTGGTAGTGATAGTGGTAGTGATAGTGGTAAAATTTTAAAATTAAAATAAATTTTTATTACAATTCCTTCACTTTTTTTTTATTACAAATCGAAAGGAACTTCGTTCCATCCGGGTGTCCCTTGACACCTCTCAAGTTTTTTTTTTTTATTATTATACACAGTAAAATAAACAATTTATCAATAATCCGGTTGCTGTTTGCAGAATCGTAAAATTTGGTCTGGTAAGTGAGATAAATTTTTTTTTTTGGAAAATTGGCAATCTTTTTTCATTTTTAGGGTGGTGGAGATAGGTCCTTGCGATTACCGATTTTCGATATATTTTTTTAGTGTGTTGAAGGGTTGTCCTCAACAGCTTAAGTTTTATGTACCTACTACTCGCTCTATAGCTGTGCAGTTGAATGCCTTTTACGACTTGTTGGTCATGGCCATGTCATGCATGGCCCAACTAAAAAATATCAAGTGGTGCCTGGAGAAGGCCTGGAGACCAAAACAGGACATGGTATTGGTCCACCTCCACTAATGTCTATCATCCTCCTCCGAGCCTTTTCTCCGTCCAGTTGGGGTCGGCGTCCCGGTCGAACTATTATGCAGCTGAACTTCGATATTTTCCGTGAAACGATTGCCATCTGACCTCCACATAATGTCGAAGCTCTGCAGTTAGACTAAATCATGATAGGGCAGTTCGTTTTCTCACAGGCTGAGTTCTCTCTCGTAGTAATAGCACAGATAATTATAATTGGACTACATAGTAATAACACTATATTTGTTCAGACAAATATTGTACAGCAATGAGTTGACTGATCTTCTGATCTTCATATGTATCCTTTAAATATTCCTTCTAAAACTGAAAAATAAAAGTGGCAGTGATTATTTTTTTTTAAATATTTAGCACGCCATAGTGATGTTGCTGCCTTATGGAAAGCCATAACGACATCTAGCGATTGGGGGCCACTCTCACAGTCTTCCCATCGAGCACGCCACTGTGAATCCAGCGCGTCAAGTAAAACTCGCGGAGTCGGCCTAAAGCCATATCGTATACATGCTGAAACCACACGATTTTTCATTTTCAAATTCACACGGGTTTTCAATTTAATATACAGCTGTTTACTACGTACATCCCGGAGCGTGTGGAACGCTGTAACATTTTCCCGACATTTTAACCCTATCACGGTCTAAAAATAATTTAATGTGATGCAGTAAATCGAGATTTAGTGGCTATAGGGGACTGGTGTGTCAGGTTTGGCCTTACAGTTAACCCAGACAAATGTCAGGGTATAATAATAGGAAGTTCTCGGATGATGAGTAGACTAGAAGGTGTAAATCTGCCACATTGTATATTTAGAGCCCAGACCATACCAATTACGCAAACTGTCAAGAATCTAGGGTTGTATATTGATTCAGTTCTTGATTGGCGGGGTCAGGTTGCTAGTGTCAGCCAGAAAGTTACTGGAACTCTGCGAGCATTTTATAAACTAAAAAACTTTCTACCTGTTCGTACCAAGGTAACGCTTGTGCAGACGCTAATCTTCCCTATTATTGACTATGGTGATGTGTGCTATTTCGACCTGAATGCAGATCTGCTCAATAAACTTGATCGACTTCTCAATAATTGCATTCGATTCGTTTTCAACCTCAGAAAATATGATCACGTTTCCGCTTATCGGGATGAACTAGGTTGGTTGCCGATACGTCGCCGTCGTAGTTTGCGAGCGGTGACTATGGTCTATACAATCTTAAACTCTCCTAATGCCCCTACTTACTTAACTACTAATTTTCAACTTCTCTGTTCCAATCATGACAGAAACTTACGCTCTTCTAATAATCTTCTTCTTCGTTGTCCTACTCACAGTTCTAATTTCATACGTTCCTCTTTCGTGGTGCAATCTGTTTTTTTCTGGAATGCACTTCCTCTTGAAGTTAGTCGTCCACTAGTCGTGATTCTTTTAAGGAGAAAGTACGGCAGCTCTATTATAGTGTACCGTAATGAAAACTATATTAATTCTTATTAGTCTACTGTCATAGATGATGATTGGTATTAATATAGGTATATATTTATTTACATATGTATGTATATGTATCCATGTATTTATGTCTAGGAATATGTTTATACATATATATATATATATATATATATATATATATATATATATATATATATATATATATATATATATATATATATATATATATATATATATGTAATGTATTGATATGTATGTATATATAGGTAATGCGTTAATATGTATGTATTAATTACTTAAATATTATAATTTAGGAATATTCCATTATTCAATATTTTCCATGACATTTTGGAGCACCTACTTAAATCATTATCTCTGCATCACCCAGGTTGACTGGTAGAAAATGCCTAAGGCATTAAGTCCGCCTTGTACTCAGTGCTGAAGTTTTAAATAAATAAATAAATAAATAAGTTGCACTTAACTCGATTTGCTGCCGTTCGCTTCAAGTGAGCATGTCAGCTTTTAACGGGTTGTCTAAATAATAAACTGTAAAGCAGGTATAGGTTGTCATTATTTATATGCTCTTGTGTAACTTCCCTATTTTAGGGCACTATATTACTATTTGAATTATTTGCTTGAACTGACTGTGTTATGTTTCGTGGATGTGTAAATATCATCCCGTGTCAGAAGTAAGCGATCCCCACGGAGTGTTTAAGTTTTAAGTGTTTACGGTTGTGTTAATAGAATTACTAATTTCAGGAAAAATTAGCGAGAAACTGCAAAGTAAGCTATCTATAGTTGCTGTAGACTGAATTTTTTATTAGCTCTAATTATGAAAAGAATATAACGTTATGTAGAGCAGTCTAGCCAGTGTCTACTGGGGCAACACTGACCAACGACGTTCCAATTAGCTAACAATAGCGAAAAATTCTAAATCTATGGAGCTAACTGTCGATTTTGAAAAACCAACGAGTTTCTAGTACTTTCTAAATTCTGAAAGTAATGGCATTTTTAGAGTGACAATCATGATTTGCTCCATGGTGACAATGGCATAAAAATGCCATTTATTTTGAATTTGTATCGGTAGTTCGGTAATTCGGTAAATCCACAAAATAAATGGCACTTTTCAGAGTGACAATGAAACAACTGCTGCTTGTCATCAATCACCACAACAATCACAGTAAAAAACATAGAGCGTTTGAGTGCCTTATTCTTTTTACCAACTAATACACATTCCTTACCTTTCTTAAAGCATTTCGTGAAATGTTTGGTTATTTCGAATCCCACGTAACGTTTTTTGTGTAATACATAATTCATGTGTTGTCCCAAAGCGATATTGAGACTGTATCCGACATTGGTCTTTTTTAATGAAAATTTATATAAAAAAAATGTCGAATGGAAAGTATTACTGCCATTACGATTTTGAAAAACTGTAATAGGTTGTCAAGATTAGGCAAATAATATAATATTAACTAGTTGTGCCCCCCCGAATTTTGCATTTAAAACACACCATAGACTTTAACCTCCTACTTTATCTTAGGGATGGAATATCAAAACACCCTTTCTTAGTCTCGGCGGCACTAGCTCCACCAGGAAACCGTGAAGACTTGGAAGGTGCGACTTGAGGAACGAAGGGGGAAAATTTCCAAAAAAAACGGAGTGGTCAGACCGGTCATAGTCGAGTGGCTGGAGAGGAGTCATTGCGCTCTCTCCTACCCGTTGTCACAGATGCTTACAAGTCACAGGAGCTTCGGTAAGTAACTGTGGCGAATACACCGGGTGACTACGGCTGGGTTTCATCACTGCAAGGACACAGCGCTCCGCACATTGGTGGAGTGCACAGCGTGGGCGCAACAACTTTCCCACGGGAATACGGTTAACCAATCTTTACGAAGCAGAAGCACTACTAAGTCACAGTCAGTCAAGTATTAGTTTTCTCACATTAAATGTATGATAGAGTCAGCATACTAAGAGTGTTTTAAAATCATTTCTAACTTCATTAATGTATTTTTTTTATGTATTAACTAGCAATATAGTAATAAATAATTTATTTTCCTAAATATTAACATGGAAAACATTTAAGGTCTGAAATAAACATGTACGAACACCACAAATATTTTTTTCCTATCTTTAGCAACAGCAATCGCATACACCTCGCCGAGTTTCGTTATTAGACATCAAAATAATCATAAAATGTAAGGACCCCGCATTCGGTAAGCCACTGTAGCACAGACAAAAGAAAATTGAACCTTTTGCAGAAGACTAAAGAACTTTTTTTGCACCGAATTTTAACGTAAAGGTCAGTTTGGATAGTGGCCACTTGTGACGAAAACATCCATTAGGATATTGTTATGTTCGTTAAATGTGGTCATACCTTTAGGATTTTACATTTGGAGTTCGTACCAGGTTTTGTATTCATTTTCAATAGAGATTTTTGCGGAACCCATTACTACAACCGAACGCCTAATAATTTAAGATGGTTATAAATTCCATAGCTGACCTACTCAACTTCGTTTTGTAATATCATATTTTCCGTCGCATTTACTACCGTCGCGTCGCTACTATTCACTATTTTATAACTAATTGATGTTTTTTTGAGCTATTTCGGACTTTTATGTATGTTTGTACATTAAAAAGTGCTAAAAAAGTCCTAAATAGCTCAAAATAACATCAATTAGTTATAAAATAGTGAATAGTAGTGACAAAGTCACGCCTTTATACCCGAAGGAGTAGGCAGAGGCATAGTATACGCCAACATATCACCTTATAGTTTTATGTCCCTCGTAATAGATGGTGAGCCTATTGCCGTGTTGAAATGGACAGGTGCAGGCCGCCGGGAACCGCAGTTGTGTTGTTTTTCAAGCCGCCCACAAGACCTTACAAATTGGTTTAACGATTATAATTTTACTGACAACCGGGTTTCATTTCGAGATTTCCTTCTCTACGAAATGGGTCTTTTTGCAAAAGTGTTCCCTTAGTCACCTCTTACGACACTCTTGGAATGTATTGGGGTGGCGACATTTTGTACTCTTACCCGTCGCAACACGAGGCTGCGTCGTCACACGGGGCTATTTTAATGTAGGTAATACATATTTTTTACGTAACTTTATCCATTTACGCATAGTACGCAACGAAAGCTCTCCGAAAGGAATAATTTTCTCCTGTTTTCCAAACATTTATGATTGCTGCACTGTTTTATTGAAATCCAACTGGTAGTTCCTGAAACCCTAGCGTTCAATCAAACAAACAAACTTTTCAGCTTACAATCTATATATATAAAAATCAATGCCACTTTTCGTTGTAATTTTATAACTCAAGAACGGGCTCACCTATCCAAACCAAATGTTTAGGGTTTGTTTGGACTATTTAGTAGATGGTTTATGTGAAGTTTGCACAAAATCGGTCGAGCGGTTCTTCATTTATCACGCAAACGAAGTTGCGCGGGTCAGCTAGTATATTATATAGTTCATGTAGATGTGTTTATTACACTGATCTGTATTATTACCACTGGATTGGCTGTCTCATACAAATGACAGCGAATTATTTGTGCCGATTTGAAACGCCTCTAGAGTTGGTTCAAGGAACTAAAACTGACGTATCATGCGAATGACTTCCCGTATCGCGCCGGGAATTACGAATTATTTTGTAATTTAAAGGACTTTTGTGCAGTTTAGTGAGGATTTGCGTGGTTACAAAAAAGCAATAGACTTGGTGAAATGTGTGTTTTGCAAAATTAGCTTCATAAAAGGGAGCAACATTAGATTTCACAGGTAAGTTGAATTTTTGTAATTTTTATCATTAAATCAGCCTAACCTAAATGTAAAATTCTTGATTATTTACAAAATATGTATAAGAATAATATATAAGTGAGATAAAATTATTTTTAAGCACAAATATAGGATTTTAATTTCGTTTAGTGATGTCCATGTTGTCGTATCGATAAACTTGATCATGGTCTGATGTGATCGAAAACTCTTCTATATGAGAAATATCTCAATAATGGTATCATTTTACATTACATATGGTCACGCCTTCATCCCCAAAGGGGTAGGCAGAGGCATACTATGTGCCCACATTTCACCATTTTACAATTTGTCCCACGTAACAATTGGTGACCCGTATTGCCGTGTTGAGATGGACAGGCGCAGGTTGTGACTGCCCGCTGTTGAAATTTTTCAAGCCGCCCAAAAAGGCATAATGGCATAATGTTTTTTAGTCTATTGATGTATGTTTATTTTATTGCAGATTTCCAACTGATCCAAAAATCAGAAGTGCATGGCTTGGCAACATGGGAGCCCATAACTGGACTACAAATTCAAGCGATCGTCTGTGTTCTAATCATTTTGATGTTAAATGTTATTATAAGCATTACACAAGAACTTCCCGGTTAATAAATAGTATACCGTCCGCTAGTGTACCATAGTTTTACAATAAAGTGTAAAATAAATAAATGATTAATAAAATCACGTTTATTTTTTTTTCTACACATAACTCCCTTTCTATTTCTATGGCGCATGATATATATATATATACGCTCACTACGTGGTGAAATGGACAATGATAAATGCATCAAATTAACTGAAGTATATGAAAGCCACAGACACTTATGGGATCCTCGTTCACCGCACAATGATCTTTGTCTGTCTGCCTTTTATTCTTTTTGTAGGGATTCATTATTACTAAAGCTGCAGCGAATTGGCATACGTCACCCATGGTAGCTAGTAAGAAACTATAGAAATTCGTTGCTCAGCTTGAGGCACGCTGCCGAGTTGCTAATTAATTTGGCCCAAGTGGAGATGCGCCCTAATACCTCTCTCAATCTCTTCAACAAAAGTAATATTTTCCTGCAATTTTGCGTCACTAGTATGCCAAATTGCAGGTAAATATTATTTCATTTAGATAGGTATACTAGACACTAACTTAAACCACCCTTATTAAGAGCAATATTCATAAAGCGCCGATAGCTCAGTGGTTAAGAAGACTGACTGTCTTGCGATCGAGAAGACCCTTGTTCGAATCCTGGCCACTCCTAGCACAAGCAATTTAGCTTAGTTGGAGAAGTTAAAGGGAATATTCGTAATTTCGATTGGTAATATTCTTATATTAAACAAATTATAAACAAAATTAATTTTAAAATATATATAGGTACTAAAAATGTTTTCATTTCACATTAAATCCATCGATACGCGTCAGTTCAAGAAAGTTTGGTACATCACTAATTTTAGTTCTCGGAACCAGCGCTGCTGATATCAGCGCCACAATGGCGAGAATTAAGAAGGCATAACTTTAGTTTGACAGCCACCTATCCAGTGTGGTAATAATACAGGTCAGTGGTTTATTACTAGTCTATTATAGACCTCATTGCACAACCCTATGTTAGCTTAAATGTGGAGAAGCGCTTTGTAAAAATGTAATATTAAAATCCTTATATAATAAAGTTACTGGATTACTCCAAAAACCGAAATAATGAAAGGAAACGGTGTCATAAAAAAAATATGGATACTTCGCCAAAACAATCTTGGTAAATGCAGAGTGTCACAGTAAAACCGAAAGCCATTTAAACATAAATGTGAATTTAGCGAACAACGGCATATAACCGCGACTTCAGCGCCCTCTAGTGTCTCGTAAAACGTTCAAATAAAGGTTTTAAATCTCTTCGCATTCCTGAGGGGTAGAGGAAATTCATTTCTTGAACACTGATCAAATCGACGTTTTGCTTGTAAACTACGCTAAAGTACCGTAATAATTTATGGATTTTCAAATTTATGGAAAAGAGTTTTGTTTATTTTTTTCAAGACTGTTTTGTATTTGATGTTTGTCAGACAAATTATAATGGAGTGTGTGTATGTGTGTGAAAGATAAACAGAGACGTACCTACTAAACGCCCGCAATGGCGTCTAAACTATCGTCCTTCATGACAGAGGGCCTGAGGTCGGCAAGGACTGCTCGCCGCTCTTACAGAAATAGGTCTACGGCGGCAGAGTGACATGATAGATTCACGCGCACCTTACGCTCGAAGAAGCGGGATAACACAGCTGCCCATATGACCCTCAACTTGAGCGGAGCTACGAGCGCTTTGCTACGGAAATATAGCTGCGAGGGTATTCCTACGCAAATATAGCTACGAGCACTTTGCTACGGAAATGTAGCTACGAGCGCTTTGCTACGTAAATATGGCTACGAGCGCTTTGCTAAGAACATCAAATATATATCCGTAACAAAGCGCTCGTATCTCCATACATCACATAATAAATAAACGTTAATTATTAGTGTGTTTTATTATTATTTATTATTTATTATTATTGATTAATAGACGAGCAGCTACTAGCTAATGTGTCTATATCACAGTGTTGGAAAAGTCACTACATTTAATTGTTTCTTAAATTACACAGTGAATTTGTCCGTAACCAGTGGTGTAGTTTATTCTTGAACCCGTTCACTGAGGCTGCTGTTACAATGTCATCGGGCAGTCTGTTCCAGTTGTGAACTACCCGGTTGCCAAGGAAGTGCTGTGCAGTATTCGTATTTGATGGTGAGCGAACTATTCTTAGGCTATGTCCTCGGGATGACTTTACAGGCACTCTCAATGTATAAATGTTGTGGATGTCTGGTAAGTTATACCTACAGGAAATGATCTTGTAAGTCTCAATAAGGTCACCTCGAAGGCATCTTTCTTCCAGGGTGGTAAGGCGTAACGCTTGTAATCGCAAGGGGTACTCTTTACGGCGCAGGCTTGCTGGTATCTTTGTGGCTCTCCTTTGCACGCTTTCCAACAAGTCAATATCCTTGCGGAAATATGGGCTCCAAACTTGAAATCCATACTCCAGTAGTGGCCGTATGTAAGTTTTATAAATTTTCAGGAAAACATCTTCAGTCATCGACTGGAATGCTTTTCTTATGATATAGATAAAAGAGTTGGCCTTCTTTACAATAATAATAATAATAATAAAAAAAAAAAAACTGAATGCCCTGTCAACATTTCTCTCTGAACATTTTATTTGATTTTTATAATTAACAAAGTATTTGTACCGCATTTTACCACAAAATCTATTTATAAACTTATTTAGAAGAGAAGGATTTATGAAACATGTTTAAATTCCGGAGAAAAGCATAAAAATACTTACAATGTGTGTACTTACAGAAGATTGGCAAATCTATGACAGATGATGTCAAGAATTGCGAAAATGTTACACAATGTTGTACAATGTTTTCATTTTAGCTTAAAATAGAAATGTTGACCCGATCCAGGATACAAAGAGCACAACCAACACCTCCGGACTCATCGCCCAGCTCCGCCTCTCTTCCAAGTGTACCAGCGCCAACAGGAATTGTAGAGGCGTCGAGCTCTAGTTCAAGCGATGAGTTTTTCTCTCCGCCGACGTCGCCAACACCAGTACGTCGGCCAGGGAGAGGCCGGCCACCGCTATGCTTGGGACCCCGACGCCCACCGGCTTCGAATAGGGCCCCCGCTGCCGGTGGTGATGTGCGCCGCATGAGATGGACTGCTTTAGTTAATGAGAGTGTCATGCGGGCATATTATGCGGCTACAGAGGGAGGAACAATCCGCACTGCGTATCGTGATCGTATGCTGCACTTATTTCGCGAACTTGAACCAGCTGTCGACGTTTCGGCTCAAAGATTATCGGATCAAGTACGTGCTATCCAACGTAATCATATGTTGGATAGTAGCGTACTTGAGAGACTACGCTTAGAGTATCTGGGGAATGACCATGTCATCCACAATCCGCCGCTAAGGAACGACGTAAGTACCCCAATTGATTTCGAGGTTAATCAAAATACCGCAGTAGATGACATGGTTGTATCAACAGATACTAGGTACAATGAGGAGATACTGGTGGCTTTAGAGTGTGCGATTGAAGAATATCGGACTATGCCCACCAATATTAGGCCACGTCTACCTCGACTGCCCATGCATAGAAAGAACTTGACAATGGTGAGTACTGTTGATTCACTATTATCTAAGTATTTAGATAATAGTGAAACTCTTGGCGATACTCATTCAATCCTGTATTGCGCTGCTATGGCAACATGTCGTGTAGCAGGTGTTCCGCCTTTGGCGGAAAACCATGATACACGACCGACAAGACCTACCGTGCCGGGGTGGCAGCGTAGGATTGAACGACGTATCGCCGAGACAAGAGTACTCATCAGCAAGTTATATTGCTTCAGATCTGGTAATACTAGACCGAAGGTGATGCGCTTTGTGAACCGAGCATTTTCAGGAACTGGTTTCAGTTCTAATGAATATGTAACTCGGGTCACAGAGCGCATTGACTTCCTGAAGCAAAAAGTTTATGCATGGGCACATCGAATACGTAGATACAAAAACGCGTAGACCGTTATACTATTAATCGTAGATTCGAAAGCGACCAGAGATGGGTTTATAGAAATTGGGAACGACTAGATCAAGGTGTGAGTGACGGGCATCTACCGGATGCTGATGATACAAATAAATTTTGGCAAAGTATCTGGTCGGTACCCGTCAGTCACACCGAGGGGGATTGGATGTGTGATGTCAAGCGCGCATGTGACAAAACTCCAAACATGGAGCAAGTAATGATAGACACCTCTGATGTAGCTAGTGCAGTTCGTCCGTTATCTAATTGGAAATCTCCAGGACCGGACGGACTGTACAATTTTTGGCTTAAATGGCTAATCAGTTCACATGCTCGATTGGCATCTCATTTCCAATCTGCTCTTGAATCTGGATCGTTACCAATTTTTATGACAACTGGTGTGACTCATCTGCTCCATAAATCAGGAAGTACCTCGAACCCCAGCAATTACAGACCGATCACGTGTCTACCATCGATTTATAAACTTTTAACATCCATTTTGAGAGATAAGATAAATAAACATATTAATGTTAATGTAGTGTGTGGCTCGCCTCACCTTATATAATGTAACTGCACACATTATTTAGGACATTATTACACTAGTTATGGCATTGAACAGTTGTCTCTAATTTACCCTACGTCACTCCATTACATGGCGACCCTTAGCCAGCAGTTTTTTTTTTATAAGTAATTGAAAGTGGTACCGAAACGTTATGAAGAAGAAGCCGTCAAATACTTATCAAGATTAGAAGACTAGTGAAGAAGAAAAATGAACATCGCAAGAAGAATGTGACCTGAGCCTGTACGTGAATTTATGTCGAGAAAAAAAGAAGAAGATGCTATTTATAGAAGAATTTCAGTAAGACAGAAAAAAGAAGATCCATGCGAGGTATAGGTACTCCGATAGAAGATTTTCTATTCTGACTTTGTGATGGTGATGTGTGTTGGAGCTGGGCGCTGGGAGAATGCTCAAGCCTATGATGAGAGGATATGCAGGCTGCCGGGAGATTACAGAACGGGTCCGATGTGGAGCAGCTGGGAGCCAGTTCCAGTCCAATGTAAATGCTAGATTTCGCAACATTTTAACACAACACCTTTGACGTCATCCGTGATCAATTTACACATCCGGTGTCGGTAAGCGTATGCATATTTACGATGTCAATTTTTGATTAATGTTTCACTTCATTATTTTTACTATATGATTTTTTTTGTGTATTAGTTTATTAGATTTTTTTTATATTGTTATCAAGGTATGTCCCAAGAAATAAGAGAATTGCATTCTAAATTAAGATATTTAAAGGAGTATTTAGTAAAACTTGGTCCAGATAGGCGTATTCAAGAATTAGGTTTAAAGAAATTAGAAGAAGCTGAAAAAGAGTATTTAAAATTAGATTATATTTTGACTCAGTTGAACCAAGAATTCACCGAAAGAAAGATAAGCAAAGAATCTTGTGAGTCTTTTCAAGCATTAATTAATGATATTGTGTTAACTTTTAAATATATAAAGGGTTTATTTTCTAAGATAGATAGTAGCACTCAATTGTTTTCTAGAGATTTATCTGACGTTTCAAAAATGGCTGATTCGTTTGATATTAAGACTGCAATTTCCCTGTTGCCGGTAATGAATGGCCAGGAGCAGGTAACTAAGCAGCTCGTAGATGGTATTTTATTTTATAATTCTATGTTGAATGAGTCAAGTAGATACAAATTAATTGACTTTATTTTAAAAACTAGATTGTCCCCAAGTGCGAAACTTCGCCTTAGGTCCACATATAGTGATGCTGAAACTTTGGTACAGGACATTCGGAAATATTTATTACCCAAAAAGTCCACAGTCGCTCTGCAAACACAATTGTTTAGGGCTTCCCAAGGTCATAGGAGTATCGAAAAATTCGGTACAGAGCTCGAAGAATTGTTCGTGAAGCTCACGATAGCACAAGCGGACGATAATAGCGATGCCTACGAGATATTGCGTCCTATCAACGAGAAGACTGCCATTAAGAGGTTTAGTGATGGCTTGGCTGACCCTCGTCTGGGTACTATCATTGCATCTAGACAGTTTATGTCTTTGCCTGAAGCTATTAGGGCCGCGGTGGATGAACAGTCCATGTCCTCCCAAAATCAAGGTCAGGTCATGCAGATTAGGTCTACTCAAAATAATAGGCGTGATTTTACTTTTAAACGAGGTTTTCGTGGTCAAAGTAACAATCAGTTGCACAATAATAATTATACGTACAATAAAATAAATCACTCATATGACAGTGGCACGAGCACAGGTCAAAGACCCTCGTTTGTTGCACATCGAGGCTATGGCAACAACGTTCAGCAGCGTCAGCAGTATCGCGGCGCGCGGACGGACGTAACCACCGAGTACAGCATAATGTGCAAAATTCCAACGTTCGAGGTGATGCAACTATTGCTAATAACGTAGAGTTTTTTCGTCCCTAATGATTGTATTCATTCTATTTTTAGTTTTGGTAATTTTTGCGTAGTTAATTGTCAACTTAAGAATAATATTAATTTTAATTTATTAATAGATAGTGGAGCTAGTTTATGTGTGCTTAAGTATGAATGGTTGTCGCGACACGAAAGTTTGTTAGGTTTAATACAGCAGGATAAGATAACTATTAAGGGAATTAGTGGTTATTTAGAGTCTATAGGATATATTTGCTTAGATATTATCATTAACGGCGTAGAGTTTAATCAAAAGTTCTATGTATTTGAGAACTTATCTTGTACCGCAGAAGGTATTCTCGGTCAGGACTTTTTTATGCGTTATAGCGGAGTTTTGAATTATAAAGATGGTACTTTGAGTTTAGAAAACCAAGACCAATTTGTTAATATTCGCGTTAATAGGAGTAGTAATGATATGTTTACAATTCCGCCTCGTTGCGAAGTAATTAAACACGTTCCGACGTCACAACAAAGTGATTGTGTCATTTTATCGAAAGAAATTTATGAAGGTGTGTACACAGCGGGCGTTTTATCAAAACCACGTGATGGTTTTATTCCTGTTAGGATTTTAAATACTACGGATAGTTCTGTTAATGTAAATTTTTCGGATATTAGTACTAGTTGTATAGATAATTTTTACGTTTGTCAATTTGACGGTAATACTATTAGTACGGATAGAGTAAAAACTTTGTTTAGTACTTTAGAATTACATTCATATTTAAATAAGGAAGAACAACGTAGTATTGAAAGCATTTGTGCGAAGTATGCTGACGTTTTCCACTTACCGGGAGACACTTTAACTACTACAAATTTATTAGAACATTCTATTAAATTAAAGGAAAATGCGTCTCCAGTGTACGTCAAGCCTTATCGGTTACCGAACGCACTAAAGGGCGAGGTCCAAAGGCAAGTAGGTGATATGTTAAAGAACGATATCATAGAAGAGACGGTTTCAGAATGGTCTAGTCCCGTCCTCTTAGTTCCCAAGAAGTGTGATAGGTCAGGTGAGAGGAAATGGAGACTTGTAGTGGACTATCGACAACTTAATAACAAGATACAGGACGATAAATTTCCTTTACCCAACATTACAGAGATATTAGACTCCTTGTCAAATAGTATCTACTTTTCGAAATTAGATCTTAGTCAAAGTTTTTATCAACTGCCCTTAGAGAAAAATTCAAGAAAATTTACAGCATTCACTACTGATAAACAATATTGCTTTAAGCGCTGCGCGATGGGGGTGAAAACCTCCCCTAATGCGTTCGCACGCCTCATTACTGTGGCAATGTCAGGATTAAATTATAAAGCATGTTTTTTATATCAGGACGACTGTATAGTTGTAGGAAATTGTCTCGAAACCCATAATAAGAATCTTATACAAGTTTTAGAATGTTTCCGAAAGGTTAATTTAAAATTGAACCCTTCCAAGTGTGAATTCCTGCGCAAAGAAATAATTTATTTGGGGCACAAGATTACTTCTGAAGGTGTATTTCCCGATCCATCAAAAGTCGAGTGCCTTCAAAACTATCCGAAACCCCAAAATATTGACGATGTAAAAAGATTCGTGGCATTTGCTAATTATTACAGGCGTTTCATCCCGAATTTCGCTTCAATAGCTTACCCTTTGAATGCGTTATGTAAGAAAGATGTAGCGTTTGTATGGAGTGATGAATGTGATCGAGCGTTTTGTAGGTTAAAATAGATCCTTGTGAGCCCGACTGTACTTGACTATCCAGACTTTTCAGAAAGTAACAGTTTTACCCTACAGACTGACGCTTCAAAACAAGGACTAGGCGCCGTACTGTCTAATAGCAATGGAAAGGTCGTCGCGTATGCCAGCCGTAACTTAAAACCTGCTGAAACGCGATACCCCGTGATTGAGTTAGAGCTACTTGCTATCGTGTGGGCCGTACGAAATCTTAGACCTTATTTGTATGGTAAAAAGTTTTATATAACTACAGACCATAAGCCTTTAATTTATTTATTTAACATGACTGATCCTTCAAGCAGACTTACAAAATTTAGATTATATCTTGAAGAATACGATTTCGAGATTAGTTATATTCCGGGACGGTACAACGCAGCTGCAGATGCATTGAGCCGGATTCCCATTACATCCACTAGTTTAAAAGATTTGCATAAGCATGCAGTATTGGTCATGACGAGAGCTCAAGCCCGTAAGTTACAGACTGACTGTGACGAAACTGACACGACTCCTGAGATACCTTCTGCCCCAAGGTCTGATCAGCCTTAGGTAGTAGAACTTCTCAAACGACCGATTGACAGTGTTGAGTTAGTTTTATCCTCTAGTAAAGATACGTTAAATCAGATTAGGAAGTTAGAGAATTTAACAAGTGACAATGAGAGCTTCATTTTTGTTGCTGAAAAATCAGCAATTTACGTAATATCTCGATCGTTATCGACCGTTAGTGTCTTAGCGAGAGAATTACAACGATTCTGTAAGAAAATAAAATTAAAAGAGCTCGTCATAATACATAATAAGCGCTATAGTAGCTTTATAAAGAATATTTTGAAGGAAATGACTTCCATAGGTGATATTCCTAAGATACTTGTTATCAAAGACGTGACAAGAATCCATGACAGAGACACGAAGATTGTTATTTTAAATGACTTTCATCTTTTACCTACCAGTGGTCACGCGGGGGTAAATAGGATGTTAAATAATATTAAAAAATATTATTATTGGCCAGGAATGAACACTGACGTTATAGAGTACGTTAGTAAGTGTAAAAGTTGCCAAATTCAAAAGCATTCCAACAGAAACACTAAGGAGCCGATGGTCATCACATCCACGGCATCCACCGCTTTTGAGCGAGTTAGTTTAGATATTATGGGTCCATTAGATGTAGATAATTATAACTATAAGTACATTCTAACGTTACAGTGTGATTTGTCTAAATACGTTGAAGCTTATCCTGTAGAAAGGAAGGACACTGTTTCAGTGGCTAGGTTATTTGTAAATAATTTTATTTTAAGGTATGGGATTCCAAAAGAAATAATTACTGATCAGGGAACGGAGTTTATGTCGTCAGTTTTTAATGAAATATGTAATTTGTTGCACATAAATAAACTCCATTCTACAGCTTATCACCACGAAACTCTAGGAGGCTTAGAGAATGCTCATAAAGTTCTTGGCAGTTATCTGAGAATCCAGTGTGAAAACAACAGAACAGACTGGAGCACTTGGCTTCCATTCTGGTGTTTTTCTTTTAATACCACAGTACATACTGAGACGAAATATACTCCATTCGAGTTGGTTTTTGGTAAAATTTGCAATTTACCTTCTAATATAACACAGAATAATTATGTAGACCCACTGTACAATTCTGATTCTTACCCTTTAGAACTTAAATTTAGACTTCAAAGAGCGCAAGCCGAAGCTAGGCTTAATTTATTGAAATGTAAAGAGATAAGGAAATTTTATTATGATAAGAACATTAATACATGTAATTATAAGTATGGAGATTTGATTTTAATTAAAAATCAAGTAGGAAATAAGTTAGATAGATTATATTTGGGACCATATAAAGTACTTGAGGACATACCACCAAATGTAAAAATTTTAAAAGATGGTAAAGATTATGTTATCCATAAAAATAATACTAAGTTATTTGTTACTTAAACTCATTGTATTGTATTTTTTTTGTATTTCTTGTTTGTTAATTGTAAAAATAATTTATGGAATAAATCATTTTTTTTATAAAAAGGGGAGGTGTAGTGTGTGGCTCGCCTCACCTTATACATATAATGTAACTGCACACATTATTTAGGACATTATTACACTAGTTATGGCATTGAACAGTTGTCTCTAATTTACCCTACGTCACTCCATTACATTAATAATATTATGAGTGGCTCTCAAAATGGATGTAGAAGTGGGGCTCGAGGTACTAAGGAGCTTCTCCTCATTGATATGGCCATTAGCCAACAAGTTCGTCGTAACCGGAAGAATCTATCGACATGTTGGATAGATTATAAGAAGGCGTTTGATTCTGTGCCTCATACGTGGCTCTTAAGGGTGCTGGAGTTGTACAAAGTTGATACAACTCTATGCACCTTTTTAAAGTCATATATGAGGCAATGGAGGACTCTTCTTACCTATCCAGGATGTCGGGGGTTCTGCGTTGGCGGCGAGCCGATTAGGATCGAGCGGGGCATCTTTCAAGGTGACAGTTTGAGTCCTCTTTGGTTTTGCTTAGCACTGAACCCTCTTAGTACTTTACTAGAGAGTTCAGGGCTAGGTTACAGATTACGGGGAGGAGGTCAGGTCATATCTCACTTGCTTTACATGGATGACTTAAAGCTATTTGCCACAACTAATTCTCATTTGATTGACTTACTAAAGATAACTGAAACCTTTAGTAATTCAATCAGAATGGAATTTGGTGTGGATAAATGCGCAGTTATGCATGTTAAGCGAGGACGGATGGTGGAATCAGAAGGTATTCAACTTTCTGATTCCATTCATTCTCGTATCTGACACCTATAAGAACTTGGGTATGTCACAGGCGTTGGGCATCAATGAAGCTGACATGAAACAGTCGTTACGAGAGCGTTTCCTTTCTCGTTTGAGAAAAGTCTTAAATAGTCTTTTATCAGGCGGGAACAAGTTGCGTGCTTATAACGGCTGGGTCATGCCACTCTTGATGTACTCCTTTGGCATACTCAAGTGGACTCAAACTGAACTAGATGCCTTGGACCGAAGAGTTCGTACCCTATTGACATCATATCGAATGCATCATCCGCGTTCATCGGTGATGAGGATGTACATCCCGCGGAAATGTGGTGGTCGAGGCTTCCTGAATGCTAAAACACTACATAACCGCGAGGTGTACAACCTTAGAGAATATTTTCTACACATGAACGCGGATGTGCATTGGGATGTTGACAAAGTGGATATCACCCCGCTTGCCTTGGCTAAAGAGAACTGGCACAAACCTGTAATAATGGGTATTGATGACCGGCAGGAGATATGGAAGGGCAAGGAGCTTCACGGTAGGTTTTATAAGGCTCTGCATGGATTTCATGTAGACCTTATAGCCTCTGTGGCCTGGCTACGGTTCGGTGATCTCTTTGGAGAGACCGAGGGTTTTGCCTGTGCAATTGCAGATGAAGTTATCATGACGAACAACTACCGGAAGTATATACTGAGGGATGGCACGATCGATGTATGTCGAGCATGTCATCATCCTGGTGAGTCCCTCAGGCATATTATTTCTGGTTGTTCTCGTCTTGCTAACGGCGAGTACTTGCACAGGCACAACCTAGTAGCCAGGATCATCCATCAGCAACTTGCTCTGAAGTATCGCCTGGTGGAGATTGAGATTCCATATTACAGGTATGTAGCTGAGCCAGTTCTTGAAAATGGTCATATCACATTGTACTGGGATCGATCTATTATCACAGACAGGACTGTTGTTGCCAACAAGCCTGATATTGTGGTCATAGATCGATCTGAGCGGCGAGCAATGATTATTGACATCACCATCCCCCATGACGAGAATCTTGTGAAAGCTGAGAGCAATAAAAAAATAAAATATATTGACTTAGCTCGCGAGATTGTCGACATGTGGGAGGTTGATGCGGCAATCATTGTTCCAATAGTTATTTCCGTTAATGGTCTTATAGCTAAGAGCCTCGACCAACACCTTCAGAGGCTCGCGTTGGGCAGCTGGATCAAGGGCGTGATGCAAAAGGCAGTGCTACTGGACACGGCACGCATTGTGCGGAGGTTCCTGTCTCTGGAGCCCTGACCATCGGTAGCTTGGTCCCTGTACCCGATGCCGGTGGGATACTATATCTTATATTTTTAAATGTATTTGTTTTTATATCTATATTTAAAAATGTAATTTGTAAGTTAATTAATTAAATAAAGAGAATAATAATAATAAATATTCACGGACATTTAACACAACGCTATCTGATCCCAAAGTAAGCTAGGAATAACCTGCTTGTGTTATGGGTATCAGACCACGGATATTAATACTTATATACTTTTTAAATACATACATATTATACATAGAAACACCCAGACTCTTGAAACAAACATTTATGGGCCACACAAATATTTGTCTCTGGTGGGAATCGAACCCACGACCTCCAGCGCCGCAGGCGGTATCACTACCGACCGCGCCACAGAGGCAGTCAAAACAATTCCAACGTGTTCCTCCCATTTCAAATTAGTGGTAATTAGAACCCCCAAGTCCTTTTGAACGTTGACCGAGTTAATAGGTGTACCATCCAAAGTGTATACAATTTCAGGGTTGGCTCTCCCAAGGTGAAGAACACTGCACTTTGATTTATTCAGCTGAATTATCCAATCTCTAGTGCATTCCTGAATGCGGTTTAGATCATCCTACAACTGACCCGAGTGTATTAGAGGGTTAGCAAAGAATTTTCCGTCGTCGGCGAAGAACGATGACTCAGACATAAGACACCCAATCAAATCAGTCACATATATGTTGAATAGATGAGCCGAGAGAACAGATCCTTGAGGAACTCCACTCAGAACTAGTTTCCTTTCGGATAAGGTGTTTCCTACTCGTACCTGAAAAGATCTGTTTGATAGGTACATTTCTATCCATTTTAGCAACTTTCCACGAATTCCAAATTGATTTAATTTCATAAGCAGACGTTTATGAGGAACTTTGTCAAAAGCTCGCTCAAAATCAAGGTAAATAATGTCAACTGGTATCTTCTTGTCTATGTCATTTGTCCATGAGTGCAGGCAGGTTAGCAGGTTCGTGATAGTTGATCTCTTTTCCATAAACCCATGTTGATTCGAAGATATTATGCGTTCCTTGTTAAGGTATTGTGTTAGTTTTATGCTAATTATTTTCTCCATTACCTTCACAAATGTAGAAGTCAGGCTAATTGGTCGAAAATTACCAGGTTCAGTCTTGTCTTTTTATAGATAGGAGTCACCACAGCATGTTTCCAGTCCTGAGGTAAGTAACCACTTTCCAGTGACTTATTCATAAGTGAAGTAAGGGGGGTGACTAGAGTTGAAGCACAATTCTTAAGAATGCAGTTAGGAATTAGATCTGGTCCTGGGGAAGACTGGACATTTAGTTTGGTGAGAGCCTTGTTTACGTGGTCTTCTGTAAAAATGATGTTGCCCAAGCCACTATCCACCCTCGCGCCGCTACATTGAACATGAAGTGCTGGTTCCCTGGAATAGGTCTTCTCAAATTCCTCAGCAAAGGCATTGGCAACATCACCTGGGTCTGTAACAAGGTCACCATTTCCATTTCGTACGGCAGGTGGAATGCTCACTTTGGATGAAATACAGCGGCGTATATGCGAGTAGAATGCCTTATTCCCATCTTCCAATATTTTCGATTCATACAGGTTTCTCAATTTTCTAGTTAGTGCTACACTTTTATTACTTATTTCCCTAAACTGTTTATAGTCTACTGCTGTCCCAGATTTTCTGTATTTATCCCATAGTAATTTCTTTTCTGAAACTAATTTTAGTACGTCCCTGTTTACCCATGGTCTGTTAGGTTTCTTATTTGAAACCATTTTCTCAGGTGCAAATTTGTCAGTTGTACAGTTAATTGCATGTAGGATACCCTGCCATAACTCCTCAGTGACTGATGAGGGGTCCAACTTTTCCATATATTTAGATAGTTCGTTATTATAGTCTATGTAGTTAATTAATTGATAAAATCTCTTGACTTTAGGTCTTGTAATTGATTTTTGCAATTGGCATTGCACTCCAAATTCCAATACACAGTGATCACTTTTACCTATAGGTGCCTTGTGCGTAATGTCTTTAATTAGGTTCTTTTCATTTACCATAATCAAATCAAGAAGTGACGGGGCATGACCCTCCCTAAATCGAGTAGGGCTATCCACCAGTTGATACAGATTGCTGTCAAGAAACATATTAACAAATAATTCAGCTGGGCCCGTTTGTTTAGTGTCAGTTAGGTTTGGCCAAGTAAGAGTGGGATAGTTAAAGTCCCCTGCCACTATTACCGTATTGTATTTAGAAGCGGCTATTATATTGCTAAGTAAATTCAGGTCATGAGGTCTCCACATCAGTTCATCTCTATTTTCTGAACGGTACACACCCACCACAAGGAAGTGATGGGTGCCCAATTGTATATAGATATAGAGTGCTTCGACATCATCACACATGTATGAGTTATTTATTCTAGCTACAATCGGAATACCATCTACACTATCTCTTATATACATGGCCACACCTCCACCTCGAGTTTTGCCATCAATTTTCCTTTTCTTATGCTTACGGTCAAGTCTGTAAAGTGTATAGCCCGCAATATTGTATGTACCACTACGATCTGAGGAGTTCAGTCAGGTTTCAGTTAAAATGACTATACATGGTTTGTTTGTGTTTATGTACAGAAGAAGCAGGTCAAACTTTGCATGCAGTGAACTTAAATTGGTATAACTAAATGTAAGGTCAGTGTATGGGTTTCTGTTGGAGTTAATTAGTTTTTTTGATGAACAATTTTAGGACTGCCCTTAATGTACTTAATTGTCAAGTCAGTCTCTCCCTTTTCAGTTCTAGTCTTGAGGGTGTCACGTAACTTGTTTAGTTGCTCGCGTTGTAAGGGTGTCTTATCATCATATACTCTTACCTCCTTGCTGGCCTTACTCTTGTTTTTGAGAATCCTAACAGCATCCTCTCGGCTCCTGAATACCACCTTTACAGGCCTGGGCTTCCTGTGATCAGAATCACGACGGCCAAGACGCTGCACCGCAATAATCTTCTTGGAGTATTCACCACCACCGTTTATATCACATAGGATTTGCTGGACTATAGATTCGTCGTGCGATTTACGGTCCGTGCCTATACCAGAGTCGCTCTCTTTGACGCCCACAAGTATAACGTTATTGGCCCTACGATCGCGTTCTACAATTTCCTCAAGCAGTGCAGTGTCGCCAGATGTAATTGCCACTGGACCGGTTACAACCGATTCCACGGCTGAAGTTGATGCATGAACAGGCACTTTCAAGGATTCTGATAACTGCATTTTCATTTCATTAAGTTCCTCACGTAGACTATCGTATGACTTAATAAGTTTTGGCACTTGAAACAATGCTTCCCGGCACGGCGAGCACAAGTACAGCAGCGTGCGTTTGCCTTTCAAGCCCATTACGCGCGCCTCACTGCTCGTTAAATTGCTACATTGCAGACATATATTTCGCTTACAACCATCACACTGCAGCATATTTTCGTCATTTTGCTCGTTTTCACAGACAAAGCACTTCATTTCAAAAGATATTTTAAACTGACACTGGTACTGACACTGAATGAAATAAAAGTTCAAAAACTTTTCTTTACACAGTTAATTTATAGCACAATAGTTAAATATGGTCACAAATAGCAGTTTTACACTATTTCGGGTTTGATTTTTGCACTTTATGTAATTTAATTAAAGAAGCAAAATATGACAAAGATTTCAACACTGTTACTTCAACCGAGGGTAGGAGCGAAAAAAAAGTTTTGGTCTAGTAATTCATCAACTGGTGTCTTTTTAACCCCCGACGGAAACCCGAACGGGGTGTTATAAGTTTGACGTGTGTGTGGGTGTGTGTTTGTAAGTCTGTCTGTGGCATCGTAGCTCCCAAACAAATGAACCGATTTTGATTCTGCTTCTTTTGTTTGAAAGATGGGTTAGGAGAGAGTGTTCTTAGCTATGTTTTATAAAAATCGGTTAAGCCATTTCAAAGTTATGAGGGGTGAAAGTGGTGATGAAAAATAAAATGTTCTTA
Source organism: Miltochrista miniata (assembly GCA_933228765.1). Lineage (NCBI taxonomy): Eukaryota > Metazoa > Arthropoda > Insecta > Lepidoptera > Erebidae > Miltochrista > Miltochrista miniata. The sequence continues at coordinate 31,052,977 of OW121758.1, read as the reverse complement.
AATATACCCGTGTTGGGTATCAAATGAAAGATCATAACTTATACATCACGATACCGATTACGTCAAGTTTTATGGAAATCGGTTTAGCCATTCGAAAGATATGAGGAGTGGAATGTATTTCTAATTCTGTAACCTCACTCCGCGCAATTTGCATTACCTAGCTCTGAATAATTGTTGATAGACTATACGTATCTTGATATTAAATAATGAATTAGCTATTATACTTAAGTTGCCCCTATTAAAAGCATGAAATAAAAAATATTAAATTATTATTTACGTATTCATATTTTTAACTAACTGTTTGTTTTGTCGGGGACCGCTCACCTAATCATAACCTAATCGTACGTCTGTCTGGAGATCCTAACTGTAGATGTTTTGTTTAGGTATAGAGCGGTCCCCCCCCACGAGACTAACTGATAGGTAAAAAATATGAATATGTAAATAATATAGTGTCACGTGATAGGTGGTTCAGCCACCTTATCAAGTGCAATTAAAGGTATATTTACCAGGGAGATAAATATGAACGATGTGGTAGTAGTAGAACTGCAGTTATCTGCGTTTATTCTTCAGAGAATCGATACATTACAATAATAACATCGGACTTTCGTCCCTTTAATCAATTAACGAGAGAGGTTTCTTAGTACTAGACCACCAGTCCCAGTGATGTGCACAGATGGAGAGTGGCAACATCACCTGAAGAGCCGCAGGCCGGATCAGAGCCTCGTCGCCGTCGCGCAGCTGTTTTTATAGGCACCGGTAGAGGAGGCTGCGCCGGGGGCGAGGGTGCGGGGACGCGCGGCTCGCACGATGCTCGCGCGTGGTGGTGGCGTGACATGACGTCACACACGTCACACACCCCCCTTTTAGGGCGAGAATTTTTCTTAAAAAAATTCCGCTTCTCCTGTCTTCAAGGTCCGCTCTCCTGACAACTCCAGGGACTTGGCTTCAACCCTGGAAAAATTCAAAAATAGGGGGTACATAAGGGGTACAAGGGTTCTTAGGGTAGTAGGGGTAGAAGGTCAATAGCTAGGTAAGCTCAGATATAGGACGTGGCTAGACCGCGTAGCATAATTTTAGTAAGTTTACAAGAAAAATTATAATTACAATTTCAGATAACATCGGTAGTAGACGGCATTCGGCGCGTTGTTATCTAGCTATAGGCTTGTGTGAGCGCAGCTGATAACCAGTACCTACACACGTAAGCTGTGAGCGAGAGAAATCGAAGTATGATTTGACTTCTTAGAAAAGATAAGATTGCAAAACGTAGATAACAAAGTATATATCTTCATAGCAAAACAATAATACACCTGACTATCCTGCGACGTAGTCTTGGAATCGGAATGTTAGCCCATAGTCAGGTGGAATGCAGTATTAAACCGTAGCATACTTATAGATACAAGTACATGCATAAAATTTTAGTTAACAGCGAATATTGAGTAAGTATGTATAATGATTGCGCCGCTCGCACAATGCACTGTAGTAAACATGATGGCAGGCGTCACAGTCATGTCGGTCTGTTTGTCACGGTTCAACGCTATAACTAGAGAATGGCTGAACCGATTTTGATAAGTTTTAGTTTAAAAATAGATAATTATTTTAAGATAGTAGTAATTTTTTTAGAAATATGTTATAGTTACACAGAATAATATTTTTAGTTTAAGATTGTAGGAACAACTATTGCAATGATGTGGCGCTATTAGGGCTGATTTTACCCTCTAGTATAGAAGGTAAATAGCTTAGCGATTCGTCGTAGCTGTACGTGCTCATCACCGCTCATCAACCATATGGGAGTAGGATATATGGTGTGAACTGTACCTTTTAGTTTTATGAATAGAAACAACGATGAATGAATCAAGTGACTGATTTGCGATCGAGTCTCCGCTTGTTAGAAGATGTTTCATTAAATTAGGAAAAATGTAAGCGTCGCACTCAGATCGACTGTTAGAAACACAAAAGAATTTTTTTTTTTTTTCATTATCGACGTAGGAACTTAGGTTTACAACGCCGAAACATTTATGATTAGAAACCAAGATTGATTCTAAATTTTTAGGGAAGAGATTATATTTTCTCCAAAAGTCCATTCCTAAAATAAGGTTATTTTTTATATTAGGTACAATGTGAGCAACGAGAGATACAGTTTTATTTAGAAATTTGAAAGAAATATTGGCCGAGCCAAATGAAGAAAACTTATCACCACTAGCTGTGACAAAATTTAAGGGTTTAGAATTATTTATTTTTACATTTTTTAAGATTTTATGGGAACCATTACCCAGAATAGTAACAGCTGAACCCGAGTCAAGTAAACCAACAGTATCAATCCCGTTCAGAGTAACAGGGATATAGGGGATACGAGGAATATGATTTATTGTAGTATTTTTAGTTTTAGAATTTCGCAGTGAATTTGAAAATTTTGAAACAAAAGCCAACTTTGCCAATCAGCCGGGTCAAATTTATTATTTACTTTAGTCGTAATATAAACGGGACTTACGATATTAATTGGTATTTTATTCGAGGCTTGATTGCAGTTAGGGCAGTCAGTAGTGCGAAAATCCTTTAAACCGCACTTAAAACATACTAGATAACGAGGTTCAGTGCATGTTTTTAATGAATGCGAGTAAGTACGACATCTCGGGCAGTATTGTCTAGCGGTCACAGCCGCGTTGACCTTGAACGCTGTGGCGCTAGCGTTAGAAAGAGATGGCATGTCAGATGCGATAACATTATTATAAGTTGACTTAGATAACTTATAATTTCTGTTAGTGGAATAAGTATGCAAGTTAGAATTATTTTTAGGGCATTTATATGCGAATTCAGGAGCTATCGTATCTGAAGTTATTGTTGGAGGTTCAACAAAGTACTTAGTGCGACTGTGGTATTGTTCAAATCTTCTACAGACGCTCAATAAAGAAGGAACATCTTCTACATGCGATGTTAGAAGCGAATTTACATAACAAGGCCTGATATTATTTAGTAAAATTTCAAGCTTCTCAGACTCGCTGATTGGAGTATCGAGACGAGAAAATAACCCTTGCATTTTAGAGATGTAAATGGTTATATTTTCTACTTCGCCTTGAGAACGGCGTCTAATTTCCGACATTAGTTTATAGTCGTAATTATGGGGACTGAAGTCTCGTTTTAGTAGTATACATAACTCGTCCCAAGATTTCACACTGTCCTTTACAGCGCGATACCAGTGGAGGGAGTCGTCAGAAAAGATTTCGAAAGCAAAGGATAGTACCTTTTGCGAAGGAATATTCCTACAGGCAATGAATTCATTAAGATTTTGTATGAAAGCACGCACACAAGTCTTTCCGTTATATTTAAATTTAGCTAATTCAGAAAAAAGTTTACGTTCATAATAAAGATCAGAGGAAATCGGAACGCGCGAGTCAAGAGTAGGTTTGGCCACGTCCGTAACCTTGGCATCCGTAGGGGACAAACGGGTCAATCTAGTATAGTAATCATGGAACTGATCCCATAGGGGCTTGATTACTTCTACATCAGACAATGAGGTTAAGTCAATTCGAGATAATCTAAAGTAAACGTGGTGTAAGACCGATTCAGTTCTAGCAAAAATGTTACTATCAAATTTACATTCTAGCGAGTTGATGTTATTAGATACTTTAAACAAAGAAACTTTACAGGCAGATATATCGTCATCCGCTTTATAGGGAGATGTAGCAATGTCCTCCGAGGACACGGTTAGGGAAAGTTTAGTAATTTGCTTCCGGAGCTCATCGACCGTATTCGACTTAGTTCCCCCACGAATTAAAACTTCGTATTCTAATTCATTTTTACCTAAATGTGTATACTTGATGGGGTAAGACATTTTTACGGTGGATGGTATCCGTAGCGAGAATAGATATAGTAAGCAGAAAAATAATGAGTTAGGTTCAAGAAATTAATTTCAGTGCAGAATAAATCGGAGCGCGCGTTAGGCCGGCCGACGCAGCGACTCGCTCAAGGTCATGCGGCGAGCCAATTTGAAGGACACGCACGACTCGAGTGCGCGCTGTATTTATTACGCGTTTGGAAGATTAACCTCGCTTATGTTATTGCTTGAATAAATAAAGCGAAGTTAACATAGAATTTACCTTCTGCACTGAAAAAAAATATGTATTAGTAACAAAAAAAATACACGTCCTGGTTGTGGTGGTCTAGGGGTTTTCTATTCCCGTGGGCGCCATTGTCACGTGATAGGTGGTTCAGCCACCTTATCAAGTGCAATTAAAGGTATATTTACCAGGGAGATAAATATGAACGATGTGGTAGTAGTAGAACTGCAGTTATCTGCGTTTATTCTTCAGAGAATCGATACATTACAATAATAACATCGGACTTTCGTCCCTTTAATCAATTAACGAGAGAGGTTTCTTAGTACTAGACCACCAGTCCCAGTGATGTGCACAGATGGAGAGTGGCAACATCACCTGAAGAACCGCAGGCCGGATCAGAGCCTCGTCGCCGTCGCGCAGCTGTTTTTATAGGCACCGGTAGAGGAGGCTGCGCCGGGGGCGAGGGTGCGGGGACGCGCGCCTCGCACGATGCTCGCGCGTGGTGGTGGCGTGACATGACGTCACACACGTCACAATAGCTGCCTATAATAATAATAATTCATAATTCATTTATTCATAATAATTTGAGATTGTAGGTTTACATTGTTGCATTAATATAGTAAAAATAATGGCCGAGATCCTTCTTCTACAATAAGATGGTTGGAGTACTGCTCTCCTAGATAGGCTACAAGTAGCCTGTGTTAAGGAGGACCAGTGACACTCCCTAGTATGGTTGGCGTAAGATATTTGAGTTGATCTATTTAACAAACAATTACAAAGCAGCAACTCAACAAAGTTGTATAAGTACTAATAAAATAAATTTCAAAATTTAAATTAATGAATATAAATTAAAATCATAATCAAAATTAAAAACAAATAAAATAAATTTCAAAATTAAAATTAATGAATATAAACTAAAATCATAATCAAAATTAAAAACAAATAAAATAAATTTCAAAATTAAAATCAATGAATATAAATTAAAATCATAATCAAGATTAAAATTAAGTACTTACAAATTTAATAATAATAATAAATAAATAAAAAACAAGTATAAAAATTAGATGTCTTGTATAGATGAAATTAATGAATATAAATTAAAATCATAATCAAAATTAAAAACTAATAAAATAAATTTCAAAATTAAAATCAATGAATATAAATTAGAATCATAATCAAGATTAAAATTAAGTAGAAGTACCTACTTAATTTTAACAAAATTAAGTACTTACAAATTTAATAATAATAATAAATAAATAAAAACTAAGCATAAAAATTAGATGTCTTGTATAGATGTGTGTGTGTGTGTGTGTGTGTGTGTGTGTATGTGTGTGTGTTGTGTGTTGTGTGTGCATGTGTGTATGTGTGTGTGTGTTATTTATTATGTATTTGAGTGTGTGCTGGTAGGTAGTGAGATTAGCCTGTTTAATGTACAAAGTATGTTTCTGTCTCATCTTAATCCAGCTGTTGTAGAAAGTTCCGAATTTTCCCTTTGGCACTATATCGTACTAGCCCGAATATTGGGCACTTTTTATTAATTTTATTGTAGAGAGAGGGTGCAAGGTATGTCGAAAATCTCTTCGCGAAAGATGTACGACGTGGTGGTATTGTACAGATTCGGTCTTGTCGGCGTTTGGTTATTGTACGGTACGGAGTTCTAGAGTGTTGAAACAGTGCGATGTGCAACATATATAGTTGACGAACATTCAGAACATTACATATATTGTAATATAAATAATAATAATGCTTCAATACTTAGGGTAGATAGGTCATACTATGATAGTTTTTTTTTTACTTATTACAGGTTTTTTCGTTGTTCTTTTTTTAATTCAATTTCTTGTTTAAAATTATAACAAGAAACTTATAAACACTTTCGTGTAGTTTACACAGTATGAATCTCTCACGAAATCATAAACTTCCACAGACTGTCAGTCAAATGATGTTAAAGTGCGAGGCCGCATTTGCGTTTTTCCGCGGCGGTTTCTAACCTTAAAATATCATCAAACTGTCAAAATCAATGAAATCAAGTCAATGTTTTGACATTTTGAGGTTAGAAACCGCCGCGATAACCGCAAGTGCGGCCTCGCCCTAACCTAGATAAATCTCAACAAGTTCTGACCAGTCACAACTGTCAAAGCGATGAAAGTAATCGGTATAATGAAGGGACAGCGGTAAGTTAGAAGTTATGAGTTGTTGTGGGTGCCTTCATCGCATCGATCAAAAGCTGAGGGGATTAAAAGCTATGTGTCTGAAGTTTTGAAAAGGCTTTGAAAACCAGGCTGTAATTGAGATGCAGGTGAAAGTTTAACTTCGATTCCTATTGCACGTCAAAAATTCGAGTCGATGAAGAATTCAAAGGATGGCCCTCGAGGTTTCAAATCAATCGGACCTGTAAAAGTTGGACATGTTTCTTTAACTAGGAAACAAGCTTTTTTTGCAAACACCTCAGCAAATTTTCGTATTTTTGATGATCAGATTAGATTATATATTGATTTAGATCATAATAGCTAGGTACCATTAAAACCGCATCCCTCTACCCCTCGGGGATAAAGGCGTGATTATGTGTACCTAACAACAACAACAAACAAACAACAAACGTAGGCAGAGGCATAGCATACGCTCACATGAAATACGTTCTACCTATTTGCGTCGTAGGAAATCCTAGTGATATTTTTTAAGTTTACTAAGTTGAAGGTATATAAATACATTATGTCATTTTGGAAAATAAAATTATTTTTTTATTGATGGCACTTGGTGGCACTTGCTGCACATATTCACCTCTGAAAATGCTGTGAAGCGAAACCGGTCAGGCTTATAATAATAAATATTGTGGAACAGTACAAGTGTCGTTTTCAATATGTAAATAAAAATAACTTTGAATACAATTACCTTGCCATATCCTCGCCATAATACCATTATTATGGGCAGTTATATACGCTCTATAGGTAATCCCAACGTGTTATCTATGGCAACATTTTAATAAGGTTCAAAGTATGTAGCAGCCGAAGCCGAAAATGTACATGCTCTACGCCCTTCCATCCTACCGATATGGTAGGGCGTAGGCCACGTACATTTTTTGGTCCTGACAAGTCGTACGGACAAGGAGGGATTGCTAAGTAATGCCGCGTATCTAACGCCTTGCGTGTTGGTTGGTGAACGAACCAAATTTTTTTTTTGCACGCAGCATTAAATAACGATTTATTCCTATTTCTATGCCTCCGCGTCCGTACGACTGTTCAGGATTGGGTCAGCTATTTCTAACTGCCTACTATGACCGGATTACTTCGGTGCAGCCTTGAAAACATGACCCCAGGCTTCATAAAACTACTAAATGATACCAAACAATGAGTAGTCTCTGCTTAAACAACTACTTTGTAAAGTTTTCATATGAAAAAAATATGTCGACTTCTTATTCCCGAAGGTTACGAATGTCGTCACTACTTCCACATTATCATAATACTCTCGTAACTTTGTTCACTGAGTGAGTTCAGTGTAAGATTTGCATTATTTATGACAGACAAACGTCTATTTAACTTCTTTTATGACATGAGAGTGTATTACATTACAAACTGCATTCTCAACGGAAGCGAATTCAAATGTAGAAAAATGGTGACATTGTAACACAATTTTTTAAGGCTTACCTTTTTTTATCGTGAGGAAAATCCTACATGGATGCCATGTCGGACTCCTACCGACTAAAAACCACACGCTTCTTACCTAATGCCTACAGTTAGGAGCCCCGGGTAAGCCTTCGGAAGGATTAACCCACTCCACAGAGACAGGGGCCTTCAAAGAAATCAGGGCCACGAACTATCTCTATACCAAATTTCATCTCAATCGCTCCAGCCTTTTAGGCGTGAAAGCGTAACAGACAGACAGAGTTACTTTCGCATTTATAATATTAGAAAGAAAGAAAGAAAAACCATTAATTTCTACGAAAAATATGCGGCGTGTACATAGATAATTATCCTAAGCATTAAACTATGGCTTCCCGTTCCCCTAATAAGCTATGAACGCCACACATTGCCCAGAAAACGGTTACATCTCAGCGTATGCTGGAACGCAGCAGGTTAAGCTACGCTGACCAGCGCTGATTTTCAGACGTGGCCAATATTAGTAGGGAATCGTGTAACCTGAAGTGTGTATAGCAAGAACTCGGAAAGTAACAATCCGATTTGAACGTTTTTTCTTTTTCAATTTACCATCACTCATTAAGTTTTACCTAAATGAAAACATTTTACAAAATATAATTATAATTTTTAATTAACAACAAACAAGAAATTTATCTAAATACAAATTATATTTCAAGCTCCTCCACCGTAATTAGTAACAAAGCTTCTTGTTACGTCTTCGGTGATTGTATTTTTTGTTTTGTAAATATTTTGACTCACCGCTTACAATTAAGAAGGAACAATAATTGTAGGAAAAACGTGGAAATGTAGGTAAGAGAGGCATGGCCCGGAAAATGACGAGAAAGAGTTTGATTTAAAATCAGTTTTGACGGCATTATGACGACGATTTTATTCGATTTTAAATAAGTATGAATATTTATTTATTACGATTACGACTAAAATAAGCTATAAAATACTACAGTTTGTGTTTTGTATTCTCAAGGTCGTTAGCCCTATCCACAGCCTTAGTATTTTTGGACAAAAGACATTAAAACAATATATTTTAAACTTTATTTCAAGATATTTAAATACTATAGTATTTAATATATAGTATTTATATATTTTATATATATAAGATAACAAAATATATATGACCAGGTCCAACCGTAACGGAACCGTATTTTAATATAATTATGTTTAACAAATTAAATAATTAAAATTAAAATAATTTATTTAATAAAAACTAAAGTATATGTAGTATCATATATAGTATTATATATATATGAGTTCAGGTTTACCATCATATCGAATGACAAACAAAAAAACAGGATAACAAATATATCAAATAACAACTAATATAAACTGCGACGGCTACCATAAATATAATGTTTAAACACTCGAGCTTATAAAATATTGAATGTGTTTGATCGAGCGTTCAACGCATTGCATATATTCACTTTGACAAAATACCTATCAATAAACTGAATAGTTTAAATAGAATACGAGTACACACAATAATAGCGAAGCGAGGCGACTGCTGTAACATCTGCTCTCCTAATTTCAATTTGGACATTATCCTATACTCTAATAAAGATTATCATGTTTTATTCCCAGTACGATTGGTAAGTCTGCTCAACTATACTACTGCTCTCAACTTCTGAACTATAGTTGGGAATGCAGGGCTAGTTTCGAATGTTATAGCAACTGACAAAGAATATATTCTCTAGGCTCTACTCATGGTCGAGATGAGCGAATAAAAAAAAACTATAAAGAAGTTTGTAGCACATAAATCTAACATCAAAATAAAAAACATTGTTCCAGCAAGCTTTTACTCAAGAGACATGTTAGAATCAATTCCTTCTTCAAATTCAATTGAGATTGTAAAGCTTTAGTACTGTAGTTCAGCTTAGGATTGAATGTACATAAGATGTACAAATATGTACATTCATGACCAAAGGTGCTCGAGATGTATTTCAAACAAAATCTAGTAGATAACCACCAACATGGAGAAATCAAAGACTTCTATATAAACTGAGGTAGACATGCCCTACGCACCGATTTTTGAGACCTATAAACTGAGCTAATTAGCAGCGTTGCTCGTACTGCACTAGTCAAAACTTCGAGAGTACTCGGCTTGCAATCGTAGTCCATACGCCTTCTCTTTTACTCTTGTTCTTTTCGTATATTGCTATTGTGGTGACAATTACGTAAATATTATTTTTAAATAAGTGTACACGGAAAGAAAAAAATCTAACTATATTACTAGAATAGAATAGAATAGAATATAATAGAATAGAATAGAATAAAACTTTATTTGCACACCATGTTAAAATTTTACATAAATAAATAATTGCAGATATTGTACAAAGGGCGGCCTTATCGCTAAAAAGCAATTTCTGCCAGGCAACCTTGGGATGGACAGAAAAAGATATAGATTATAAGACAAATGGGTAGTTTAGGTGTAGAAATAAAATGATACAAAACAACACACACATACCAGAAGGTATATAAATAAACAAAGAACTAAGTAAGTACACATACAAATATACCTACATACAAAATATACATACATACAAATTTACATACATATACATAGATATACACATAACTATACATACATATAAATATACGTACATACCAATAAACATACTTAAAAGCATACATTTCAATGTGGAAAGAAAAAAATAATAAAATATCAAGCTAAGGAATATACTACCGGGTTAAATAATGTTGTCTCACCAAACGCTTAAAGACAACCAAAGACGGAGCCCTTCTAATCGTTGTAGGCAACGCATTCCACAATCGCACAGCCTGTATGGTGAAAGATTTATCATAAAACCCAGTAGAGTGAGTTGGCATTGCCAATACCAAAGATTCCGATGACCTCAAGGATCTTGTATGTGTGTCATTGAGAAACATAAATCGTTCTTTGAGATAAGTTGGGGATCGTGGATTGAATAGTATACTGTAAAGCATAGAGAGGATATGAGCATTCCGACGAAAGCGAATTGGAAGCCACTCGAGCTGTTTACGGTATTCGGATATATGATCATATTTGCGTAATCCAAATATAAATCTTATGCAGAAGTTTTGAAGGCGCTCAAGTGTATCAAGTTGCTCCTCTGTGATATCGAGATAACTGACATCGGCATAATCTAGAATAGGAAGAAGGAGAGATTGAGCAAGCGCAATTTTAGTGGTCATTGGTAGAAAATTGCGTAGTCGACGCAAAGACCCTGCAGATGCGAACAGTTTCCGGCTGACTTCTTGAAGTTGGGGACGCCAGGATAGCGTGGCATCAACCAAAATTCCGAGATTTTTAACAGTTGCGCTTATGGGTATTGCAACACCGTTAAACACGATGTCAGGTAGCTGAGCCCCGTCTAATCGTGACACCATGATAGGACTGCCGATCACGGCCACTTGGGTTTTGGAGGGATTCACACTAAGTCCGTATTCCTTGCTCCACTTACATATTCGCCGTAAATCCGAGTTAATTATGGATATAGCTTCAGTAATTTCATCGACTGGAGCTTGCATATAGATCTTAAGATCATCTGCATAAAGGTGGTAGGATGATAGTAAAGATTTAGAGATGGAATTTATAAAAATGGAGAATAATAAAGGAGATAGAACGCCACCCTGTGGTACTCCCGCAGTCGTGTCGCACCAAGAAGAAAAAGATTCCTCAATGCGCACACGCTGCCGCCGCCCGAACAGGTAACTGCGAAACCAATCAATAACTGTTGGAGATATGTTAATCGAGCGCAGTATACCGAGCAGGATATGGAAATCCACTGTATTAAAAGCGTTGCTAAAATCAAGTAAGGATATAACCGTAAGATTTCCGTTCTCCATGCCCAGCCTAATATCGTCAGTGATACTGACCAACGCACTAGTCGTGCTATATCCCGGACGAAATCCCGATTGGTAAGGGTTAAGGAGAAGGTTTCTGTTAAGGAATTCATTTAGTTGGATATGAACAAGCCGTTCTAAGACTTTTGAAAGGAAAGGTAAAATGGAAATGGGACGATACTCGGCAAAGGATGTAGGGTTAGGGTTTTTGGGAATGGGGACAATTTGTGCCTCTTTCCACGTTGTCGGAAATACACTGTAGGTTAAGGAGTGATTGAAAAGATGACACAAAATGGGCAGAATTTCATCCAGAATAGGCACGATCATGTTACGACTTATGCAGTCTGTACCCACTGCGTTGGAACTAAGCGATATTATGCACCTCTTAACATCACAAGCAGATAATTGTTCAAAAAGAAACGGTGGAAAGGCAGGAGTTGGAAGCGTTGAAAGATACTGTAAAGTACTTGCTTTATTAGATGGATCATAAAATGAAGCCGAACAGAAATGCTGATTTAATGAATTAATATCAAGTACTTTTGGAAGGTCTTGTTGTTTTGGCTTTCCAACCCCTATTGTTTTAAGAAATTTCCAGATCTTCGCAGGGTCCCCGTTCTGGACCGAATTATGGATATGCTGGCGTTGCGCTTTCCTACACACCTTGCCGCAGAGGTTCCTCAAAGCTATATATTTCTCACGGTTTTCACATGTAGCCCTACGCTTAAACCTGCACTTGGCTGCAGCTTTTTTTGCAATGAGGGATTTGATTTCTGCTGTAAGCCAAGGTGCTGGCAAGTATCGCACTCTAACGGCCCGGACTGGAGCATGTACATCATAGAGGTCTATTAATTTATGTGTAAAAATGCTGACTTTCTCGTCAGTACAGTCCGAAGCTAACAAAGAACCCCAGTCTAAATTTGATGCATCCTCACGTAGCTCATTAAGATCCATACCACCAAAATTGCGCTGCATAAGGATTTTGGGTTTGGATTTAGGAGGTCGAAGGTTATAGGAGAGATAGATCAGGTCGTGATACGAGAATTCATCAGCTGTGCATTGTCCATGCTTTACAACTAATTCAGTGGAAGAAACGAGGATAAGATCAATTAGGGATGGAGCACAATTAGGAAAGTGATGAGTAACATTTAAAGGCAGGATAGACAAGTTACAAGAGTGTACAATGCTAGTGAAAGTAGAGGCGCGAGCACGCGAGCGAGAATCTTGTTTTTGAAGACAAGTGTTAAAATCACCCAAAACAATTGTATGGCTGTATGATGGTGATAGATGTTCCATTATGTCTTCAAAGGAAGAAAAGAAATTAATTGCAGATGAAGAGGAATAATACACACCAAGCAGAACCTTGGTATGACAGAGCTCTAACTCGATGAATATTGATTCCCCAGCATCTGAAGGCGGCGGTTGAGGAGACATTTGCAAGATATTAAACGTAATATTGTCTCGCAAATAAATTGCAATACCACCACCTGTAGTGGCAGTGTAGCGATCATTTCGTATTGAAAATACTAGAATGTATTGTAAAAAAAATCCTGTTTACTTAAACCAGATTTAAGTAATGTTTACTAGAATTATCGCAAAAACCACAAAGCGGTTTTTTTTATTAATACTAAAATTTTCTGGTTAATATATTATAGTTACAAATACCTAAAACTAGTTTTTGATTCATTTTAATAATGTAATTACAGCTATACATTTTTGGTAATATATAAATCTAAAAATAGAACATAATACTTTCATGATTGTAAGCTGCACACAATTCGTTATTAATCCCTACAATAAATATGGTACAGTACAAAAAAAAACCGGCCAAGTGCGAGTGGGACTCGCCTTGCGGTTTACGACGTATTAAAAAAAAACTACCAGCTCTATCTCGTTTAAACTAATTTTCGTTGGTAGTTTTTATGGCAATGTACATCATATTATTATATTCTTTTAAGATTTATCATTCTCTTAGTTTAGAAGTCACATTTTTCCACTTTGGAAGTGTCTCTTGCGCAAACTATTCACCTTAGAAAAAAAAGATAGTAGAAACCTTAATAGCATTTTTGAAGACCTATCTATAGATACTCCACACGTATGGGTTTGATGAAAAAAAAAATTCTGAGTTTTAGTTCTGAGTATGGGGACCCCCCAAATTTACTGCGTTTTTTCTAGTTTTGTATAAGAATCTTAATGCGGTTCACAGAATACATCTAGTTACCAAGTTTCAATAGCAAAAGTCTTATAGTTTTGGAGAAAAGTGGCTGTGACACACGGACGGACAGACAGACGGACAGACAGACAGACAGACATGACGAATCTATAAGGGTTCCGTTTTTGCCATTTGGCTACGAAACCCTAAAAACGAAAGTAGACACATCATTATTTAGAGCGACTATCGATTTTTTTTTTGTAATTGTTGTGGTTCGAGTGTGTACTCCAACAACGGTGTGTGTTCTATTGTTACCTACATTTTGAAAATGGAACATGACAATGATATTGTGGCGTCTACTTTTAAATATATACCTACCTATATTATAAGCTTCTCTCTGTTATGTAATAATGTTAGAAGTATAAGTTCCTTGGTAATAATAAGCTAAGAATACAGACTACATAGAAACCGTCTCGCCTCATGATCACTGCAACATATATAAATCCTGAATCACGATATATAATTTAGTTCCATACCTATGTAATTCTTTACTTATTTAATTTGGGGAATTCTGAATTGGAAACTGGCAACACTGACTGCCTCTGTGGCGCGGTAGGTAGTGATACCGCCTGCGGCGCTGGAGGTCGTGGGTTCGATTCCCACCGGAGACAAATATTTGTGTGACCCATAAATGTTTGTTTCCAAGAGTCTGGGTGTTTCTATGTATAATATGTATGTATTTAAAAAAGTATATAAGTATTAATATCCGTGGTCTGATACCCATAACACAAGCAGGTTATTCCTAGCTTACTTTGGGATCAGATAGCGTTGTGTGAAATGTCCGTGAATATTTATTTATTTAATTTCAAGATGGAGTTGAATAAATTCGACATGCGTAAATAAATAGATTTCATTAAATTATGATAAGTTTCGAGTTACTTACAGACATAACTGGCTGTTTTTAAATATTTTCTGTAATTTCGACACACTTTTATTGCCCAATTCGACATTTTAAACAATAAAATTTTGTCACGTGACACAAGCTTATCCCTTGACAACAGAATGTGCACTAAATGGCGGATCGGCACTTATCCGCCAACAGTTAGCGCTTAAAATTTTGGACGCTTTGCTGTCGTTCAGACACTATCTACCTACTTAACATATCTCTGGTTAGAAGTATAAGTTGGTAGCGACTAGCGCTCTGCAACCCTGCGCGCGCAGCTCGCATACATTTCGCGAATGCGCACGGCGGCCGCGTCGCCTCGTCGCGCTGTCGCGCACGCCGCTTCAGTCAGCCGCAGTATTTCGTTAAGAGACTTACGTTAAGAGACTACGTAGAGAGTACTTAACGTGTAAAACCAACGCATGTTTCATGTTTCCTGTATGTACAAAGTGTTTCTGACTAAAGTGCTTCTTTCATTGATAACACGTGTTACAATTCAATAAGCTAATATTGTGTAGGGGCTTGTTAACAATAATCACAAATCCCCTCAATATCATCAGATTCGTTGGCGGACAAGCGTTACATTTCGATACAATAATTTTTCAAAACTAGTGGTTTTTGACTGTTTATGTGTAATTTATGGTGGATTCGACAACGTGCAAAAGTGTTGGAAAGTGATAAAGAGCAGTGAAATTTTCACAATGAAATTTACTTGACTTTGGCATAGGTACCTACTCTCAAACCTTGGCATACTTAATAATTTGTTATTTAAGCTATCAGATTTAATTAAAACATAATCATTATACTGTTGTTTTAATGACATACAAGCCTGCATTTCAGTTAACCTTTTCCATAATAAATAAAATAATATAAAATTTTACACTATATTTAATATGATATATTGTTTTCTGAGTCATAGTTTGTTTTTATAAGTTACTATAAATCTATATATATATAAATCAATGCCACTTTTCGTTGTAATTTTATAACTCAAGAACGGGCTCACCTATCCAAACCTAATGTTTAGGCTTTGTTCGGACTATTTAGTAGATGGTTTAAGTGAAGTTTGCACAAAATCGGTCGAGCGGTTCATCACTTATCACGCAAACGAAGTTGCGCGGGTCAGCTAGTATCGTAATATAATATATTGCTGGCTAAATAATATTTTATTTTTTTGCTATTTTTTATTGCTACTTTATTTTCAAGGTTATTTTTGGATGCTCTACCAAATTTTTTCACAAGATTTTTTATTGTCAAACATGTGATTTACCTACTTGAACAGTTAGTTTTGTGAAAAATGAAAAAATCGAATTTTCATGCAAAATTCATAGTTCGTTGATTTTGTATGCAAAGTCTTTTTTTCGTGTAAAACACTAACTTTTCAAGTAGGAAAATCAGATGTATGGCAATAATCTTGTGATAAAATTTGGTGGAGCATCCAAAAATAACCTTTTAAATAAAGTAGCTTTAAAAATAAAATATTACGTAGCCAGCAATATATTATATTAATCTATACGATATTTATAGTAACTTAAAAAACAAAATATGACTCAGAAAACAATATATCATATTAAACTTATCGATATTTATAGTCACTTTCAAAATAAAATATTACTTAGACAACAATATATATGTTTATAAGTAAAACATATTATAGTACTACTAAAAAAGAAATAGTAACGCTTATATTCAGTTATTTAATGACCACTGCAATTATTTTTAGTAGCTACAATAAAAAACAAAAAGCTAATCTGGTTAACTTCAAAAAAAAATATTTAAACATCAATACCTTTCTGTATTAATTAAAATAAAAACAAGTAATGTGTACAAAAAGTTGCGTATACACACCATATAAAAGTGTGTTAAGAGAAATAAAAATATGTTTGAGAATTCCAGATATATTGTTAAGATTTAACTAGATTGTTTATGTAAACTGTCCAATAAATATGTATAGCTTTCACATATAGTACAATGTTTTCTGTTTAAATTAACTATAATCAGGTTAACGTAACTAGAATTTTTTCTCCGTGTATGCAGCAATGTGTGTGTTTGAGGATTGCTTTTGAAATCTCGTTTGTTAGAGTACGGCGTGTCTACCTCAGTTTATATAGAAGTCTTTGGGAGAAATATCGTAACATGTTTTGTGTTCTAAAGGCAAATCCTTTTATTTCGGGTGGCAAATAAAACGTTCTGTCAACTATAAAGAAATTATTAACAGCTTAATGAATAGCTGACATTCTGCTGAGTAAACTAATAAACAAATTAGTCGTTTTGATTGAAGACCTTTTTTCAGATGAATAAACAGTTAGTTTGTAAGAGAAATAAAAATATGTTTGAGAATTCCAGATATATTGTTAAGATTTAACTAGATTGTTTATGTAAACTGTCCAATAAATATGTATAGCTTTCACATATAGTACAATGTTTTCTGTTTAAATTAACTATAATCAGGTTAACGTAACTAGAATTTTTTCTCCGTGTATGCAGCAATGTGTGTGTTTGAGGATTGCTTTTGAAATCTCGTTTGTTAGAGTACGGCGTGTCTACCTCAATTTATATAGAAGTCTTTGGGAGAAATATCGTAACATGTTTTGTGTTCTAAAGGCAAATCCTTTTATTTCGGGTGGCAAATAAAACGTTCTGTCAACTATAAAGAAATTATTAACAGCTTAATGAATAGCTGACATTCTGCTGAGTAAACTAATAAACAAATTAGTCGTTTTGATTGAAGACCTTTTTTCAGATGAATAAACAGTTTGTTTGTAAAATTATAAACTGCTACAAATATCTTTACACTATCGATTCTCAAACACAGATGGTTTGTTAAGATTTTATATTCTATAACACTGTATGTCTATAATACTATATTTATATACATTCGTAGGTTTACGGTATAAATATAAATATATAAAAATTCACGGATATTTTCACACAACGCTATCTGATCCCAAAGTAAAATAGAAATAATCTGCTTGTGTTACGGGTATATATCATGGATATACGGACGCAGATACCGATCACGGCGATATTAATACTTTTAAAAACATGCATATCATATTATATAGAAACACCCAGACTCTCGAGACAAACAATTATGGATCTACATTCTTTTATTTTCTTCAAATCAGTCTATGACAGTCTACTGCAGGACGTAGGCTTCTCCCAAATACGCCACAATACACGGTCCTGCGCCTTTCTTATTCCGGGCAGGGGTCATCTCGTCTCCTCTCCAGGACTTGTTAGTTCCGTCAGTCATACTTTATATACATACTTTATATTGTTACTTGAAGTGGCCTACCCACTGTGATAGCTATAATCCGCGCGCAACAAGTAGAATACGGAACCTTGTCAAATAAAATGGAAAATTACAGATTCCAAGTATAGCGCGTTAGCAAAATGGTTATAAAAATCTGTCATTTTCGATTTGTTTGACTAGGCTCCACGTTTTTGTCGTTGCGCGTGGATTATATTTGCTGTAAGACGATTGTTAGCGACTGTACGTGTAGTACCGGACAGGTGCGTTTCGTCTCCTTTTCGCTAGCACTTCCATTTATATTCTTTCGATTTAACTCCGTCGATGCTCACTCGTTCGAGCGCAATTTGATTTTGCTGAAATGTTTGATCATCTTATTGCTCTTTACAGATGCATTCAGCAAAAGTAAGGGAATTTGGGATTACTTTATTTAATTTAAATATCTGATTAGGGACAATATGCGTATATTTCTCGACAAAACGAAACAATTTTTGATCAAATTTGATACTAAACTAATATGATTTTATTTCGTCTACATACCTTAGGGATTATATTAATACATAGATAGATTTTTTTAATTCCGTTGCGATTAAGTTTTATTGATGCTAATACTAGCGGTTCTCCGCGGCTTCGACCGCGTAGAAGTGGTTAATCGCGTAAAATCATAATTCGCCTTTTGCGCAGTCGGTTAAAAAGTAGCGTATGGCCTTCCCAGGGCCTCGAACAATTTTTAAATTAAATTTCATCTCAATCACTCCAGACGTTTAGGCGTGAAAGCGTAACAGACAGACAGACAGACAGAGTTACTTTTGCATTTTTAATATTAGCAAGGACTAATATATGTATAGACATGATGAAGAAAAGGAAAAATGTTTATTATGCCACAGCAAAATTGTAGCATTTATTTTCTATAGATGCAGTATTCAGGATGTGAAAGCAGCTTAATCGAGTTATCTTTTTTTAATCGGTTGTCAGTGGTGACATTTCTGCTGTCAGAATGACAGGATGTCATAAGTTCGTGGACGAATCGTTTTCGGATTTAAAGGAACAGGTTTTGTTAAGATTTTTGGTGAAAGACGGGACTTTGACCGAGACCTGCTTTGGGGTAGTTGGAGGTCCTTGGGCTTTTGGCTCTGAGACTGTGCCGCGAATCAGTTTTTCGCTCAAGTGCGATTATTTGTTGCCTCGCATGGCCTAGCGGGCTGTGATTGGGTTGCTGCATTGCATCTTACTACATTTTACCCAGAAAACTGGTGAGTTGTTCTTTATTGTTGCAAAGCGGGTTGATTTTTGTCTGTCTATACACATAATCAGCATCTTAATTTGTCGTTTACTTGTCATAACAGGGTTTTTTACTACGGGGAAAAGCGGCCCGTCCGCGGTTAGCAAAAACCACACCCAATGACACGTGGACTACATGAGCGAGGTGTTTTAAGAGGGACCAGCCGCCTCCACGTGGCATTCTCGGGCTGTGCTGCTCTCCGCTTACTCAAGGCCTGTAATTGTCACCCTATTACAGTGTAGTTAGCTGCTTACCCGTGTTACCTGCTCACGCGGCAGTGGTCTATTTAGTAGCTTTAGTACCTAAACACTGACTATACTTCTGTGTACATGTGATATTTGTGTCTATCAGTGAATAAGCTCTCTGTGTGTCTCTGTGTATCTCTGTGTTATATAAATATATGTGTGTACACCCTACCTGACTGTTTTCGTCAGAGCCCTGGCCTACCCTTGCACGCACACTGGAATCTCTGTAGTAAGGCGCCCTGGGAAAGAGTTCTCTGCATAGCTACCTCGCGCTAGTTGGTGAGTAACACCGATCATCACTGTGTTATAAATTGGCTCCCAACGTAGTGGCAAATCTCTGGGTCTACTCTGCGGTAGCCTCAGTCTAGTGTGTGTGCATAGGTGGTTACCTCTGGCGAAACCATCCTGGTGTATCGTCCGAGACGCTCCAGGACGTTAATTGGTGGTGCTAGCAGCTAAGCACAAAACCTTCCCTTTCGTCTTCTTCCAGCTTCCTACATCTTTGGCTGGAAAAGACACAAAATTCTAAATTCAAAAATTTAAAATAGCTGTGATTTTGGAAAAACTTTTTGATTTTATTTGGCATACCCACTTTTTTTTCTTATTGTGTTTTATGTTCCTTTTTTTTATGGTGCACACATGTATTTATCATTAGTGTATTATTGTATATTATTCTATAGCTTTACCTTGTAGGGTAAACTTGGTAAACTTCTCACTGTGTAAACTTTGTGAATTTCTCTGTGTAACTTAAAACTTTTTTTATAAGGTGTGTACATACCTTGTAATTTTGAATGTTAACCTGAACAGTGTTATCAGAAAATTTAGAAACTTTTCTCTCTTAGTATACCCTTAATCTTTGTTAAATTCTAAAAGTCAATTTGAAACATAAGTACCTAACTTAGTACACTTTGTTGTAACTCAATTTACATTTTTACTTTGTAATTGATCCCTATCTGTGCCATCTTATCTTTATAATTGTTGTAAGTAAATTTTTACATAATGGCACAGAGGAAAAAATATATTAATTATTTAAGAAAGGATGAACTTGCTAACGAGCTGTCCCACATGGGTATTTCAGTGGAACCGGAAACGACAGTGTCTGGCCTTCGGAGTGAGCTAAGAACGGCACACCGACTCGTCCGTCGAGGTAGCATTAAAGCGAGTGCCCCGGTACCCGCTGATGCATCGGCTGAGCTCTCGACCTGTCTTCCGAAGGTCTCCGAGTTGGAGGAGGCTATTCAGTCAGGTGAGTTTTTGGCCAATAATAATAGTCGTCTTAGGGTGTATATCAGGGCCAACTACTTATTGAGTAGGTTAGCTCGTTGTGGTCTGGATTGCCCCGACCTGGTGGATATTCGTGGTAGGCTAGTGAAGATCATCGCTAGGGCTGAACCCAGTAGTGATTCTGAATCCGAAGGTTCGGATGATGATGGTGATGATCCTTCGGGTCGTGACCAGGTGGAATATACTTCACCAGTAGTGAGAGAGGACCGCTCGGTGCGAGCTAGTTCAAGTAGGAATAGTTCTACATGTAACATAGTGTATAAAGAACGTCCCCTTAACTTATGTTCATTTAACTTAAAATATGATGGTTCTACTTGTGTACGTGTGTTTTTAGAGAGATTAGAGGAACTTAGATGTGCTCGGGAGGTTACTAAGCCTAGACTCCTTATGGCTTTCTCCGACCTGTTGGATGGACCGGCTTTGTCTTGGTTCCGTACAAACAAAGCTAACTTCATCTCATATGAGGATCTTATTAGTGAGCTTAGAGATACCTTCGATATTCCTGATTATGACTACCGCCTCAGGAACGAGATAAGACAGCGTACACAAGCCCGCTCTGAGTCCTTGGTTAATTATTTATGTACAATGCAAGCCATGTTCTCAAGGTTGTCATGTAAAATGCCCAGTGAAGAACAGCTGGACATTCTCATGCACAACATTAGACCTGACTACATGAAGGAACTGGCCTTGCATGATGTCAACTCTGTAGATGACTTGAGACGTTTGGGTAAGCGCTTGGAGCTTGCGCGTACTAGGGCAGACGCTTTCCATGAGCCTGCTCTTGACAAGTTTGAGATTTCATCTGACTTACACCAGCTTAAGAACAAAGGTGTACAAAAGCCCGCTAAGCAGGTGTCTGCAGTGGAGACGCCGGTTACCCCCCACGATCGCAAATGCTTTCGTTGCGGTGGGGGCGGTCACACTGCATACAGCTGCACACAGTCAAGGGAGCTGGTGTGTTTCCGGTGTGGTCTCAAAGGAGTCAAGACCCCAGACTGCTCACACTGTACTAGCAAGTCAAAAAACGCGTAGGCCAGGGCCTTATTAGGAACTCTGTGCATTACTCTGTATCTGAGTCTATTTCTGATAAGGTCCTGTTTCCTAAACGGGATAGTGACATTAGACCGTATCTAGTTGTTAAGGTTTTAAATTTAAATGTCTTAGGCCTTCTAGATTCCGGTGCCTCCTGCTCTATACTAGGTAAGGGAGCGCACCGCATCTTCTTGGAACTGGGTTTTGATCTTGTGAGTATCAATCCTACTTTTCGTATTACAACTGCAGACAGCACTCACTTGCAATGTCTGGGTTGTATCTCTTTGCCAATTGAGTACAATTCGGTTATCCGAGTTGTCAAGTTCTATGTTGTCCCAGGTATAACCACCTCCATGATATTTGGAGTGGATTTCTGGCAACAATTTAAGTTAAGTGATAAGTTAATTTTACAAAATATTAGTCTTGATAGCTTTAGTGATAATAATCCTATAGAGTCTGTGTCCCTTAACGGTGGCCTCGAGGATTACAACAACTTGACTGCTAAACAAAGGTGTGTAATCAACGGGGTCATTGAGAAATTTGACTCATTGAACACTGATAAGGTGGGCTTAGGTCGGACCTCACTTGTACATCATGTCATTGACACTGGTGACAGCAAGCCGATAAAGCAGCGTTATTATCCGCTCTCTCCCCTTAAACAGAAGGCCCTGGAAGCCGAGTTGGACCGAATGCTGGAGATGGGAGTAGTGTCCCCGTCTCAGTCCGCGTGGAACTCTCCAGTGGTCATGGTGGAGAAGGCAAACGGTGACCTCAGATTGTGCTTGGACTCTCGCAAGCTGAACTCTGTGTCTAAGAGTGACGCCTACCCCTTACCCTATATCAATCAAATCTTGGACCACCTTAATAACGCTAAGTATTTAACTTCTGTAGATTTGAGTGCGGCTTACTGGCAGATTCCATTTGACTCACCCCAGTCTGCTGAGAAGACTGCTTTTACGGTTCCCCGGAGAGGATTATTCCAATACAATTCGATGTGCTTCGGTCTTGTCGGTGCCAGTGCCACGATGCAACGCCTCATGGACCGTCTGTTTGGTCCCGAGTTCGACAACAAGGTATTTGCGTTTCAGGATGACATAGTCTGTGTGTCCAGCACCTTTGAGGAGCATGTAGAGCTCTTACATAGAGTCTATCAGCAACTCAAGGATGCTGGCCTAACTATCAACATGAAAAAATCTCACTTTTGTCGGAGTGAACTCAAATACCTGGGGTATTATGTGGACAAACATGGCCTACGGACAGACCCGGGTAAAGTTGAGGTTATCCTCAACTATCCCACCCCTTCTAACCCTAAGGAGGTTAAGAGATTTCTGGGAATGGCCGGCTGGTATCGTCGCTTTGTTAACAACTTCTCGAAGATTAGTAAACCTCTGTGCAAACTCACTTCTACGAACCTTAAGTTCGAATGGACCCCTGAGGCTGAACAGTCCTTTAACCTGCTAAAGTCAGCCTTGGTTTCTGCCCCTATATTAAAAATGCCTAACTTTGAGATGCCCTTCCGCATTCTTAGTGACGCGTCAGCTTACTCAGTTGCTGCTGTACTGACACAAACCCACGATGGTGTTGAGCACCCTATCGCCTACTGTAGCCGTTCTCTCAACAAGAACGAGGTGAACTACAGCACAACTGAGCGAGAACTTCTGGCCGTGATTTTCGCTTTGGAACAATTTCGACAGTACGTCGAAGGCCAAAAATGTACGGTCGTCACGGATCATTCATCTCTTCTGTGGTTCCATAAGCTAAAAAATCCCACGGGTCGTCTAGCACGTTGGAGCATGAGGCTCAGTCAATTCGATTTTGACATAGAGCATCGAAAAGGTAAAGACCACGTTGTACCTGATGCTCTGTCTCGTATCAAAATTGATTCCCTCGATGCAGTACCCACTAAAGACCCGTGGTATGACCACACCATGAATAGTGTTCGGAAGAACCCTAGGAAGTCACCAAATTATGACATTCGTGACAACCTTCTATATAGGTTAACTAAAAATAAATATTCTTTGACTTCAGACTTTGACTGGAAGCTGGTGGTACCTCAGGAGGATCGCTTGCCCCTGCTCTCTAAGTACCACGATGACACACTTAGTGCCCATGGTGGCGTTTGGAAGACGCATAAAAGGTTAGCCCTAAATTATTACTGGCCCAAGATGTACGAGGACGTCAAAGAATATGTTGGGAATTGCGAAACATGCAAGCAGTACAAACCCGTAAATACGTCTCGTCCCGGCCTAATGGGTAGCCCGAAGCGGGTTTCGAAGCCATTCGAAGCTATCTCTGTCGATCTGCTTGGTCCCTTTCCCACTTCGAGCAATAGAAACGTACACCTGATCGTGGTCTCCGACTACTTTAGCAAATACGTCATGTTGTGCCCTGTTCGGGTTGCCACAGGCGCTGTAGTCGCGAGGTTCATAGAGAAGAGTGTGTTTCTCGTGCACGGAGTCTGCAAGACTATTTACATGGATAATGGCCCTCAGTTTGTGAGTAAGCCATTTAAGGATCTGTTGGCTAAATATAATGTACCTAATATATATTATAACCCTAGGTATCATGCCCAAACTAATCAGGCGGAACGAGCTATTCGCAATGTGGTTCAAGCGATCTCATGCTATGTGAAGTCACAACACAAGTCTTGGGATCAGTTCTTGGTTGAGATACAGTGTGCTTTAAACACTGCAGTTAACGAAGCAACTCGTTTCACCCCTTACTTTTTGGTACATGGTAGGGAATTTATTGGGGATGGAGTGTTATACAGGCAGACAGATATCGCGTGCCATCCTACTTCAGTCTCTGTAGACGATCCATCAGCCTTCGGTGTCAAGCTGAGAGAAATACAACGCATTTACGACCAGGTGAGGAAACATTTGAACGTTGCCCACCAGCGTAATGAAAAGTATTACAATCTCAGAAAAAGGCATGTAGAGCTGAAAGTGGGACAGATAGTTTACAAACGCACGTTCTACCTGTCCAACAAGGCCAAGAATTTTACTTCTAAGCTAGCCCCTAAGTTCCTTAAATGTGTGGTGACTGCTAAACGATCCCCTTTAGTATATAGGCTGTCAGATCTGGACGGTAAGGATCTTGGGGAGTACCATATCAAGGACATCCTGAAGTATCAGGAGGAGCAGTCTCCAATACCTAACGTAACTACATAGCACTGTTTCTCTAGTTTATTAAACCAGTGCTATGTGATCATTATGTAAGACTATTTTAATCTTTTGTTTGTATTTCTATATGTGTACGTGACTTTAAATTGTCACGTTGTAGTTTCTTCTATGCACCACACCGAGCGTTTTTCTCTCATTCGCTCCTCAGTACTCTACAATATCCTGAGAGCTTGGGTAGTGTTAGGGTATCGGCAGTGAGTAAAGGGAGCATTCGTTTTCTATGAAGGGCATTAGACTCTAGTTACTTAGCCTAACCGGTATACGAGTCAGTGTCTAGTTAGGTACATAGGAGGATCTTTCTTTGGTATTGTAATGGTCGTAGTCAGCTGGTGTTTGAAGGACCTAGCTGGTTGTCTTTGTTTATTAGTCAATACTTTTCTGTTTTCTTTATTGTGTATTTCCAGCGTGTCATATCCGCAGGAAATACTATTAAAGGGGGGGTGGTTGTAGCATTTATTTTCTATAGATGCAGTATTCAGGATGTGAAAGCAGCTTAATCGAGTTATCTTTTTTTAATCGGTTGTCAGTGGTGACATTTCTGCTGTCAGAATGACAGGATGTCATAAGTTCGTGGACGAATCGTTTTCGGATTTAAAGGAACAGGTTTTGTTAAGATTTTTGGTGAAAGACGGGACTTTGACCGAGACCTGCTTTGGGGTAGTTGGAGGTCCTTGGGCTTTTGGCTCTGAGACTGTGCCGCGAATCAGTTTTTCGCTCAAGTGCGATTATTTGTTGCCTCGCATGGCCTAGCGGGCTGTGATTGGGTTGCTGCATTGCATCTTACTACATTTTACCCAGAAAACTGGTGAGTTGTTCTTTATTGTTGCAAAGCGGGTTGATTTTTGTCTGTCTATACACATAATCAGCATCTTAATTTGTCGTTTACTTGTCATAACAGGGTTTTTTACTACGGGGAAAAGCGGCCCGTCCGCGGTTAGCAAAAACCACACCCAATGACACGTGGACTACATGAGCGAGGTGTTTTAAGAGGGACCAGCCGCCTCCACGTGGCATTCTCGGGCTGTGCTGCTCTCCGCTTACTCAAGGCCTGTAATTGTCACCCTATTACAGTGTAGTTAGCTGCTTACCCGTGTTACCTGCTCACGCGGCAGTGGTCTATTTAGTAGCTTTAGTACCTAAACACTGACTATACTTCTGTGTACATGTGATATTTGTGTCTATCAGTGAATAAGCTCTCTGTGTGTCTCTGTGTATCTCTGTGTTATATAAATATATGTGTGTACACCCTACCTGACTGTTTTCGTCAGAGCCCTGGCCTACCCTTGCACGCACACTGGAATCTCTGTAGTAAGGCGCCCTGGGAAAGAGTTCTCTGCATAGCTACCTCGCGCTAGTTGGTGAGTAACACCGATCATCACTGTGTTATAAAATCTACAAATATCTCAGCAGTTTTAAAGAAAAAAAGTTGCTACAAAATATATTCTCTTTATATTATAGGAAAAGCAGCTATCCTGTAAGACGAAAAGGAAGCTCAAACAGCCTAACTGTAAAAACAAAATGGAGGACCCCGTGTGCTTCAATGCCTTATAAACACTTTTGGCTTAGAAAGAGAACGTATACCTACCTACTTAATGAAGATACCAAAAAAATCACTCTCCTTTTTCAATTCAATTTAAAAAATTACCATATTTTCAGCGTTATCCAACTTTCGGTTACCGAATTCCGAATGAAATTTATATTCGGTGAAACTTCAAGCGGCTTAAACCCATGCTCTATTAATATTGAGAAGCTTTTCGTTGGCAAACTGACCTCGTCCCGTATAAGTACGTAATTACAGAGCATCTATAGAAGAGCTAGGGAACCCACTTGTAGGGACAAAAAACTGGATAAGAACGATTTTACTTGATAACCAATCAAAAATTATGGCTTCATTTTGGTTGATCGTTCCTTAGTTAAATATAACTTTTGCTCAACATATTATTTCTAAACTGAAAAACGACATACATTGTCCCACACTATAAAGGTTATTGTTATTAAAAAGACAGTAAAATTAAGTGTTAAAAAATATAGAAATGTATGTTTTACATCGCGGTATTATATTACACTAGGACTTCACGCGGTTTCTTGCGTGTAGTGCCCGTTCCAGTGGAAATACGGGAATAAAATATAGCCTATGTTACCCGAGGACAGTGTAGCTTTAGCATTCCAACAGAGGAATTGTTTTTCAAATCAGTATTTGCTTTCTTGGCTTCACTTTCATATTCGATATGCGTCATTTGCTATTAGTTCTAATCTGTACTCTCTAGATTCAATATTCTGTAAGTGGCTCTCAAAATGATCCTGTATATCAGAGCAACTTCATTTTAAAAGAAAAAGTTTCAGCAAAATTTTATAAGTTCCTTCAACACGACCAAGAAACCTATAAAAGATTCAATATTCCGCCCAAAATTGATTAATCTCATAAATCCAACGGAACATTAAACTTAACAGTCTTAACACCATCATTTAGAAATATGGTTACTAATTTTACATACTTGCTTAGTTTAAGAGGGGTAGGTTACCATACAAGGAGTTACTAAAACGCTTCCTAGAACATTTCCTGAATTTGTGACGCATCGCGGCACCAAAGTGAGTCTTAACTTAGAGGAAGCCGGTTTCCACCTCGAGCTAAGCGTGCTCTTTAATGTATCTACATTAAAGAGCCCGCTTGGCTCGCAGTGTAAACTGCTATATATAACTGTGTACTTGTCTTTCCGCCACCGCACCACAGCCTACATAAATAAATAAATTAAATTAATATTTGTAGATATTCTCACAACATCGTCTAGCCCAAATTAAGCTAATATTAGCTTGTGCTATGGGATCTAGACGACCGACATAGTTATACTTACCTATATTTCTAAATACTTAAAAATCACCCAAACTCCGAAACAAACACTTTTTTTTTTTTTTTTTTATACCACTAAGGTGGCAGACAAGCACACGGCCCACCAGAAGGACCGGTGGTCACCGCAGCCTATGAACGTTTGCAACACCAGAGGCGCCACACTCGCGCTGCCGACCCTGTAAAAACCTTCTTAGACCCCTTTTGAAGAAACCCATACTGTAGGCGTTTGGGAAAACCGAGGCAGGAAGATCATTCCACAACCTAAGCGTGCGCGGAAGAAAACCCCTACCGGATCTAACCGTGCTCAAACGCTCCGGACGTAGGGTGTGAGAATGAAATCCCTGTCTATGGCGAGCGGTGCGATGATAGAAGGTAGCCGTGGGCATCATGTCAAACAATTCCTCGGAGCACATACCATTGTACAGGCGGTAGAACACGCATAAGGAGGCATAGTCTCTCCTGTCGCGAAGAGGTTCCACACCACCTGTCAGTATAGGATCGTTGACAACTCTCACAGCTCGCCTCTGCACCGAGTCAAATGGGCGAAGCTGATATTCAGGTGCCCCCGCCCAGAGGTGACAGCAGTACTCCATGTGTGGCCGCACTTGCGACT
The DNA here is from genome assembly GCA_933228765.1 of Miltochrista miniata. NCBI lineage: Eukaryota > Metazoa > Arthropoda > Insecta > Lepidoptera > Erebidae > Miltochrista > Miltochrista miniata. Next base: position 31,024,625 of record OW121758.1, on the reverse strand, counting down.
TATAGAGAAGCAGTGTTTGCGCCGCAGTAAAGTACCGCCGCGCCCTGTTGAGCACACCGAGCTTCTTGGACGCCAGCCTGGCCTTGTCCTCCAAATGACTGCGGAACTGAACGTCACTGGAGATGTCAACACCAAGGATCCCTATACTTTTAGAGATGGAAAGAGATGTGCCCTGGAATCGTGGCGCTACAGTAATTGGAGCTTTCTTAGCGGTGAAGAAACACGCCTCTGTCTTGGAGGGATTGAACTGGACAAGGTTTTGTCTACCCCAATCGGACACTCTAGTAAGAGAGCCTCGATTTCAGACACAAGCTGTTCACGACTTTCTTCCACTGCGACCCGAGAGATACCGGGAAGGCCTGTGTAACAAGTGTCCCCTGTACTGTCGTCTGCATAACAATGAATGCCGTCAATAGATAACATGTCATTGATATGCAGCAGAAACAGGGTAGGGGACAACACTGAGCCTTGCGGTACTCCAGCGTTTATGGCCATGCAGTCAGAACAGCTGACTTGTGGGACAAACAAATATTTGGACCGACCCGGGACCTCACAGTGGCAGGCGGTATCACTACCGAATGCGCCACCGATATGTTGATGGGTCCGCTCAGCTCGCGTTGAAAACCGGCCTGATTAGTCGAGGCAGCGTCGAATTTTGTGGTGTGACATGTTGATGTCGAATTTTGCGGAAACTTCTATTCAGCAAAACTTCTTACCGTTTTTGTGTCACTTGATGAGGAGATAGTGCATCAGTGTTTGGACACATTTTTTTTCTTTTCAGACATCATTCTTTGTACCTATATGCTAGTATCTAACTAATTAAAAGTTGATTTCGGCGAAGATTCTCAAATTCAATTGGATGATTACGTAAATGAATCCGCTTAACTCGCACCAACAAACTCGGGACAACTAGTATGAAGTTTACTGATGTATTTCTGTTGCCGCTATAGCAGCAATAGTAAAATCGGAAAAAAGGGGAGAGTAAGGTAACTCCTAATGCTCATGTTTGGTACGAAATCCTTGTTTGTTTATATTAGAAGTACTTGGTAACCTAGTTACATAGAATGATTGTAAAAACTTTGAATACATAAGAGCACTAAAAAGCCAGTATTATTATAACAAAATCCTCGGTGAGCGAGCTCGACTCGCACTCGGCTGGTTTTTAGGGTTTCGTAGCCAAATGGCAAAAAGGCGGAACCCTTATAGATTCGTCATGTCTGTCTGTCTATCCGTCCGTGTGTCACAGCCACTTTTCTCCGAAACAATAAGACCTATGCTATTGAAACTTGGTAACTGGATGTATTCTGTGAACCGCATTAAGATTCTTGTATAAAACTAGAAAAAAAGCAGTAAATTTTGGGGGTCCCCATACTCAGAACTGAAACTCAAAATTTTTTTTTTTCATCAAGCTCATACGTGGTGTTTATAGACAGGTCTTCAAAAATGCTATTGAGGTTCCTAAAATCATTTTTTCCTTAAGTGAATAGTTTGCACAAGAGACACTTCCAAAGTGGAAAAATGTATGTAACCCCCCCCCCCCCCCTCTAACTTCTAAACTAAGAGAATGATAAATCTAAACAAATATATATGATGTACATTGCCATAAAAACTACTAACGAAAATTGGTTTGAACGAGATAGAGCTGGTAGTTTTTTTTTTTTAATACGTCATAAACCGCAATTTTCGGTTAGAAACTGCGAACGTGATAAAACATCAATCAAAGTTTCAACGAACTATAAGAACTATATTATGTTACTTGCTGCTACGAAACCCTTCATGCCGGCGAGTCCAACTCGCACTTGGCCAGTTTTTTGATAAAGATGTTTAGAGGAATTTGCTAACTTGCTTAATATCTCGTGAATATTATTATTACAATAGCTTGTCCACCTATTATTGCTATACCTAAAATAAATATATTTGATGACGAAATGATGTGTCACTTTGTCAAATTTCGACAAATGGCTTTGATGAAATTTCGACAATTTGTATAGTTACATGGCTGACTGACTCAGGCTTCGGGGAAAGGCATTATTCTATGTATGTTCTCTGAATATAATGTACTATTGAATATAATAATCATTTGTCTATCTTCCCCATTATTTTACTTCCATTTTCCTTTACTATGTTGTTCAATAACAAACTATGAAAGGTTCCAAGATCATTAATATGCTAGATAAACAATGTTGTTGACCTCAAACCAGAAGATAAAAAGAAATGAACCAAGCTATAAATGGCAAAGGTTGAATGACCGAATTGGCGGAAAATTGGTATCTTTACAGATAAATACGAATAGTCAGACCTTACTCCTAAGGTAGGTGAAGGAATACCATTCGCTCAGTCCCAGCCCGCAGTAAGCCAATTGCCGTGTTGAAAAAGACAGGTGTTGAAAGATTGATACTGTTGATTGATGGCACTTGATGGAACTTACTACACATATTGAAAAACTTCACTGGTACTGTATCACAATATTTATTTTTGTTATACTTAACCGGTTTTGCCTTACGCTATTCTCAAAGGCTATCTCATTCATCTATCATCTAGATGGCCTTTGAGGAGAACAGGTGTTGAAGTTTTTCTGACCATAAGGCGCTCAACATGACTTGACGACTAAGATGTTAACTGGTACCCGATTTCAACGGTTTAATGTGAATTGCGAAGCAAAGATAAAGTTTAAAATGAAAAACAGATTTAGAGAAATATCGCAGGACTCCAGGCCGTAGACAGTTGGAGGGCATCGTGTGGTTTTAGTCGGTAAAAGTCCGGCATAGCATCCATGTAGGATTTGCACACATGAAAAAAAAACAGATTTAGAGAAATACAGTTGGTAGGTGCAAACAGAGACAAACTAACAACTTTTAGATAAATCCATATTAGGTAAAGAATAACCAAGTTTTACTCAAACAGAGCCGCGGGCGTTCACTAGTACTTTATAAGACCCTGATCTTTGAAATATTATGACTTCAATAAAGCATTTTATGAGTTCCAAATCTTCTTAATTTGAATACTAAACACTGTGATCACGGACCTAAAGTAAAGTACGGACGTAGCTTCAAACTATTTTCCATTTGTTTTATCATAATTAGATGCTGTTAATTTTTTTTGCATCAATATTTGCGTCAAACTCTCACATGACGCCGCAGTCTTGGACCTGCTTCTGTGGGGACGGCGAGTAGTCCATGTGATTTATAAACATTTAATGTAGCAATTATGAAAATATATAAATTATTGACGGCGGGTCAGCTGTACCAATTATCTAAACAAAACATAATTTATAACAAAAATAGTTAACAGAGCACTGATTCAGTCCTCTGCACCTAATTTGTTTAAAATTAGTTTCATATTTTAGGAATTAGTTCCGACGTGTACCTAAAGACTTAGTACCTACTGTAAAAAGAAACAGAAGGAAATAAATAGATTCCATGGCCGACCCAATTTACAATAACGTTACCACAAAATAAAAATTTATGACGTATGCTTACTACGTCCACACTTTTTTGTAGATCTGTGGCTATGCTGTGTCGTAAACCACACGGCAAATAACTTCTTGAGCGAAAATATCTTATAAGTAACTTAATTAAGTACGCTGTCTTGTTCATAAGGAAATTACTGTCTAAAACAAATACAATGTCTTGAAGCGACTTCAGCAAATAGGGGAGGTTCTATTTTTTATACTGAAGCGAATGACCTGCCGTTTAATAAGTAGGAGAGGTCCTATTTTTAACCGAACTGCCGAAGAAAGGAGGGTAATGTTTTTCGAGACTATGTATGTATGTATGTCCAATTCTTTGTCACGTCCTACAGCCTGAACGGTTTGACGGGTTTTAACATGCGAGGTGTCATTTAATTTCTCGTAATTGTGTAAGTAACACCAGTTATACTAATTTAAAAAAAAAAACAAAATGGCACACTTTTGGCGCTAAAATGAAAACCTTGAATTTTTTTCTTGCACGCTCTACAGCCAGAACGACTTTACGGATTTTGACACACAAGGTGTCATTTAACTCGTCGTGATTGTGTGAGTGACACCAGGTATAATAAAATTCCTAAAGTATCAAAATGGCGGATTTTTGCGCTATAATTAGTTAACTGCGATTGATGCAAAAACTACTGAACCTATTTTGATGCAGTTTTATTTGTTTAAAGGTCTTCGTCAAACTTAAAATCTTACATGTGATTGATGGCAATCGGTTGAGTAGAATCAGAAATATGACCTAAAATATAATAATTAAGGTTAAATGAAATGTAAAGCTTGTTTTTTGCTTTTCACTTGTATTTTTACTTTGCAGTCGGGTTTTTGTTTTCTTAACAATCAAGTTTATTCATAATATATTTATATGATATAACTCAATATACATATATGCGGTAGGTATAATTTTTGTTGTTCCGTACCCAAAGGGTTAAAACGGGACCCAATCAATGAGAGTTCGCTTTCAGTCTGTCTGTCCGTCACGAGGCAGTATCTCAGGAACCGTGATGCTAGAGAGCTGAAATGTTCACAGATGATGTATTTCTGTTGCCACTATAACATACAATGAGAAAAAAGGGGGAATTAAGAGGTGCTCCTATATAACAAACTAACTTATTATTTTGGCGTAGCGTGATTTTGCACACAGCCTACGGCATTAAGGCTGGGTTCTCCTATAACACGTCACTATGCTTAATTTAGAGTTGTATTGTTGTATTTAGTCGTGACAAGGACGTGAAATTTCTCTTTATGATGCGGTGTTTGGTGTGACGTGTACGCAGTCTAATGAAAAAATGTCTATGACATTATGGGATACCATGGCCCATAGATTTAGAATTTTTCGCTAATGCCATGGCTTTAAAGAAGACCATAGTCAGAATCAGCCTGCGCCGCTGACACGAGCTTTCCAAAAAAATTAACAGTCTTATAATTTAATATTTTACCTTTTAAAAGGTTATCATAACAGTGTTGGTTCACTAAAGGTTCATAATTAATCTGTCAAGCCAGCCTACTGGATAATCTGTGACAAATTTGATTACTGCCCTTTAACGAGGGTTGGAAAGGTAAATACTTTCAAAGAGTCAACTCATCACGTTGTTCCTGTAAATGGAATTATTTTCGTATAAATGTCAAAGACTTATAATTTATCAGAAATAAAATAACTGTTTTGTGACCAGGGAATCAAACCTGAGAGACAATCACTCTTCAATGACCAGTGACCGCTTTCCAAATGCTACATTTCCTCTGCATTGTGAGAAATTGTTTGAAGATATGATGCCTACTTTCACAAACGTTTAGTTAGATTGCTTAATGACTGAAGAATTATCTCCTTACATAAATTTTTCCAAACTTCTATGACTGCAGTATTTAGTAAGTTCGGTGGCGTAAATGTAGCCCCTCTGATGTTGCAAACGTCCATTAGCTCCGGTAGTCATTGCATCAGGTAACCTTATGCTTGTCTACCACCTTATTGGCATTAAAAGACATAACCTTATATCTTAACAGTAAATACAAAATCATTCATTGAGGAGTGTCTTTCGTATTTGATCCTCAATTTCCTTGCAAAAAAGTTCACATAATTAAGAGTTGCTGGCACGCAAAGTTCTTAGCGAACAATTAAGTGCTAGCATGTTCGAGAAGTTTTCTAAATTGTATTTTCCGCAACACAACTCATTGTATTTATTTTTTTAAAGAGATACACGTGATTACTATAAGACTTCTTATTGAAGTGAAAATTCTTTATCGGCGTTGGAAAAAAATTTGCGTCACGTCACGATTTTTGGTTACGCGCCATCTTTGTTCTGTTCCCCACCACGGTGGATTCGAATTAAGAGTACTTTATCCAGGGATTGCATGTCATTTAAGGGTTTTTGGACTTTTGGACTTTTGGACTTTTGGGCTTTTGAACTTTTGGACTTTTGGACTTTTGGACTTTTGGATGGGATCTTGGTACTTTGGGTCTTTGGGACTTTGGAACTTTGGGACTTTGGGACTTTGGAGTTTTGGACTTTTAGACTTTTAGACTTTTAGACTTTTAGACTTTTAGACTTTTAGACTTTTAGACTTTTAGACTTTTAGACTTTTAGACTTTTAGACTTTTAGACTTTTAGACTTTTAGACTTTTAGACTTTTAGACTTTTAGACTTTTAGACTTTTAGACTTTTAGACTTTTAGACTTTTAGACTTTTAGACTTTTAGACTTTTAGACTTTTAGACTTTTAGACTTTTAGACTTTTAGACTTTTAGACTTTTAGACTTTTAGACTTTTAGACTTTTAGACTTTTAGACTTTTAGACTTTTAGACTTTTAGACTTTTAGACTTTTAGACTTTTAGACTTTTAGACTTTTAGACTTTTAGACTTTTAGACTTTTAGACTTTTAGACTTTTAGACTTTTAGACTTTTAGACTTTTAGACTTTTAGACTTTTAGACTTTTAGACTTTTAGACTTTTAGACTTTTAGACTTTTAGACTTTTAGACTTTTAGACTTTTAGACTTTTAGACTTTTAGACTTTTAGACTTTTAGACTTTTAGACTTTTAGACTTTTAGACTTTTAGACTTTTAGACTTTTAGACTTTTAGACTTTTAGACTTTTAGACTTTTAGACTTTTAGACTTTTAGACTTTTAGACTTTTAGACTTTTAGACTTTTAGACTTTTAGACTTTTAGACTTTTAGACTTTTAGACTTTTAGACTTTTAGACTTTTAGACTTTTAGACTTTTAGACTTTTAGACTTTTAGACTTTTAGACTTTTAGACTTTTAGACTTTTAGACTTTTAGACTTTTAGACTTTTAGACTTTTAGACTTTTAGACTTTTAGACTTTTAGACTTTTAGACTTTTAGACTTTTAGACTTTTAGACTTTTAGACTTTTAGACTTTGGGACTTTGGGACTTTGGGACTTTGGGACTTTGGGACTTTGGGACTTTGGGACCTTGAGACCTTGGGACTTTGGGACTTTGGGACTTTTGGACTTTTGGCCTTTTGGACTTTGGACTTTGGACTTTTGGACTTTTGGACTTTGTACTTTTGTACTTTTTGACTTAATTTAAGGTGAGGTGAAAATTAAGTTTATGAAGAAGTTTCACTTCTTACGTGTGTACACTAAGTACACGTAATTTTTATTTTTTATTTAGATGTCACGCCTTTCCATCTGGCAGGCGTCTTCATTTGGGCGAGATAATATAAAAAGAAAGATAACATCGGTCAAGTACAGGTCGGACTCGCGCACGGGGGGTTCCGTACCAAAAAACGTCTATAAATCTCGTTTTTTGTATGGGAGCCCATCTTAAATATTATTATTTTTTTGTTTACTATAGCGACAGAAACAAATAATCTGTGAAAATTTCAGCTCTCTAGCTATCACTGTTCATGAGACACAGCTTGACGGACAGATAGACAGACAAATGGACAGTGAAGTCTCATGAAGTATGTTTGGCAGAACGATTACTATATTAGCATCACTGTCTGGGACTGGTCCTCAGATGGGTTATCACTCAGTGACATATCTATTTACGAGCCTTTTCCAAGCTTCGGAAGACACGTTGAACCGTTGCGCGTTGGTACTAGTTACCAGTATATGGCAGTCGTTAAGCCAAATTGAATGTCTCCTAGGCGGCTTGAAAAATTGTAACAGGCGGTTAGTCACAACCTGCACCTCTCCATTTCAACACGACAATAGACTGACCATCTATTACGTGACTTGGACAAAAAGAAATGGTGAAATGCAGGCGTATTAGTATACCTCTGCCTACTCCTTCAGGGACAAAAGAGAGTGCATCTAATAGAATCGTATTAGAACAATATTTAGACAAAGTTCCAAATAATCAAGTTAAGTACATAAAGTGATGAAAATCTTTGAATAAATCTTTGAATAAATTTACTGAAATTGATAGAATCTTCAACAAATATAAAAGGATTTCGTGAAAGGATCAAGTTCTGAGGATATTGAAACCAAATTCTATATCTTGGTTTTCAGTTAATTATTCAAGCCTTAATAATATCTGGAAAGTTTAAAATTTTAACGAAGGAGATTGGATCAAGCCTTTCATTTTATCAACTGAATATTGATGCCCTTGCAAAACTTTTTACTAAGTTTTTTATACTTTATTTACCTAGAAACCTGTAAAACTTCAAAAAATTAAAAGAAATTTCCTAAGGTCTCAGAGTTATGTCCTCAGACATATTAATATACATAAAGACAACTAAACTTAAATTCAACTTGCCTCAATCATGACCGCATTTAGAACGCTCCTATTTCATTTCAGATGACACCTGTCTTGTCAAATTAATCTTGGTAAGTGAATCCTTCACTTAGAAACAGTAGCTTCACAACTTTCTTATTAAATCTAGTAGACGGTGTTCTTGGTTTCGCCCGCGTAAAATTAATTCCCGTTTTCGCTTCCCATGCGAACATTTTCCTGAGATAAAGAACAGCCTATGTGTTACTCCAGACTACAATCTATCCCTGTACCAAATTTAAGCCGGATCCGTTAAGTCGTTTAAGCGTAATTGAGGAACAAACATCGAAACATCTACACAAACTTTCACATTTATAATATTAGTAGGGTTGCCAGAGCGGAGTAAGATGTCTTCGTGATATGTGAACTGTGATCAACAGGAATGTGAATAAGTAGGTCAACTATGTTTTGGGGGCGGGTTTGACAAATCATTGCTTTTTGAAGAGTTTTAGATTTACTGATCTTGGATTTTTTTTTGTATCTGAGATTTAGGAAATCGTAACATTTTATTAGTTGTGACAAGGTGTAAAGCATTTTATTGTATTCTTTATTTTACGCCAGGATAGTATTCCAATCTGAAATTTGATACAAAATAGCACTACAATGTTTGCCTTATCGTTAAAAGCAATTTCTGCCAGGCAATTATATTTTCAATTTAAAATGTAATAATTGAAAATAAACAGTGACGGCCTTTTTTTACTACGTGTGGAAATCCTACCCTCCTGCCTACGACCAGGAGTCGGGAGGATAGCTCCTAACACGAAACGTTGACCACCACTTTTCTATATTAGGCTCTCCCAATTGACGTCGCCAGCCTGATGGAAAGCCGTGGCGTATCTAGCGATTGGGGGACACCTCATAATTCGTAAAACTTCTGACAGTGGATAGTGCTACCTTTTAGAAAATTGTAAACTTTAAAATTCAAAAATAATATCCCTTTGTGTCTGAGCTGCAAAACTCATTTTGCTAACTCCGGTTCAATAATGGAAGATCTCTTGGTGTTTTTGGTTCACTTATTGCATCAATTAAAAATAAGAATGGAAAGGTGTAATAAGACACTAACGATATCTTCGAGGTCCAAGACGGCCTGCCATAAATTTGAGAAAGAGAGAGAAAGACGTAGATCCAGTAGGACTACGATAGGTTGATTTGATTGAAAAATAGGTAGGAATATTCTTAGATAGCAATAACATATTATAGCCGTGCGTCAATATAATTTGATTTTCAGTACAAATCTGTAAGGTTATTTTGTACAACAACCCCGTGTGATGATGGGGCCATGTGTGACAACGGGTAACAGTACAAAATGACGCCATCCCAATTCATCCCGAAAGTGTCGTAAGAGGCGACTAAAGGAACACTTTCGCAAAACGATCAATTGCATAGAGAAGGAAAACTTGAAATGAAACCCGGTTATCAGTAAAATGCCAATCGTTAAGCCAAGCGTAATTGAAGACCTTATGGGCGGCTTGACAAATTTCAACTGCGGGTCATCACGACCTGCGCCTGTCCATTTTTACACGGTAATAGGCTCACCACCTACGTGGGATATAAAACTATAAGGTTAATTGTGGGCGTATGTTATACTTCTGCCTACCCCTTAGTGGATAACAAAAATACAATGTATTCAAATATTTCGACGGACAAAGACTCATTAAAGGTATTATCCCTATTTATTTTGTACCTAAGTACATCGTAAGTATTCCAAAATATGGTAAGCCTTTCATTATGCAAATCGTCTTGATCTCGAAGAAGGCTTTGTATCAAAAGATTCAAAGTTCTTAATCAAAGGACCTTTATGGAGATTGATGCTTAACCACATTAAACATAATCTTACTAATATTATAAATGCGAAAGTTTTTGAGTGTGGATGTTTGTTACTCTTTCACGCTCAAACCGCTGAACGGATCAGGCTGAAGTTTGGTACAGAGATACATTATAGTCTGGAATAACACATAGGCTTCATTTTATCCCGGCAATATGTTCCCACGGGCAAAGCTGCGGGCATCAGCTAGTCTTCTAAAAATAAATGTAAATCTTAACTAACTAATCCATAAAGGTACAGCTCTAATCTCTTCGTCACGTTTTTACCATTTGGAGACGAAACCATAAAAACCGGCCAAGTGCGAAACGGAGTCGCGCACAGAAGGTTTCGTACCAAAACACGGCAAAAAATCACGTTTGGTGCATGGGAACTCCTTAATCCCTCCCCCTTTTTTATACAACTATTTGTTGTCACAGCGGAAAAAAAATACATATCTATGTGAAAATATCAGCTCTCTAGCTATCACGGTTCCTGAGATAGAGCTTCATGACGGACAGACAGACAGACTTACAGACAGCGAGGTCTCTTGAATAGGGGCCCGAGTTTACCCTTTGAGTAAGTACGGAACCCTTAAAATTATTCATTACTATTATTTATACTTATCTTTACTATCGCAGTAACCGATTACAGAACGCTGAGCAAGCTGAGCCACTTATCGATATACGGAAGACCTAACAAAATACATATTTTTAATTCTTGACAACATAAACAGTATTTTCTTTAAGTTTATAAGATCTAAGTACACTTCATGAAGTGCTTACGATAGGTCCCTACATTTTCACAATGCACTTTTTACTTACAGCAAGCTTTAAAAAGATCCTTAGTACTCGAGTATTATTCCTCGTCAAAGCAAATGTTCTATAAAGGTGCTCATCTTCCACAAGCTTTACAATAAAGCGCTCAGTTCCTTTGTCGGGCCCTGTGAGACTTCGTTCACGATATTGTAAACACTGTTTTAATTAATTTTAATACCTACCTAAACAAAATTCATTATCATCTTTATAAACAGTGTTTACAATATTAATAAAGGCGTGAGAAAATTAACTCTTCTAACTTCGTCATGTCACATCAGTAAATAATACGAAGTAAAAGTAAAATCATTATGAATACTTTAGCCGTAAATCAGTTTCAAACATTCTGCTTTCTTCACGTCTCAGGGTATCAGTAAAAAAAAATACAAATAAAAATCATATGTATGAAAAACGTTGTTTCTACCATATTATAGACTAGAGGACGTCACGCGGTTTCACCCGCGTTCCCGTGAGAATACGATCCCGTGATAATAAAATATAGCCTATGTTCACCGCGAAGAGTGTCGCTTCCCAACAGTGAAAGAATTTTTCATATCGGTCCAGTAGCAAACAAACAATCAAATCTTTCCTCTTTATAATATTAGTATAGATGATGCTAGCTGTTTCGCCCGCGCAAAATTCGGTAGGTACTCGTCCCCGCTTCCCGTGGAAAAATATTTCCTGGATGTTAAGTAGCCTATGTTTTATTCCAGACTATAAGCTATCTCTGTGCCGAATGTCAGCCCGATTCGCTTAGCCGTTAGAGCGTGATTAACCCTAGAACCGTATCCTGGGGTACAAGTGAAAAAAAAAAATTAAAATTGGCTATAACTTTTTTGTTTTAAAACGGATCTTTTCGCACCTCCGCGTATTTACGGGAGGCGGGATATCGTGTCGAAGCATTGGTCGGGCACGAGTCCTGTTAGCGTGCGGTCGTGGCAAAGCCTGAGTGGAGTACTACAGTACCCCTGGGTATGCACCTAAAAATGCATGCACAAATAAGTATTGGCGGTATTTTAAAAAAGCATGACCTTCTAGTGCTCCATCCTCTTCAGATTCAAAATCTGGTAGATGTGTAGCAATACACGCAAGTGAATTGTTGTTGACATTTGGCAGGCGCTATAATCATATTATTTATTATGCTAGTAGCTATAGATAGGTAGTTAGATGGGCGGTCATGTCTTGTGTCAAAGTAGGGGAAATTGATGGAAGGAGATTGTGGAGGGATGTAAGCTATATGTAAGCGTGCGCAATAGTAGAAAAGAAAAAAGATCAGGAACTAACTAAAATTATTTTGCGAATATATACCGATGGTCCCTACGTAAAGTATCGAAATTACAAAAAGGCAATTTTTTTTTATTACTGTTTTGGACAATTCATGCTATTCATTTTTTGACCCGTGAACAAAAAAATTAAAAAAAACATTACTTTTCCGTTTTTTAGAGACGTATTTTATCGAAACGTATCAGTCCATCCGTTCTATAACAACGAAATTTAAATTTCGCGGGTTTACGCTACATGACCGAGTGTGTGACAAGGACGGAACTACCACTACCGCGAGTGTACGCCGTAACGTCGCCGTCACGTCGCCCCGCCGCCAGAGCATGCGTGTCGTGTCGTTGCGATTATAAATAAATAAATAATTTAATACATAAATAATTTTACTGTTTCCCACGTAATATATCGATTCGGGCAGTTTTGATTGTTTATGACGGGTTGTCATATTCCTGGTACAACGAAAGTGGCACTTACCATTATGTACGTGGTATTTTTTTAAAGCATTTTTATCGAAACTGCCGATTTCAATACTGTACGTGGTATGACTAATTTAAATATTTATTGAAAGTGCCACTTCCGATTATTTTGTATGAGTTTCACTTATTTTTTGTAAAGATCCGATATTAACATTTGTCTTAAAATTATAAAAAAAGCTTTGTGAATAATTTAACTGAATATTAATTAGTTGTAAATGCAATTTCTGTTATGTACCTACCTATTTAATGTCAAAATCGCCACTACCAACGAACTGCACCTTCAATGAATCTGATTGGAATAATATTTTATTATTTCAATAACTCTTTTAAATTTAAAAGAGTTAGTAGATGTTGAATTTTTTTCGGACAGAAACTTGGCTCAAGAAGGTTGCCACAGTTTCGAAATTGCATCCGTTAGACGAGGAGTATCCAACCTTTTTCAGGCCGCGGCGCCCTAATAAGTCTTGAAATTTTTCACGGCTTCCTATCATAGGTATCTTGTGCAATCATCCCGCCCCTCCCCCCTCGCCTAGCAATCGCCTTATTGACGCAGTTACTGAATTGTATCCTCCGCAAAAGTCACTTCCCTGTGTCATGGAGCCTTGGCCATGTCATCATGCAGACCCAATAAGGGAAAACATGCGGAGCTGGCGTTCCCTTGGGAAACTGCCTTCTTTTTTACGTGTGGAAATTCCTCATGCATGGTGTGCCGAAATTTTACCGACAGAAACCACACGGTGCTCTTCCACTACATTTGGTCGGGAGCCCCGGGTAAACCCTAGGGAAGATGTCCCAGGATTCCCGACAGACCTTGGCTTCCCTTGTGACCTCATCTACTATACTTCGTTCGGTTAGGGTACTTCACGCTTCTTTGGTCGTGTGTCGCGCGAAAAACTTTCACGTCACGCTGTCATCTTGTGCCTGCTTCTGGAGGCCGATAGTATGGGCAAAGACAAGTGTGTGGCACCCTAGCTGCAGACTGCAGAACTCGGGTTGGAGAGTTAACTCCCTACTCCCTCCCCGCCATCTCTAGCACGAGAATGACCTGCTCGCAGAAAGATTCGGCGGGGCGTCCCACTTACTTCCGTTGGAAAGCATGGCTCGCACTGTAGTCTCCAGCGAGATAATGTCTACGTCAAAACCTGCAACTAGGACCTGTCGCCCACACTGGCACATCGAAAATGTATGGGGCCTTTCTCAGCCACTGAGCCACCCGTCTCCCGGCGTATTTGCCACAGCATCCGTGCCCAGTAATTATGGGTGGCAAACAGTAGAAGAGATTGCCATAGCTTCTCTCCAGCCACTCGTTTATGATCGATTTGATCTGATCTGACCATGTCTCTCAACTAAGACACTTCAAGATGGTCAAAACGGATTCAGCCGATTTCCATGGGTGGAAGTAGCAAGGCAACTTTCACCTCTTACCATCCACAGACACCACGTAACTAGTTCTAAAAGTCTAAAAGTCTAAAAGTCTAAAAGTCTAAAAGTCTAAAAGTCTAAAAGTCTAAAAGTCTAAAAGTCTAAAAGTCTAAAAGTCTAAAAGTATAAAAGTCTAAAAGTCTAAAAGTCTAAAAGTCTAAAAGTCTAAAAGTCTAAAAGTCTAAAAGTCTAAAAGTCTAAAAGTCTAAAAGTCTAAAAGTCTAAAAGTCTAAAAGTCTAAAAGTCTAAAAGTCTAAAAGTCTAAAAGTCTAAAAGTCTAAAAGTCTAAAAGTCTAAAAGTCTAAAAGTCTAAAAGTCTAAAAGTCTAAAAGTCTAAAAGTCTAAAAGTCTAAAAGTCTAAAAGTCTAAAAGTCCAAAAGTTCAAAAGTCCAAAAGTCCAAAAGTCCAAAAGTCCAAAAGTCCAAAAGTCCAAAAGTCCAAAAGTCCAAAAGTCCCAAAGACCCAAAGTACCAAGGTCCCATCCAAAAGTCCAAAAGCCCAAAAGTCAAAAAGTCCCAAAGTCCCAAAGTCCCAAAGTCCCAAAGTTCCAAAGTCCCAGAGACCCAAAGTACCAAGATCCCATTCAAAAGTCCAAAAGTCCCAAAGTCCCAATGGCCAAAAGTTCAAAAGTCGCAAAGTCCAAAAGTCCAAAAGTTCAAAAGTCCCAAAGTCCCAAAGTCCCAAAGTCCCAAAGTCCCAAAGTCCCAAAGTCCCAAAGTCCCAAAGTCCCAAAGTCCCAAAGTTCCAAAGTCCCAAAGTCCCAAAGTCCCAAAGTCTAAAAGTCTAAAAGTCTAAAAGTCTAAAAGTCTAAAAGTCTAAAAGTCTAAAAGTCTAAAAGTCTAAAAGTCTAAAAGTCTAAAAGTCTAAAAGTCCAAAACTCCAAAAGTCCAAAGTCCCAAAGTCCCAAAGTTCCAAAGTCCCAAAGACCCAAAGTACCAAGATCCCATCCAAAAGTCCAAAAGTCCAAAAGTTCAAAAGCCCAAAAGTCCAAAAGTCCAAAAGTCCAAAAGTCCAAAAGTCCAAAAACCCTTAAATGACATGCAATCCCTGGATAAAGTACTCTTAATTCGAATCCACCGTGGTGGGGAACAGAACAAAGATGGCGCGTAACCAAAAATCGTGACGTGACGCAAATTTTTTTCCAACGCCGATAAAGAAGTTTCACTTCAAAAATTAAAATGAAAAATGCCAACAGCAAAGTATAAAGTTTGGGTATTACTCCTAAACTGTGTTATATAAATATAAAACATGTAGGAGTAATACATTGCTTAGAGAAGGAAAACTTGAAATGAAACCCGGTTGTCAGCAAAATGACAATCATTAACTCAAGTTGAATGCCTTATGGGCGGCTTGAATATTTTCAACTGTGCGTAATCATCACGTCCTGCGACTGTCCGTTTCAACACGGCAATCTCGTTTATGATCGATTTGATCTGATCTGACCATGTCTTTCAACTAAGACACTTCAAGATAGTGAAAGCGGCGAGGACTCAGCCGATTTCCATGGGTGGAAGGAGCAAGGCAACTTTCACCTCTTACCATCCACAGACACCACGTAACTAGTTTTAAAAAATTAAAATGAAAAATGCTAAAGGCAAAGTATAAAGTTTGGGTATTACTCCTAAATGTGTTATATAAATATAAAACATTTAGGAGTAATACCCAAAGAATATCATAGGTTTAACGAATGCCTAAAGTATTCTACAGTCGCAGAAAATTCTGAAAATGGGAAAAAGTTCGATGAGTAGTTTGTATAGGTACTAAGATTTTTTTATTTTATGTTCGTGATTTTTATGTTTTATATTCGTGATTAATAAGTTAAGGTAATAAAAACCGTAGTATTTAAATAAATTTATATATTTGAAAACGGAAGCTCTGAATGAGCTTCCAAGTTTTGGGTTAGAAACCTCTGCCCATACCTATATGGCAACAGTTAATTATTGATGCTAACTGTATTATTGATAATATAGGAGCAAACCCTATTGTTACCTCATATATTATTCCTGGCGAAAGGAAATCCCATCCCCAAGAGAAGTCGGTTGAGTAGGTACCTAGTTTTTAAGTTAGATTTAGGTTGATTTTTGTGAAATCGCAAATAAAATCAGTTATACTATAATCGTTGCGTTATTGACTCCAGGACAAATTATCTTACATTACATAAAACTACTGAACCGCCTGGGAACTCCTGGGAACACTCTGGACTTCCCAGAAGCGTGTCAGATGTTCCTTTTGTCCCAGGTCAAAAAAGACCGTAAATCACGCACTCGATGTGAAAAATGTAAAAGTTTTATATGTTTAGACCATCAAAAGAAGATTTGCCAAAACTGTTAATATAAGTTCGTTAATTTTTTGTTTAATTATGTAACGCGAGACTGAAATAAGTGCCATAAATGTCTATGTATGTTGATTATATTAATAAACTAGCTGTCGCCCGCGACTTCGTACGCGTTAAAATTGTTACAATGCCAATTTGATTGCTTTCTGCTTAGCCCCTAGGATATGAAGCGTGATAATATATAGCCTATTTTAACACCATACCCCTAGGTAATATTTGTGCAAAATTTGAATCAAATCTATTGAGTACTTTTCGAGATCCTTCCGGACAAAGCAAATCAAACAGACAAACAGACAAACAGATAAACAGACAAACAGACAAAAATTTTTCTAACTATATTTTCGGCTTCGGTATATTATATTGAACACCCAGCGAGTATTTTTTTTTTTTTATTTCCAATGTACAGTTTTGACTTTTCTATCATTTAATTATGTATAGATGTCTACTCTTGTAAAAAATTGTTTTCTTTAACGGGGTACACTAGTACCCCTGGGTACTGTTATTTAAAGTCTATGATGGGTACGGTTCTAGGGTTAAGTAACAAACATCCAAACATCTTCACTAACTTTCACATTTATAATATTAGTTGGATTATTTTTCAATTTCACTAACTAATTTTACTACCTACTTTTCTAACGCCGACTCATTTGACGGCTGAACGTACTATATGACATCGTAACCAATGAATAATTAATCAATTATTATTAGTCACTATCGTGCTACGAGTATATTGGATTTGAAATTCAATGCCATTAATAATTAAATGGCACACGAGCTATTTGATAGTAATACCACAATACATAGATCAAACATGGTAATATGAATCAAATAATTGAGATATTATGATTTATGCGGTTAGATATTGTATATTGGAAAGCTCTTTACGTCTCAAAAGAGAGAGAAAGAGAGAGAGCGAGGAAGGTGTGCACGACATCAGCGCGGCAGGCGGTTACACCACCAACCACCAAATGCGCCACCGAGGCAGTCAATGTGTAATAAGCCAATCCTTAGCCCTATTAATATTATAAATGCGAACATAACAATATACTAACCTTTTTAAGGCCAGTGTGATACTATTAAAGTCAATCACCCACTGTATATAAAATACTAGATGATGAATAGTAGATTGTTAACCGAGGGTGGAAAGAATCAATTCCCGACTTCCCGAGGTATTTAGACTATAGTCAGAGTCGGAATTGATTCTTTTACCCGAGTTACACTCTACTTTTCATTTCGAATATGAGGAAAATAAAACTAGTAAATATAATAATATTCAAATCAGTAGGTAATAATATTCAAATCATAAAAGATTAATATGTAAAGAAATAGGTCTTTAAATTCCGCTACAGACAAAAAATAACACATAATAATGTCCCGCCAATTTATGTTGACTTTTTAAATTTAAATATGGAACTCACCACGTAATTGTTGCAGCTCATTCCGCTGAAAGAAATTTGCGCTAAGTACATACACTGGCTGTTTAGAAAGTCGCATGGCCGCAGATTTTTTTAATTAGTTTTTTTTTAATATGTATCTCTTCACAGCTGACAGCAGTTCTATTTTTAAAGTTCATTCCGGCCCTTCCTTAGGTGGAAAGTAATTTGTATGAGTTTTTCCGTCTCTAGGGAGGGAAACAGCATTTTCCACCCAATAATCAGATCAAGCAAACACTACTTTTCGAGTATGAGAAATGAAAAAAATATGTCGTCCTTACAGTAGCAGGCCTAAGACGACAGCTTGACGTGAGAGATTCATGCACGCCACACGCCCCAAGAAGCGAGATAGCACCCGAACAACCCCCCAAAGACGCGGAATAGCACCCTTATGTGAGGCTGCAGCGGTAGCCAAGGTCTGTTGGGAATCCTGGGGATATCCTTCTTACCCGGGGCTCCCAACCCGTAGGCAGTAGGTAGGGAAGGTGTTGGTGTTAGTAAAAAACGGATACGTTACAACTTTCCATCAGGTGGGCCGTAAGCTTGTCTGTCACCTTAGTTCTATTCGGTATGGGAACATAAAAAATAACCAGACGACTTGCTGATAAAATATCGTTTAATAGTTATATCAATTACAAAGCGATATGTTCAGATGTCTACGACTTGTTCGAGGCGCGAACATATTCCCGCCCCTGAAAAGGAAATTACTATCCAATAGGAAGATATCATGGTACTCCAGCAGCATTTTTTATTAAGTATCAATTTCATTTCTTACTTATCTAAAAATGAATTTCATAAATTACTGACCAAAATTGGTATTGTCATAAATACTAAGTGAAATCTACTCGAAATTGGTTTCATTTAGAATAAATCCCACGATCTCGTAGCTCTAATTGAGTTATTTTCAATTTTGAAACAGAGTCAGACTCGTGCACGGAGGGTTCCTTTCCAAAAAATTGCAGAAAAAAAAAACAAGTAACAAACTTGATTTTATTTTATACTAGCTGATGCCCGCAGCTTCGCCTGCGTGAAATTTTGTTCCTAGACTATAACAGTAGATACCAAATTTCAGCCAGATCCTTTCAGCCGTTACAGCGTGAAAGAGTAACAAACATCCACACACATAATAATATGAGCTATGTAAATTTATTTATTAAATACATTTCTTAATTCAATGGCTAAACTACTACTTGACACAACTTCTCTTCTAAGCAATTGACATCGTAACTTAGTCCCTTCTTCAGGTAGTCCCAGCCTACGAAGTTTGGATAAACTGAACTACTGTAGGCTTTGTCCTCCTAATACAGATAATCCAACCAATACCTGGTAACGTAATAACAATGTAAATTTCATCAGCTGAGCGTTCATGTTCATTGTAATGACTCTTTTCAGTCCTGTCTAATGTAGTAAGTCTGTTTCCTGACAGAATGCAGTCGGCACTATATGTAGAATAAAGTTCATAGCTTCCATGACCAGTCGCTTAGGGCTGCTGACGATCTTTGTCGTAAGGATTGAGCGTAGATGGTAACATGCGGTGTTATTTTATTGACCAGTGGATACTACCTGAAGCGTGGTCTCTCATTTTTTCTGGCTAGCTATCTTAGAATTTTCTTATTCTTTTCACAAATGTATTTTTGTCACACAAAATTTGAATAAATTAGCAATAATACTTCCATAAAGCATATTTGGTTAATATTATTCCAAAATAGCGCTTTTTATTTAACTTTATGGCTATGTACTAAAATCATCTGTTTGAAGTTTGAAATGAAACATAAATGAAAACGTCAATTGTATTGACTTTCACAAATTATGTGTCAAAATAAAAAAGTAATTTAGGTATAAAATAAGAGTATTTAAGGAGTATTGATATCAACTCCAAAGAAAATCAGCCTCAAAATAATTTACATTCCCTTTTTGGCTCGTTATAGTATAAATTTCAATAAAATACGAAACACGTCTTCCATCAATTATGTTAATAATGCTCTATGCCAAATTTTAAGTAGATCGGACCAAGAAATCACGTTGTCCCATACAAACTTTACCCTCCTTTTTTATACCTTTGGAGGTGGAATTTGCAAAAATGTTAAGGGGCGGTTAACCCGCACAAGTAGGCATTTGGCGCTCCCCTCGCCCCGGGCGCAAGACACACCGCGCGCCGGCAGCGGCAGTCAACTCTCATGCCACAGTATACAGTATAGTAGAAAGAAACAGCATGCTAACTTTGTTTGACGTAGTAAATGCATCTAACTTTATTAAGTGTAGTGATTTATTAGTTTCGTAAATAAAAATAAATGAGTTAATCGTAAATAAATTATGTATATTATACTATTATTTTTAAGCTAAAGAGTATGTTTGTTTGTTTAGTTGTTCTAACTCTAGAGTCTAAGAGACTGCTAGTTGAATTTCAAGAGTTTCTTAACAGAATGTCCATTTTTGAAAAATACCAAAATATATAACATCACGCTAAGGCGAATAAGAGCTTAGCAGCAACGAAACATTTTTCGACAACTAGGATATTTCATTTTCTTTTGAGAGTTTCCGTTGCGTACGTTTGCTACAGTTGCGTAAAAAATGTAAATTACATAATAGCTGGTCATAAAAATTTCTAAAGTTTTCTAAAGTTGGTATGCTAAGTATGAATCACGGGATCATTGTGCAATCCAAAATGGCCGCCGCGGTTTAATCACAAAATTTCATGATGGGTGTCGTTTAAAGGGTTTTTTGGTATGCTGAGTACGAATCACGTACTAATTTTGCAATCCAATATGGACGCCGCGCCGTAATCACAAAATGTCATGATGGGTATCGTTTAAGGGGTTTCTTGGTATGCTGAGTACGAATCACGTGATAATTTTGCAATCCAATATGGGCGCCGCGCGGTAATCACAAAATTTCATGATGGGTATCGTTTACGGGGTTTCTTGGTATGCTGAGTACGAATCACGTGATAATTTTGCAATCCAAAATGGCGGCCACGGTGTAATCACAAAAATTCATGATGGGTATCGTTTAAAGGTTTTTTTGGTATGCTGAGTACGAATTACGTACTAATTTTGCAATCCAATATGGCCACCGCGCCGTAATCACACAATTTCATGATGGGTATTGTTTAAGGGAATTCTTGGTATGCTAAGTATGAATCACATGATAATTTTGCAATCCAATATGGCCACCGCGGTGTGATCACAAAATTTCATGATGGGTATCGTTTAAGGGGTTTTTTGGTATGCTGAGTACGAATCACATGATAATTTTGCAATCCAATATGGGCGCCGCGCCGTAATCACAAAATTTCATGATGGGTATCGTTTAAGGGGTTTCTTGGTATGCTGAGTACGAATCACGTGATAATTTTGCAATCCAAAATGGCGGCCGCGGTGTAATCACAAAAATTCATGATGGGTATCGTTTAAAGGGTTTTTTGGTATGCTGAGTACGAATTACGTACTAATTTTGCAATCCAATATGGCCACCGCGCCGTAATCACACAATTTCATGATAGGTATAGTTTAAGGGAATTCTTGGTATGCTTAGTATGAATCACATGATAATTTTGCAATCCAATATGGGCGCCGCGCCGTAATCACAAAATTTCATGATGGGTATCGTTTAAGGGGTTTCTTGGTATGCTGAGTACGAATCACGTGATAATTTTGCAATCCAAAATGGCGGCCGCGGTGTAATCACAAAAATTCATGATGGGTATCGTTTAAAGGGTTTTTTGGTATGCTGAGTACGAATTACGTACTAATTTTGCAATCCAATATGGCCACCGCGCCGTAATCACACAATTTCATGATAGGTATAGTTTAAGGGAATTCTTGGTATGCTTAGTATGAATCACATGATAATTTTGCAATCCAATATGGGCGCCGCGCCGTAATCACAAAATTTCATGATGGGTATCGTTTAAAGGGTTTTTGGTATGCTGAGTACGAATTACGTGATAATTTTGCAATACAATATGGCCGCCGCGCCGTAATCACAAAATATCATGATGGGTATCGTTTAAGGGGTGTATTGGTATGATGAGTACGAATCCTGTGATAATTTTGAAATGCAATATGGCCGCCGCGCCGTAATTGCAAAAATCCATGATGGTTATCGTTTAAGGGGTTTTTTGGTATGCTGAGGACGAATCACATGATAATTTTGCAATCCAAAATGGCCACCGCGCCGTAATCACATAATTTCGTAATGAATATCGTTTAATGGGTTTTTTCGACTGCTGAGTACGAATAACATGATCATTTTGGAATTCAATTTGGCCGCCTAAGCTATTTAGGCCCGCTTGCGCGGAGAGTCGAGTTAAATATATAAATATTAGTGACCGACCGAAGTTTCGGTTTCGGTTTCGGCCAGTTTCGGCCAAAAAATCGAGTTTCGGCCGCAGTTTCGGTTTCGGCCAAAATGGGCCGAAACTTTCGGCCGGGCCGAAACTCACGTGTTCATGAATTTTGAGTGCCTAGCTCTGCTTGTGACGTGGTTAGGGTCAGCCGAACCAGTTAATATGTTACTAACCGAAGATTTACAGATTTACAAAGGACTTCCAATGAATAGTTATAATAATATAATTTTTACGGAATCCTAAAAAGGTGATCGAGTGCATTACATAATCCTACCCCTTTGTTGTCGGTTCCGTTGACTTCGTTGGTCGTCTGTCTGTCTGTCAGCAGACTCATGCACCGTGATAGGAAGACAGTTAAAATTTTTACAGATGATGTATTTCTGTTTCCGCTATAGCTACAAATAATAAAAACAGACAAATTAATAATATTAAAGGGGGCCTCCCAAAGAACATACGTGATTTTTTGCTGATTGTCTTGTAAGGAACCCTACGCGCACTAGTCCGGCTCACAGTTAGGTGAAGATATTTCTAAAATGAACACTTGAGAAGATTTATACTGTTGATTAATGGCACTTGGTGGAACTTGCTGCACCTATTGAGAAAATAACCGGCCAAGTGCGAGTCTAACTCACACACGGAGGGGTTAAAGCCTATTAACAAGACATAAGGCCTAGCCGTCCGTCAGTCTTTTAGTCACGAGGTTGTATCGCTTGAACCGTGCCAGATATAGGCCTAAAATTTTCACAGTACAGGAGTCCTACCAACTAAAAACCACGCGTATCCTACCTAACAGCTTATGGTTGGGAGCCCCGAGTATGCCCTCGGAATGATGCATACTGCGGACGCGTCTTCGGGGGTTGTTCAGTTGTTATCCCTCTTCTTGAGCGGGGCGTGAATGAATCTCTCACGTCATGCTATCGTGTAAGGCCTGCTTCTGTAAAGACGTTAAGTAGCCCCGTCACCGTCCTCAGGCCCCTGGTCATGGACGCTGATAGTATGGGGCGCCGCCGCAGACTGTGGAACTCGGGTGGCAGAGTTTTCTCCCGCTCCCTCTCCGCCGTCTCTTTACGAGCATGACCTGCTCTCAGGAAGAAGCCTATGGCCCCGCTCCAGCGCCTCCTTGTGCCATTATTCTAAACATTGATGCAAGGGCTCTTGCTTCCAGGTCCCATAAAGGGGTCTCGGCTAGGAGACATGCCGCCTCAACTGAGATCGTGCGTTATCTCGTTATCATCCTGACAGCCATCGCCTTCTGCGGGCTAAGCTATGTAATCGCATTGCAGGCCATCAGGATCTCCGCCCATACGGGGGCCCCGTATAGGGCCGTGCTCCGCACGATCCGAAGGTACAGTTTCCTGCAGGGAGCGTTGGGTCTCCTGATATTGGGCAACAACCGCGAGAGTGCGGCTGATGCCCCCTTCCTCAGCTATGGGACCAAACTTCGGAAGTGGTATCCGAAGTTCCACCGGCTATCGAGTACGAGCCCCAGATACGTCATCGATAGCTTGATGCCGATTCTGACGCCCCCTATATGTAAGCTGGATCCCGTAGGTGGCCTCAGGGTTGCGTCTCGGTGCGTTGCTCCTCGCGCTGTAATGAGGGTGTCGTCGTAACACGTTACGCACGTAACACGTTACGCCTCAGAAGCGGTTCTAAGACCCATTCCTATGAAACACCGAACGACACATCTCGCGGACCCAGCCCTAACCAGCTCGGGTAAGTTATGACCTTCACGGAAAGATAGGCCCCGACAATTCGACGGAGGAATGGAGGCATTCCATGGTAAATAAGCGTCTCCCAAACGCAGCTCCAGGGCAAGGTGCTCAAAGCGTTGGCGATGTCAAGAGACACTGCCACCACCACCTCACCCTGTTCTGATGCCGATAACAAAAAACCGGCCAAGTGCGAGTTGGACTCGCCCATGAAGGGTTTCGTAGCAGCAAGTAACATAACATAACAGTTCTTATAGTTCGTTGTAACTTTGATTGATGTTTTAACACGTTCGCAGTGGCAGTGATTTTTGTAACCGAAAATTGTGGTTTATGACGTATTAAAAACAACTACCAGCGCTATCTCGTTCAAACTAATTTTCGATGGTAGTTTTTATGGCAATGTACATCATATATTTTTTTTAGATTTATCATTCTCTTAGTTTAGAAGTTAGAGGGGGGGGGGGCACACATTTTTCCACTTTGGGAGTGTCTCTTGCGCAAACTATTCACTTTAGAAAAACATGATTTTAGGATCTCAATAGCATTTTGAAGACCTATCTATAGATACCCTACAGGTAAGGGTTTGATGAAAAAAAAAATTTTGAGTTTCAGTTCTGAGTATGGGGACCCCCAAAATTTACTGCTTTTTTTCTAGTTTTATATAAGAACCTTAATGCGGTTCACAGAATACATCTAGTTACCAAGTTTCAATAGCATAGGCCTTATAGTTTCGGAGAAAAGTGGCTGTGACACACGGACGGACAGACAGACAGACATGACGAATCTATAAGGGTTCCGTTTTTGCCATTTGGCTACGAAACCCTAAAAATACCTACTAAAATCAGAAAAAAGCATCCACACAGCGAACGTAATTTTTGTTCCCAATTTTTGTAACGGAACCCTCTGTGCGGAATCCGACTCGCACTTGGCTGGTTTTTTCTTTTTTCAATATGAACACGTGAGTTTCGGTTTCGGTTTCGGTTTCGGCGGAAACTGACCCTGGGGCCGAAAGTTCGGTTTCGGTTTCGGTTTCGGCCGGAAAACCAGTTTCGGTCGGACACTAATAAATATAGAGTTAGTAAGCTCTGAGTTAAATAAATAACTTCTTAACTCTGACCACGTCTTGCACAGTTGCAAATTTGCACGCGGTTAACTAACTCACAGTAAACCGAACAAGTTTTTTTAGTCTGTGTCGTTCCATGCAATCCAACCACACACAAATGTTAGAACGAAGAATGGAACATGTGTCTCTATCTCTTTTACACTACAGTCTGCTACGTATGATTTACGATACTACCATTTACGATACCAATCATAAAATTTTCTGATTACGGCGCGGCGGGAATATTGGATTGCAAAATTATCACGTGATTCGTACTCAGCATACCAAAAAACCCCTTAAACGATACCCATCATGAAATTTTGTGATTATGGCACGGCGGCCATATTGGATTGCAAAATTATCACGTGATTCGTACTCAGCATACCAAAAAACCCCTTAAACGATACCCATCATGAAATTTTGTGATTACGGCGCGGCGGCCATCTTGTATTGCAAAATTAGTACGCGATTCGTACTCAGCATACCCAAAAAACCCCTTAAACGATACCCATCATAAAATTTTCTGATTACGGCGCGGCGGGCATATTGGATTGCAAAATTATCACGTGATTCGTACTCAGCATACCAAAAAACCCCTTAAACGATACCCATCATGAAATTTTGTGATTATGGCACGGCGGCCATATTGGATTGCAAAATTATCACGTGATTCGTACTCAGCATACCAAAAAACCCCTTAAACGATACCCAGCATGAAATTTTGTGATTACGGCGCGGCGGCCATCTTGTATTGCAAAATTAGTACGCGATTCGTACTCAGCATACCAAAAAACCCCTTAAACGATACCCATCATGAAATTTTGTGATTAAGGCGCGGCGGCTATATTCGATTGCAAAATTATCACGTGATTCGTACTCAGCATACCAAAAAACCCCTTAAACGATACCCATCATGAAATTTTGTGATTACGGCGCGGCGGCCATATTGGATTGCAAAATGATCACGTACTTCGTACTCAACATACCAAAAAACCCCTTAAACGATACCCGTCATGAAATTTTGTGATTACGGCGTTGCCGCCATGTTGGATTGCGAAATTATCATGTAATTCGTAGACATTTTAATGCATTAGGTAGCTGGTTACCATGTCGTGAAAACACTTAAAAAGTAAAAGATCACCACATTTTTACCATGAGTCGCGTATGTATTTGTAACGGTTAATCTAATTACATTTTGCCCATTACTGATATTTTTATACTGTGGCGCGATTTCAACGTAATTTGGCATAATAATTACGAAATAGTTGCGAAAAAAACTGACACAGGTCCTGCCTCCACAAGCGCCATGGCGAGACTGATCGGCCGTCAGCGGCGCAATTCTATTGCGTTTGGTAGATATTCGTACATGATAACTATGTAAATAGTTGTTTATAGAAAAACGCTCGGAAAATGTGTATAAAAACTTAATACCTTTAATTGAGTGCAAAAAAAAAAAAAAAAAAAAAGTTAATAGTTTAGCCACAGTATTGAAAAAACTTTTCTGAGAGAGTCAACTTTGGGATTTTTTTCTATCTAGTGAAATTTATTGCATCGTGTAACGGGCTCGGAATATGTTTAGCTTATATCCTTAACTATTATATATATATTTTTCAGATTTAAAAACCCTTTACTTTTTGACTAGGATTGTTTCAAAAAACTCAAAATCTGACCCACGCGGCCTTAAAATTACTTTTTTCAAATTGTAAGAAACAACGCTTATGCTTAGTTTCATCATCGTACCATTAACCGTTTAAGCAATAATTGATAATAACTTTGGGTCTAGGGAACGAACCGCAAAATTAAGTTTGGTTTTAATTCTATATACTTTTCCGGGATAAAAAGTACCCAGTGTGGTGCCCAGGCTATTAAAGAATAATTATACCAAGTTTCATCGTAATCGAACCGGTAGTTTTTGCGAGATGCCTGAACAAACAGACAGACAAAAATTTTTTTAATCACATTTTTGGGTTCGGTGTCGGTCTAGTAACACCCCCTGCTATTTATTTTTTTGATATTTTGAATGTACAGAATTTTCACTTGTACAGATTTATTATAATTATATATTATTATTTTTCTGATTTTTATAGATATGAAAAAGTAACAAACATCCATACTTACATCCATTCTTTCCAACTTTTGAGTTTATTAAAAACGCAAAAGTTTGTTAGTATTTTTTTTATTATTGAAGGGCTTTGTTGATTAAGTGTGTGCTTAGCCCATTGGTTAAATGGTCTAAGCAGAGAGTGTGTGATTAAAAAAATAAAAATCCTTTAAACGATAACATTACAGTAAACGCTTATTTTTAACCGACTTCAGACAAAGGAGGAGGTTCTCAATTCGTCTGTATGTATTTTTTTTTACGTATGTCAAGCGATATTTCCGTCAATTATAGACCGATTTCAAAATTTCTTTTTTGTTGAATAGGGTTTACTTCTGAGGTGGTCCCATTTTCACCAGGTCAGGATCTGATGATGGGATCCAGGAGAAAACGAGGGCAACCACCGAAAATTGTAGGGACAACTAGTGCGTTTGTTAACTTTTTTAATAAGTGCTTTAATGTTCTACACTTTAAAGGTCTGGAGTCGACCTGATGATAGAGTCGAAAGACAGACGAGGGCATTCCTTAACAGTTTACAGCAGTTACCTTGTGTTTGGGCTTGATTGATTTGTATTGATGAGAACTTTACACCTAGATTTATAGATCTGACTTTTAAAAAAAGGAAGTTGTCAATGTTTCATGTATGTTCACCGATATTTCGTCAATTATAGACGAATTTCAAATCTGCTTTTTGTTGGATAGAGTTCACTTATGAGGGGGTCCCAATTTCACCAGGTCAGGATCTGATGATGGGATTCAGGAAAAATCGAGGGCAACCACCGAAAATTGTAGGGACAACTAGAGTGCGTTTGTTAACTTTTTAATTCAGTGCTTTAATGTACTACAATTTAATGAATGTCTGGAGTCGATCTGATGATGGAACCGAAAGACAGTCGAGGGAATTTCTTAATGATTTACAGCAGCTACCTTGTGTTTGGGCTTGATTGATTTGTATTGATGAGAACTTTTACCTAGATAGATATATTTTTCGATTGACCCGTCACTTAAAATAATGAAAAAAAAAATTTTCAATAAAAAATAAAACCGACTTCAAACAAATCCTGAATAATAAAATTAACAAAGCACAAAGTAATATGTATTTTGATTTATTAGATTTTATTCAATATAATATTGAAGTTGGTGCCATGAATAATACCTACATAAAACTATGGGTTTACTTGGCGCCGACTTCAATATGATATTGAATAAAATCTGATAAAATCAAAATACATATTACTTTGTGCTTTGTAAATTTTATTATTCAGGATTTGTTTGAAGTCGGTTTTATTTTTTATTGAAATTTTTTTTTACTATTATTATAGCTTACAACAAAATACTAAAACCTTACGCAATAGCTGTTCAATTTCGAACCATATCGGTACCGTAAAAAGTTAATATAAAGTTGATGTCAGAATTTAATTTGTGATACGCTCTGCGAGTAGGTATGTACCTAGATTTAAAAAAATAAGTATGTACCTTCGATTGGCAATGTCGGTTTGATACATTACTTTTAAAATTAATGTTTATTTATTAAAATCAATCACTTTGTTTATGCCTATCGTGCACCATCTTTCCGGAATTCATTCATTTTTAGGGTTCCGTACCGAAAGGGTAAAAATGGGACCCTATTTATGAGACTTCGCCTTTCGTCCGAGGCTGTCTCTTAGGAACCGTCGCGCGTCGGAGCTAGATCATTTTCACTGATGATGTAATTCTTCTTCGGCTATATAACATCACATACTAAAAGCAGAAAAATAATTAAAGTATATATTGAAAACGACACTTGTACTATTCCACAATATTTATTATTATAAACCTGACCGGTTTCGCTTTACAGCATCTTCAAAGGTCTAGATGGGAGGACAAAGCGAAACCGGTCAGGTTTATAATAATAAATATTGTGGAATAGTACAAGTGTCGTTTTCAATATGTGCAGCAAGTTCCACCAAGTGCCGTCAATCAACAGTATAAATAATAATTAAAGTGGCTTAAGGTTTAGAATGGAACCCTCCGCTCTGGCGAGTTCGACTCGCACTTGACCGCCTTTTTTTTTTCATGTCGGCGTATTGAGTAAAGTCTGGACGAGACTTTTATCAAGATTGCCTGTTAAAAAATAAGAGTTGAATTTATTAACAACTTTAAAAAAATGGAATAGACTTTTGCTCCTCACAACCTAATTATAAAAATGTCAATCAACTTTTTGATCTTGGAATGGATGACTTTCAAGATCCTTAGACCATATAGCTAGCTACAGAATACTTGATACGTGATTCGTTGCTACACAATGCTAATAATAACTCACAATATATATTTATTTTGTGGATTAAGACACGTACGATTTTAATCATATTTTTCACATTAATGTAGGTATTCTCTGAATCAGTTTTCTGTAAACGATCACTGCAATAAAACCCCTTTTCCGTCATTTTTTTTCTTCAAACCAGTCTTATGGGGCCTGGTTTAGAAAATGACGAAAGAGACGTGCAAATGAAAGTATTTTTGTCGGCATAAATAGACGAAAAATGAAAACTGAAGGTAGATTTATGTTTATAAATGGATATTAACTTATTACAACTAAAATATACTTACTACGTTTCCTAGTTCGAAGGACGTGTGTTTTGTATGGACAAGGTTGTTAGCCCTATCAGCGGCCTTTTAAGCATGATGGTTGAATCGTTAGGGCAGGTCCTTAGATGGGTGACCACTTTGTGATATTTTGATTTAAGGGTGTTTATGTGATTCAGAAGGCACGTTAAGCTAACATAATGTTACTGTCATTAACATTATATTTGTTAAGCCAACTTGAAGGCCCTATTGACGACATGAAAAAGTGAAAAGTAGCCACAGCCTGCGCCAGTCCATTACAACACGGCAATAAGCTCAACACCTGCTACGAAGGACATAGAACTATTATGTACTGGTCACCTTGTAGTTCTTTGTGAGCGTATGCCTCTGCCTACTCCTTCGGGGATAAAGGCGTGACTGCACGTATGTATAATTATGTAGAGCCTGCTGTATGTATAAACTGTGTAAAGTCACATACAATGTACCTACTGCTTACTGTGGTATGACGTTGTTTTACGAGAACCTAACCGGGTACTTCATAGATATCGTGAATGAACACAAAGTAACTTGGCGGGAAACTTGTTCAAGTGGAAATTATACAACAGCGCTCTCTGCTCGTATTTCTCTGCGACACTTGATAGACTTTTACTGTTCCGTATTACGTTAAATTACAAAGTATTCGGTATAAAATATATTCAGTAGAATATTTTAACAAGAACAGTTTTTTTTACAGAAAATGGAGGAAAGACTTCTAGCGAATTGGCTGTCACCCTCACAGTCCATAAGTTCATTGACCCTTGCCCTAAACTTAGCCGAATGATGTATCTTTTCAAGCAATATGCAGGCAATGTTTTGCTCCAATTAAATAATCTATCACAAATAAATGATTTCAAAATCAGAGAACTCCTGTTGGCTCAAAATTTAACAAAAACAAGTTGTGCCCTGAGAATTCAGTGACTGGCATTGAAAAATTTAATCCCCATTTTACCCTCTTAATAACAACACTACAAAACTCCTTTCTAAACGAGTGTTATATTTTAAAGGTAGGTTTACCCCGTTTACCCTTATTTCAAGTACTGGGTATTTTTGATAAGTAAGTGAGGTAATTTTATTAATGTAGATAGATACTCTAATTATATAAGAGAAGATGCGTCGTGAATTATCAAAATTGTCCTAGGCATATATTGATAATTCACGATTAGAAACTGTCTCTATACTTAACTATAATTTAAATAACTTTCTCAGCTCTGTCTCAACACCAGTATTGCAGTAATGGAGTCAATCCCTGTTCAATACAGAGTGATTGTGTCCGCGACAATGCTACGAAATACGCCTGGGAGTGCCTGGGATACAAGATGCATACCGCGCAGGAACATATCAGAAGTCTAATTTGGAACAGCATTAAAACATAAAGACCTTTAAGTCTTTTTTATGTGAATAAACCACGAATGTCATGCTGCACTTGAAGCTACTTAAAACACACGGTATTTACCCTCTATTTCTGCTTCTGGTAACTTCTCGGAAGAATGTTCAATGGTTTTCCAATTGAAAGTGCAAGAATTGAATAATTGGTCGGACTCGTTGACTGTTGCGGTTTCTTACACTCATAGTCGGAAAGTCACGTGAAATACAATTGCTTGCACCGACGCAGACGTTTCGAACGCTTTGTAGCGCGGAAGTTCAAGCACAATCACGGGCGCTGCAACTCGTCATCTAGCCCAAACTAAGCTAATAAGTACGTATAAACTTGTGCAACGGGAGTTGGACAACTTATAAAAATAGTATCAACAATTTTAAAAAGCAATTAGATTGCTAAACTCCAGAACAAATATTGACTCTGAATTTGATACAGCCCGAGACTTCAACACGGTACTTGTACACGCAAGTACTGCGTCATGAGGCAGTAAAAAGGAAATCATATTTCCCAACATCTGTAGTTTTACCTACTGCATTATTTCTGTACATTGACAGCAAAGAGGCATTGCGACAAATGATACCAATTTCACGCTACGATGTCTGCTGTGAAATTGTCAAGTTGCCTCTGAAGAATTGCTTCAGCGATTGAAATATCTACAATATGTTACGTACGGTGAAACTTGCTGACTACCGTATTATCAATAGCAGTGTGGATTGAATTTATTTAAAATGAGAATATATTTCCCAGGTGGGATGTCGGGAACTAATACTTTATAACCGACAACCTTAGTTAGAGTATTAGAAGGTACCTACTAATACTCTAAGCCGACAACAGGGTTTATAGCCTACTTAATAAACTCTGAACATTCTTTCGTCATTAGAAAGCCAAATTCAGAAGTAGGTATAAATAAATAATAGCAATATAGGATTCATATCTCTACCATTATGAAGAAGAAAGATTTATATCAAGAAACTCACTTAACTCGCTATTAGATATTATTATAGATAGTTAAATTACTCTGCAGTAGGTAACGTTGGCAGGCCGCTATGCAAGGAGCGAGCAGTAATAATTTTTAATGATAAATTATAATGGTATATTTCCATACCTCTTGCCATACCTAGTGCTACACGTTCGTCATAGTTCGCAAAATTGGTAACATTGCTCAAAGTGAACACGAAATGTAATAAATCGATGCTCGTTCAATTTCCTATGGGGCCGTTTAACCTGCTCCGAACTCCGGTGACACTTGCAGGTATGAGGTATGAGCCGTCACATAACTTGCACACTTTGTGACTACATTCTGTATGAATTCAATTTTGTCATGAAAGTTTTTTCTAAGAGATATTTTTTTAAAAAGTGGCCACGTGCATTGTACGGTTTTCTACAAATTTTTACTTCTGATTAGTTCGCTGAGGATGGCAAATAACGTTTCCTTAGGTAGGAAACAAAAGGATCGCTAATAAAAGCCTGGTTGATCCATCGATTACACAACACACTGAAAAAATAATAGTTTTTTTTAATTACGTGAGGGAAAATCCTCATGGATCCCTGCTAACAGCCTACGGTTGGGATCCCCGGGTAAGCCCAGGAAGGATACCCCAGGACTCCTAACAGTACCACCACCAGGCCACCGTGGCTCCCCTTGGGGATAACAATAGTTTGTTATTATTACGTAGACATGTACTAACTAAACACCATTAGCTAGTTACAAACAAATATCTACAGAAATCTCTAAATTATGTTACCAAGACGAAACCATTTATTACAAAACGTAATTTCTTCTTACATCCCGCCCGTAATTACCACAAAACAAATTAACAATTCAATTATATCGTGCAATGTACATTAACTGTTGTGTACATCTTATAATTAAACATCCTGCGCGCGAAGTTCGTCGTCAAAAAGCACTTTTGCTGAACAATGCGACTGTTCCCTGTGATATGATATGTGACAGCCGCCATTAGCATAAATGTAGTGTGTATTTTGTTGAACGATGACAGGACTTTTTTGTACATAGTGTGTCGAAAATTGTGTATTTTGTATTTTTTTAAATAAAATTATAGGAGGAGGGTAACACGTGCGCAATGGCTTGTTGCTGAAATAAATTTGCAAAGTGTGTACGCTGGTACGGAGTCTCTATAAGCGGGGAATAAAAGTGTCACCTTGGACGAGTTCTAGTAAGTCACAGAAATCTGACCGAACGTACACACATACAAATAGTCATGCCTTATCTTTGAAAGTAGGAGTAGGAACGCCCACATTTCACTATATAGTTATTTGTTCCACGTAGGTCACGTATTAGGTAGTGAGCTTATTGCCGTGTTAAAATGGACAAGCGCAAATTGTGACAATCCACCATTGCAAGTTTTCATTCCAGAGGCCTTCTTGCCCTGTTACTGACAACCGGGACGGCTTAACGTGCCTTGCAAAGCACAGCTGCTCGGACACGCATTATTAAAAAATGTTGTAGGTCTTGCGTAATGGAACAGAATACAACCGAAATTACGCAATTAGAATACAAAATGTAATTAGGTACTTACTGAGTATTGGAAAAGACTGGCCGTAAGTTTTTATTGTCCGTCGTTTTCTCACAGACTCTACCTTTTTTCTAGCTAATCTGGCTGTAATTGGAAATCGTCAATAGCAATAATCATCACATCAATAAATTTGTTACTTTTAAAGATATTTTAACTGTCAATATAATGTACATTACCTACCTTAACGATAATATAAACAAACAGAGCTGCACCAAAAATAACAATTTTGTAGGCTTGTGTAATTGTTACTTTAAATAAAAATAAATAAATAAAAAAACACCATCTCATCCCAAAGTAAGCTACTTTGTAACCTCTATAAATAAGTAGGTATGTACTTATATTGATTTTGACTTAAGTGGTTAATAGACATACTTACTTATGCCAAAAAAAAAGGCAAGGTAAACTGCAAAACATATTTTAATAAACTTTCTTTGGCAGATATTTAACGAGACATAAGTAATAATTCAAATTTATTAAAGAAATTTTCAAAAATTAATTAGTAGGTTTGCTAAATTAATCACAAATTAAATGTGAAAGAATTTGTCGGAGTAGTGTCTCGGTGGTCCAACGGTTAAGGCGGCTGGTCCGGCAAACCAGAAGACGAAGGTTCGAGCTCTGCTCGAGGCAAAAAAAAACCACATTTAAATAATAATTTACTGAAGTTTATGTTCAATTTTATTGATTCAGTGAAACGTTTATTTTACTATCCACTATTTCAATGTTTGCTTTAAATTTCAGTTGCATATAAATGTTTACACAAGTATATCAATTACATTAATGCGGTTTATACTGATGTCTGTACGAAAATTGAATATTCCATGGTTATTAATATGCTCATTTTGTTTAGGATTAATTTCAACGAATAACGTTGTTTTACCCACCGATTCAAATTTTAGCAATTAAATCTATTAACTGTCTACGTCAATCTATAAATAAAATTCAAGTGTCTTTATTTTTTTATTCCAAATTACCAGCTTTTCTCTAAAAATAGTTGATGCTCGCGGCTTCGCCTGCGTTAAATTCGGTACCCATTCCCGCTTCCCGTGGGAACAATTTCCCGGGATGAAAAGTATGAGTTATTTCAGACTATACGCTAGATATTTCTGCACCGAATTTCAGCCCAATCCGTTCAGCCGTTAGAGCGTGATTGAGTTACAAACATCCAAACATCTAAACATCCAAACATCTTCACAAACTTTCACATTTATAATATTAGTAGGAAGTAGGATTAACAGCTTTTCTATAAAGGTATATAAAATTGTAAATGATATTTTTTTTATATGAGAGAAAATCTTCACGGATGCTATGATGGACTTCTACCGACTAAAAAACCTCATGTATTCTGCCTAACAGCATACGGTTGGCCACACTCACTGACAGATAAATGATGTTATACTTCAGCTACTATTATTTTGAGTCTGGGTGTTTCTATGTATAATATGTATGTATTTAAAAGTATAAAAGTATTAATATCCGTGGTCTGATACCCATAACACAAGCAGGTTATTCCTAGCTTACTTTGAGATCAGATAGCGTTGTGTAAAATGTCCGTGAATATTTATTTATTTATTTACTAGCTGATGCCCGCAGCTTCGCTTGCGTGAAATTTTGTTCCTAGGCTATAACATATCTCTGTAGGCACCAAATTTCAGCCAGATCCGTTCAGCCGTTACAGCGTGAAAGAATAACAAACATCCACACTCCACACTCACAAACATTCGCATTTATAATAATACCTAGTTAGATAGATTTCTGATTAACAAATTCATAATGCATAATAATATGAGCTAAGTAAATTTATTTATTAAATACATTTCATAATTCAATGGCTAAACTACTACTTGACACAACTTCTCTTCTAAGCAATTGACATCGTAACTTAGTTCCTTCTTTAGGTAGTACCAGCCTACGACGTTTGGACAAACCCAACTACTGTAGGCTTTATCCTCCTAATGCAGATGGTCCAACCAAGACCTGGTAACGTAATAACAATGTAAATTTCATCAGCTGAGCGTTCATGTTAATTGTAATGGCTCTTTTCAGTCCTGTCGAATGTAGTTTACGTAGAGGCCATTCCCGTATTTTACAAAGACTTAGTGAGTCTGTTTCCTGACAGAATGCAGTCGGCACTATAATATGTAGAATAAAGTTCATGCCTTCCATGACCTTTGTCGTAAGGATTGAGCGTAGATGGTAACATGCGGTGTTATTTTATTGACCAATGGATACTACCTGAAGCGTGGTCTTTCATTTTTCTGCCTAGCCATCTTAGAATTTTCTTCTTCTATTCACAAATGTATTTTTGTCACACACAATTTGAATAAATTAGCAATAATACTTCCATAAAGCATATTTGGTTAATATGATACCAAAATAGCACTTTTTATTTAAATTTATGGCTTTGTAGTAAAATCATCTGTTTGAAGTTTGAAATAAAACATAAATGAAAACGTCAATTGTATTGAACTTTCACAAATTATGTGTCAAAATAAAAAGTAATTTAAGTATAAAATAAGAGTATTTAAGGAGTATTAATATCAACTCCAGAGAAAATCAGTCCCAAAATAATTTACATTCCCTTTTTAGCTCGTTATAGTATAAATTTCAATAAAATACGAAACACGTCTTCCATCAATTATGTTAATAATGCTATATGCCAAATTTTGCGTAGATCGGACCAAGGAATCACGGTGTCCCATACAAACTTTACCCTCCTTTTTTATACCTTTGGAGGTGGAATTTGCAAAAATGTTAAAATTCTTTTTTTCTAATTGAAACAAACAACGCTCATGCTTAGTTTCATCATCGTACCATTAACCGTTTAAGCAATACTTGATAATAACTTTGGGTCTAGGGATCGAACCACAAAATTAAGTTTGGTTTGAATTCTATATACTTTTTCGGGATAAAAAGTACCCAGTGTCGTGCCCAGGCTATTAAAGAATAATTATACCAAGTTTCATTGTAATTGAACCAGTAGTTTTTGCGTGATGCCTGAACAAACAGACAGACAGACAGACAGACAGACAGACAGACAGACAAAAAAATTTTAAATCACATTTTTGGGTTCGCTGTCGGTCTAGTAACACCCCCGGCTATTTATTTTTTTGATATTTTGAATGTACAGAATTTTCACTTCTACAGATTTATTATAAGTATAGATTTATTTTAGAAAAAAAAAATAGAGTTAATTGTCACTCCCGGGCGAAGCTAGGGTGGCAGAGATAGTTCACAAATCAGAGATTTTCCGAGTTTTTTGTGAGAAAACACAATAAAGGAAAACGTAAGTAAAATAACGTAAGCGAAGGTTCTCGGTTTCTATTAGAATTTTATCGCAGTATTTATTTTGTACTATTTCAATAAAGCGGCCTTTTTACTAATACTCAGTGAATTTGCAGCTGGCTGGCATTACCATAGTAGATTGGTACTGTGCGTTAAAACGAAGGGACCAAGTCTCGGATTTCTTTCAATCAAAATGCCTGTTTTTACGTATGTTCTCTAGTATCTAATCTAGACTGATTAACGCTGTGCTAATAATTAAATTGATATTTTGAAGACATTCGGCACATCACAGTTATGTAAATCCTTTCCTTAGACTCAAACTATCTCTATACCAAATTTCATCTAAATTAGTTCAGCTGTTTTGGTGTGAAAACGTAAGATACAGACAGACAGAGTTACTTACCCATTTATAACATTGGTTGAGATTTTGTTTGGTGGTGGTGAGCCTATTGCCGTAAAGATATGGATAAACACAGGTAGTGACTATCCGCTGTTGAAAATTTTCAAGCAGCTTGCTGCCGTGTTATTAATAACCGAGATTATCCAACCCTTGTGGCGACGGGGTTCCATGTGTCGACGGGTAAGAGTACAAAATGACGCCACCCCAATACCTTCTGAGGGTGTCGTAAGAGGCGACTAAGGGAACACTTTCGCAAAAAGATCCATTGCGTAGAGAAGGAAAACTGGAAATGAAACCTGGTTGTCAGTAAAGTGACAATCGTTTGGCCAAGTTGAAAGCCTTATGGGCGGCTTGAAAAATTTCAATTGCGGCGGGTCGCGGCGACCTGCGCCTGTCCATTTCAACACAGTTTCACTACCTATTGCGTGGAACATGAAACTATAAGGTGGAATGTGGGCGTATATTATGCCTCTGCCTACCCCTTCGGGGATAAAGGCGTGACTAATTATGTAAGTATGTATGTATCGTGCCTTAAGAAGCACGGAAATACTCGAAAATGAAAAGTTGTATTAGACACTGGCAATAGATATAAATAAAAACTGCACATTTTTTTAATGATGGATAATTTCAATAAATAAGTTGACAGAAAACCCATTGCCTTAATACCTACACATACCTTAATAACGTCATCATTCTTGAAAGGTAGCCGATGACTTGCTAACTCACTTAACGATCTCGTTTACAAAACTATAATACGTTTATAATGTTTTTCAGACGAAAGAGGGTTAGACAATAATACCACAAAATAATAAGGTACACAACGCAATCTCATGTATGTACTTTTTTTTCACACCTACCCACTGCTTTGCACACTCGCACACAAATCAGTATCGAAAACTACTATGAAAATCTTTGACCTCGTGTCTGTGAACTTTGTGAGCCGTGTCTATGTGTGCGCCTCAGCGAATTTAATGTAGGTTTCCATATGTACTATCTCATTTATGATAATACACTATGATTTAAAGTAAGACTCTTTTAAGTTAGGTGTAATTTCAAAACTTGTTAGTGACTGTCTGAGGTTGTGTAATTATGTTCATACATAGCTGTTGAAGAGCTTAGAATATTAATGATAAACTCGTCTACCTACATAATGAAATGTCTCAATTTTTAGGGTTCCGTACCCAAAGGATAAAAAACAGGACCCTACTCATGAGACTTCGCTGTCCGTATGTCTGTCTGTCCGTCACGAGACTGAGCTACAGAACAATTTTACAGGTGATGTATTTCTGTTGCCGCTATAACAATAAATATTAAAACAGAAAAAAGGGGGCTCCCTTATGACAAACGTGTTTCTTTGCTGTATCTAAAATACAAATGAAATAAAATAAAATTTTATTCCCTTTGAAATTTTATAAAATAAATATTTAGGTTTGTCAAATATTTTGTGACTCGACTTGCACGGAACCCTCTGTGCGCGAGTCCGATTAGCACTTGGCTGGTTTTTACAATCTATTTAGTCAAGACCACCTTGTGTCAGTGTCACCTTGCCAAAGACCCAGTGTGGATTTGGTAAGTGTTTATGCGGTCCACACATATTTAAAGGATCAAAGTTTTGTGAGTGTACAAGGTAAAAAGAAGAGAAGGTAGGTAACCAATTTTGTCTATCTAAGCTTCACTTCACAAGGAACTACAATACCTTGTGTCACTTTCGATTCTGATAATATGATACGTGTAAATGACACAACCCTTTGTAAATATTGTCAGATACACATTAAACGTGCACAGATTTTTTCATAAAATCTTTATGTCTTTAATGTGCGTAAGTAAGAGGGGAATCCCTCTGACGGTATTTACAAAGACGAGGTACAAAATCTTACACGGCGATATCATTCGAACTATATTCCAATAACGAGTGTCAATATTTTGCTAATATTTAAGATATCAAATTTATTTAATTACAAAATAATATACAATAATAAATACCACTATCAAATAAAATCTAAATTGTCAGTAATAAGCATAACTTATCAGTCAAATAACCCACCCCTAACCGTTCCCGGTGCAAAGGTGTCCATCACGCTAGCCGCATTACCACGCTGAATGGCTATGGCCAGCCTTTGGACCAGGGACGATTTGGAGCGGGAGTTACCCGTTTTTTCCTTAATCCTTTGTCCCAACTCATTAATTATATTTTTGGCTTCAGAGCCCTAGCATTCCATAGTCTCCACGGCGATAGGTGTAAATAAATAATGTGGCTCCATCGCAGCGTACTTGTGCTTTTTCTTTTCAGCCGCATCCTCAGCAGCCGCCGATGGTGAATGCACAGTGCGACACAAGTGACTGGCGGCCACCGTACAGACACACGTCGCATCCAACACGAGGCTCTTTCCGTTCCTCCATGGCACCAAGGTTAGGCCGTTCGGCCTCTTGCCATCAGACCTGCATAACGAGTTAGTTTTTTGTCACATTTATAATAGTACGTTTTAATGTGTTATACTGGATGATGCTCGCGGCTTCCCCCTCGTTAAATTCGGTACCCGTTCCCGCTTCCCGTGAAAAAATTTTCCCAGGATGAAAAGTTAGTAGCCTATGTGTTATTCCAGACTACAAGCTATCTGTGTACCAAATTTCAGCCTAATCCGTTCAGCCGTTACAGCATGATTGAGTAACAAACTTTCACATTTATAATATTAGGATTGTTAGGATTGGTAAACAAATCCTGTGAACTACATAACATATCTCTATACCTACCTATCTTTTTCTATCTTAATCTTTGGAAAGAAATGAAATGTAACGAAGTGGTAAGATAATAGAGTTGCTAAGTGTTTTTGCCTTGCAGAAAATAGTAGCTTATACACGAGTGTGATCCTCAGATGAATGTTATTATTTGTCTGAACTGTGGCCGCAAGCTGGGTTTTATGGAGGTAAGTTGTCTTTGGCCACTCCACTAGATGAGGAAGTAGATACACAGAAAATTATCTCTTTTGTCTAACTTTGCTACTTAACACAGCAAGCAAAGTTTTGGTGTTTTGGGTGGCCAATCTGTATTACTGCATTTCCCCTTCATACGGGTCTGAAGCAAATAGGTAGGTATTGATTGCACTTAATAAGTAGGTAAAATTCAATTAATGTGTTGTGATTTGTATTTAACAGAATAAGATGAAAATCGCAAGTGTTTTTTTGGATTTTATGCATGGAGCAACACGACCTCTATTGTATTTTATATGTTATCAATATTCTCAACCTAATTAATTCACTATGCGATAACTGCTGTCAAACGGCTCGTACATGACAAATGAAAATTTTTTGGCGTCTTGCCATCTTTTAGGGATACAAAGAGGAGTTTGTAATTATCTTAAGGTGAATTGATTACTCTATCATACTGGATTGGTAAACAGAACAATACAACTCGATACTCTAAGAACTTCGTGCATTGTGAGTACTTTTGTTCCCAGCCATCGTAAGCTGTTCATTAATGCAGGTACTGGGCTTAATGGATTTGTTAGGGCAGTGACCTATTGGCGAACCGGCAGAGAAACAGAAATATATGGTGGAAAAGCATGCCTCTGTCTACCCCTTCAGGGATAAAGGCATGGCTATATCTATAACCGTGGCGATGGCAAATAGATGACTTAGGGAACATACAAAATGTCGCCAGCCCAATTCATCCCAAGGGTGTAGTAAGAGGAGACCAAAGGAACGCTTTCGCAAAATGATCCATTGCGTAGAGAAGGAAAACTTCAAATGAAATCTGGTTGTCAGTAAAATGAGTTGAAGGGCAAGAAGGCCTCCGAAATGAAAACTTTCAACAGTGGATTGTCACAACCTGTGCCTGTCCTTTTTAACACGGCAATAGGCTCACCACCTATTACGCGGGACATAAAACTATAAGATGAAAAGTATCTGTAAAGTAAGCCTTTGTTCGCCCCTTCGGGTAGGAATAAATGGCAGTATGCATGTATATTGTTAAGGACACGAATCCTTACTATAATAAATATAACCAACCTCTTGACTTTGTGCAGGACATTACAAAGATGCAAACTAAGTAAGGTATTCTATAGCCTGACACTTCATTGATTTCCTGACTTTGCAACTCGGTGCGCACGTTGCATGAAGGGGTAGAGAGACATTGATTAAATATGTTTTGCTTTTCTTTTAATATATATGTAGGAAACCAAGACTGTATGGTTTTGATATCGTAGCATTATATTTTATACCAGCGGACGTCACGCGGTATCACTCGCATTGCTCCCGTTCCCGTGGGAATACGGGGAAAGTCATACCCGGGGTTAGTGTGACTTCCCAACAGTGAAAGAATTTATCAAATTGGTTAAGTAGTTTCGAGCCTATTCGATGCAAACAAACAAACGATCAAATCTATCCTCTTTATAATATTATTAGAATAGAAGAAAATATTTTTCTTAGAACTTCCGTTTGGCGATTGGACAACCTGTAAGTGCATATTAGCACAAAACATAAAACGGTATATTGAAGGCAAGCAATACAGTTTTAGCTTGTGTAAATAGGCAATATTTACAATTGAAGATGAATGATACTTTTACATTTCTACATAAATATAAAATCGTTTATCGCAGAAAATTATAGAAAATGATAATCTATATCTATACTAATATTATAAAGAGGAAAGATTTATTTTTGGTTATTTTTTTTTGTTTTTTGTAACGAATAGGCTCCAGAACTACTGGACCGATTTGTAAAATTCTTTCACTGTTGGGAAGCTACACTTTTTGCGGTGAACATAGGTTGCATATTTTATGACCGTATTCCCACGGGAATGGGAACTACGCGGGTGAAACCGCGTGACATCAGCTAGTGTTGTATAAAATCTCAGAGGCTCATGTTTATTTAGATAGCAACCCTAAGGCCCTGGTTTTGGGTCTGAGTGTGTATGATAAGGACTCTATTAACGGTTTAAATGGCCTGTTTGTCTAACAAACTGTTGCAAAGTTTGAAACTAACATTACAAAGCGTTGATAGTGCTTGTATGTGCAGGTTAAGTTGATAACA